>JAGPOW010002673.1:14261658-14311950 GCA_030014935.1 Caiman crocodilus
CAGCCAGTGCCTTCAGTACCCTTGGATGGAGCTTATCTGGGCCTGCTGACTTAAAGGCATCCAGTTCCTCCAAGTGACTCTGCACCATCTCAGGGTCTATGCATGGCAGTCTGGTGCCTCTCTACAATCCCAGTGAGAGCCTTGTCCTGCCCCTCACTTAGGAACACTGAGGCAAAGAACTCGTTGAGGTGTTCAGCCTTGCCCCCTCTGTCCATCACCAATTGCTTCTGCCCATTTAGTAGAGGTCCTATTCCACCCTGGGCCTTCCTTTTAGTCCCTATCTAGCTAAAAAACAATTTTTTGTTATCCTTTACTTGGGATGCCATCCTCAGATCCATGGTAGCTTTGGCATGTCTAACTGCCTCCCTACAAGCACAAGCAGAGGAGGTGTACTCCTCTTTGGTAATCTCTCCCCATTTCCACTTTTTATATGCTCCCCTTTTAGTCCTCAGGCTGCCCTGGATTTCTCTGGTCAGGCAGGGAAGCCTCCTGGCCCCTTTCCCTCTCATCGGGATCGTCTCCCTCTGTGCCCGAAGGACCATTTCCTTAACGCACAGCTACCTTTCCTGGGCTCCCATCTCTTCAAAACGCCTACTCTGCAGTGCATCTTTGACAAAATCACCTGACTTCATTGAAATCAGCTTTCCTTAAGTCTAGCCCTTTCACCCTACTAGTTACCTTACCTACTCAACGTCTTATGGTGAATTCTATTATTTGGTGATCACTGTCCCCCAGGTGACTACCAGTCTGTAGGTTCCCTACCATATCATCCCCGTTGCCAATACCAGGTCCAGTAAGGGATTCCCTCTAGTGGGACCGTGTACCTTCTATGTCAGGTGGAGGTTCTGTACGCAGGATAGGAACGTGCATGAACGATGGGACTTTGCTGTCTGTGTCTCCCAGAAGATCTCTGGGTACTTTAGCTCCCCCATGACCACTGCCTCCTTAGTTTTTATGGTCTCGAAGAGCTGCCTCAGGAGCCCTGAATCTAATTCTTCCCCTTGGTGTGGGGATCTGTAGCAGAACCTTACCACCAAATCCCTTTCTCCTTGCTCCCCATGTAATCTAACCCACAATTCTTCTACTTTCTCCTCCTTCGATTCTGTCTTGCTGAGGGTCGAAGTATATTTTTCATTGGCATAAAACACAACTCCTCTCCCTTTCTTCCCCAACCTGTCCTTTCTGCACAGCCTATACCCCTCAATATGTACCGCCCAGTAATGGGAAGAATCCCATCAAGTTTCAGATAGCCCGACTAAGTCGCAGGTGTTTTCTGCAAGCAGGAGCGCTAGTTCATCTTGCTTGTTCCCCATGCTCCTAGCATTAGTATATAGGCACTGGAGCCCTGTGATTAGTGCCTTTTTTGCTCCCCAGCTCCGATTCCCAAAGGGCCCCTTATTGCTTACCTGCTTACCTGTGCTGTATTGCTGGCTGCCCATGGATTGCAGGTTCCTGATGTTCTCCTTCTTCAGACTGGGCTGTCCTTGTGGGTGCCACATGGTTTGGTGGTCCACAGCTTCCCCCACCCTCATCTTCCCCTGCCCTGGCAAGCCTAGTTTAAAGCCCACCAGAGAAGATCCGCCAGCCTAGAAGAGAACACACACTTATCTTTGAGGGACAGGTGAAGCTCATCCCAACTAAGCATGTCCCTCATTGTGATGTGCGGGTCTTTGTCCAGGAAGCTGAAGCCTGCTTCGAGACACCAATTGGTCTCTCTAATACAGTTCTCATGCCGAAGCCACCAATTGGTCTCTCTAATACAGTTCTCATGCCGAAGCCACCAATTGGTCTCTCTAATACAGTTCTCATGCCGTCTTCTGTGTCCACTCACTGGTAGGACAGAAGAGAATACCACCTATGCACCGATTTCTCTCAGCATGCTGCCCAGAGCATGGTAGTCTGTCATCAGGTGATTGGGGATTCTCCTGGCTGCATCATTAGTACCCACATGGACTAGGACCATGGAGTAGTATAGTAATTGGTGGGCTTATTCATGGCCTGGATTATTCCTGTCACATCCCAAATCTTTGCTCTGGGCAGGCAGTAGATCTCTCATGTTGAGGGGTCCTGGCGACAGATGGGCCCTTCTGTACTTCTCAGGATGGAGTTGCCCATGACGATCACTCGACGCCTCCTCCTCTGGGTCTGCTTGGATCTCTTGACCTGTTTGGAGTGTGAAGAATGTGGCTTTGGTTCCTGTCCAGAGGTTTCCTCCTCTACTTCCATCTCCTGCAGGGTTGCCAGGGCCTCATACCTGTTCACCAGTCGGACCGGGGGAATTGGTACCGGTTTACTGCAAGCAGCTTGGGTCCTGGATGTGACTGTCTGCCACTCTGCTGTAGAGGGCACTCCCCGGGGTGCTTCTTCCTTAGGTGTCTGGTCCTGCAGGGAAAAGAAATAACTGTCATTTTCATCCTCCACCTCCCTGATACCCCTCAGCCTACAAACCTCCTCCTGGAGCTTCCTTATCTGTGCCTCCAGAGCCCTAAGACGGGCACCTGCCAGACAGGTGTGGGGGCCCCAATCTCTGCCCCCCCAGTCCCTTTCTGGGGATCCCCCGCAGGCCAGGAGGCAGGGGCACATCAGCTCCCCCATGCACTCAGTCTGGGTGAAGACCTCAGACCAGCCCCGGGTAGGCAAGGCCCTAGGAGCACTCCTCGTTGACACCATTATATAAGCTGGTGTTTGTTAGATCTGTGTGGTGCGTATGCTCTACCCGTAAAGGAGTCTCCCTCCTGGCCCTTCCTGCTTGCCTGCTGGTGCAAATGCCTACACAAATGCTGGCACGCTCTGTTAGCACTGCATGGCTTGGGAGCATGGCTCCCTACCAGCTCAGCTATAAGGGACCTGGGGGACTTCCCCTTTGGATCTGGCTCACCTGTGCTGGGTCCCTGTGCCCCACTTACCTTCGGGGGATCAGCTGCTGCTGCTTCTGCCCCCCGGTCAGTAAGTAAGTAAAGGGGCTACATGTGCTTGCGGGACACTCGTGTGCTTGGATCCTCTCCTTCCCACTGCTGGTTCTTGAGTGTTGGGAACTATATCACCATGGCTTTTAAAGCCTGCAGTTTGAATTTCCCACCCCTTCCCCAACAGCCAATCAGGCACCCCGATCTACCCGGAAGTGCCTTCTGGCAGTCCCGTCCCCTACGCTCCTGTGCCGCCGGAGCCTGCTGCGTTAGGGTTAGTCCCAGGGGAGCTCCCTGGCCTGCGGGGACAGTCCCGCCCCCCCCAGCTCACCCTGTTTGCGTGCTCTGTTCGCACTGTGCGGCTTCCTACCGACTCAGCTATAAGGGACCCAGGGGGCTTCCTCTCCAGATTCGGCTCAGCTGTGCCAGGTCCTTCTGCCCCACTTACCTTTGGGGGATCAGCTGCTGCTGCCCCGGCTGCTGATTCCTCTGCTGCTGCTTCTGCCCCTGATCAGTAAGTAAGTAAGTAAGTAAAGGGGCTACATGTGCGTGTGGGATACATGTGTGCCTGGATCTTCTCCTTCCTGATGCTGGTTCCCGAGTGATGTGTAGATGGCTCATGAGTCTGATCCAGGATCAACAGACTCTCTTGCGTCTCAGGCACATGCTTCTGTGCAGGGTGGGTAGCTTGGAATTCTTGATCTTGTCTATGTATTTAAGTAAAGTAATAATTACATAGTAGTGAAAGCTGCCCACCTGGAAATACTTGCTAAGACAAATACAGAAGCCCTAAGTGAAAAATAGCAAGGGAAGGATAAGGACAAGGATTGTGCCTGCCACTTTATTCCTTTTACTTGCTCTGGATATCTGTGTTTTTGTTGCATGATATTATTACAGCACAGTCTCATCCTAGTGTCTAGAGAGGGTGAAGTCTACTTTTGGGAATTAAGAGACAGAGAGATTATATTTTTGTGGGGTGTCTATGGGCATTTGGATTTGGAACATGTCCAGCCACTAAAGAGAAGTAAGAACTAGATAAAAAATTTCAAGAACATAATTTAGTATTAACAACTTCTCAGTTGTGATTCCAACCAGTCATTCTCAGTTTTCACCTGTGTGTGTTTGGTTCAAAAATAGTCAAAATTAGGTTCTCCAGTGTAGAAGAGAGTAGATGGATAAGATTTTTTTGAAAAAATGACTTCCAATATTAGTTCCTCTGCAAAAAAAGAGAAGAAAAGAAAAGTAAGAGGAGGAACAGGAGGCAGATTTGCCATTTAAGTAAAAGGCTATAGAGTGAAGATGGGCTGAGTCTTGTTGCCTATAGGTTTCCCAGGCACGGAAGACAGGACTCAAATATTACTGGTACCCCTAGGTTCAGACTAGTTCATGTCAGTGTAAACTGGTTCTAATGGATTCAAACCAGTCCACAGCTGCTTTTCTGATTGGCACAGGCAGCATATGCCCAATTACTTAAACTGGACTCAAGGGACATGATGCTGCCATGTGGAGTAGATCCTAGCAAATTAATCCAAACTAGTCTACAATGTTCTAACTGGTTTGAACCAGTCCAAGCTGTTCTAAACCAGTCTATACTGATTCAAAGCCATCTAAAAAAAAGATATACTGGTTCAAACCAATCCACACTGATTCAAACTGGTCCAATACCCCTGCTCCTCTTGCCCTGGGCTTGTCCCCCAGTGCACCTGTGCTATGTTATGTCTTGTTCCTGGGTGACAGCACCTCCAGCTATAGGAACACAGGACACAGTACCTTTTGTTGGATTTGAAAATGTTCACAAAAATCCAGTGACTAACAACCTCATAGAGTGCAGTAGAAATTAGATGGGCATATAATTACAGCAAACACTTCTAAATGGATGACATTCAAGTCTAAATTTTGAATGCACAGTGTTCAAAAGAGTTTGAAATGTGTTAAAAAGCGGTCATTTATTTGACTATTAAGCTTCTGTGTTGAAAAACTTGAAGTTTTTTCAGTTATTTTTGTTAAGCTCTATGACCAAAACCTGAAGTGAAAAAAAATTACAGAAAGTGTTTTATGTACTATTTTTAAATTTTAGTGTCCAGACCAATCATGTAAGCAAGATTTATTGGCTTACCTGGAACAGATCAAGCTGTGTTCCCACCAGCTGAAAATCTGCAGTCAAGTTAGAGCAGAGTTCCAGAATCTTGGGGAAGAGCTCATCATGTCTGCTGTAAGTAGACATTTCAGGTGCCACTCTTATGGTTTGTAATAAGCTATACCTTGGGCTGAATTTGCAGTGCATAGGAAATGTCCTAACATTTTATATATTTCTAATATTCTTTTTTATTTTCTCCTGCTTTGAGCCTTTCATCAGTCAGGTGAGAGTACCACTCTGAAAAAATAGCATTTTAAATCCAGTCTGCAGAGATATGTTTGATCACAGAAAGTGTAAGGCAGTGAAGAATTTGAGCTGTTGTCTTTAAATGAATACAAAATATTTGTGTGCAAGTCTTCTTTGAAGATATGGATGGAACTTATTTTATTTTTATACTGAGGTAGCTAAATTATCTTGAGCAGAGATACACTGATGGACTACAAGTGGAACCCATTTCAATATAATGTATGTCCTCCTCATACTATTGCACCTTTTTCATTGCTATGAATGTCTTTGTATAATTTCATTTTTGGTTTTGCTGCAAAATGTGTGTGTGTTCAGATGAAAAAGACGAGAAAAGAAAAGTTCCAATAAGGTGAAAAAAAAAAAACCAAACAAACCATGCAAATGAGGGTATTTGACTTGGAGAACCAAACAAAACTAAGCACATGGTGAGTTGACTTTACATTGTTTTGGAGACATCAGACCAGATTAGTTAATAAGAAATTATTCTGAATCTCAGTTAGAAAAGTGTTCATACCTTTACAAGTGTACAAGTCACCCAAGGATCTAGGTTCACTGAAAATTTTACTTTGTGTAGTAGTAGTAGTAGTAGTAGTAGCAGCAGCAGCAGCAGCACTAATAGTAGTATGGTAGTATCTAGCTCTGCTGTTCATAGATCTATGCTCAATGATGAATAAATACATAAATTTTCCCTCTCCAGATGACATTGTCTGAGGCATAGAATCAAAGAAAATTAGGGTTGGAAGGAACCTTAGGAGGTCCTCTAGTCCAACCCCCTGCTCAAAGCAGGACCTCTCCAACTAGATCATCCCAGCCAAGACTTTGTCTAGCCAGGCCTTAAAAGACTTCAAGGATGGTGATTCCACAACCTCTCTGGGTAACCTGTTCCAGTGCTTTACTACCCTCCTTATGAGAGAGATTTTCCTAATATCCAACTTAAACTGCCCTTGCTGCAACTTGAGACCATTTTTCTGTGTTCTGTCATCTGCCACCACTGAGAAGAGTCTAGCTCCATCCTCTTTGGAGCCCCCCTCCAGGTAATTGGAGGCTGCTGTTAAACCCCCTCGGTCGTCTATTCGGCAGACTAAGTAAATCCAGTTCCCTCAGCCTCTCCTCAGAAGTCATGTGGCCCAGCCCTATAACCATTTTCACCAACCTCCACTGGATCCTCTCCAATTTACGTACATCCTTTCTGTAGTGGGGGCCTAAAACTGGAGACAGTACTCCAGATGTAGTCCCACCACTGTTGAATAAAGGGAAATAATCATTTTTCTTGATCTGCTGGCAATGCTCCTACCAATACAGCCCAGTAGGCTCTTAGCCTTCTTGACAACAAGGGCACACTGTTGGCTCATTTTCAGCTTATTGTCCACTGTGACAGGTCGTCACTCGGAGCCGCCCTCAATATGGCCCCCGCACCGGTCTCTGGGCAACTTCCTGCCTTGTCTCTCCTGCCATGTCTTTGATGTTAATTGGTTAATTAATTGGCAGGAGGCTGCCCTTCTACTGCCCCCTTCACTAGGGAGTGAAATCTGCGGCTCCTACCTCCCCAATACTGCAACCCAAGCCTCGTGGATGTCATCTCTGTCTGCTCCTTGCCCTCTTTGGGCTCCTTAACACTCTGCCCTCCTGTCTCGGGCCCACCACATCCAACTTGGACACCTTACTAGTGCCGCCCCCTTTCTGGGGCTCACTGAGCTTCACTTGGCTCCCAATAAGATGGCCCCCTCTCTGGGGCTTACCGTGCCCACCCTGGGGCTTCTTGATGTTGCCCCCTTCCTGGGGCTTACCGTGCCCAACTGGGGCTCCTTAACACATGCAGCCTCCTACTGGGGACTCCCAGTGCCCGACCTTGGGCTTCTCAGTGTTGCCTGTCTTGGGCTTCTCAAATACTCATGCTGCCCCTCTCCAGGGCTACTTGAAATCCTTCCCCCAATCCAGGGCTTGCTATGCCCGCTCTGGGCTTCCCAATAAGACTGCCCCCTCTCCAGGGCTTCACAATGCGGCCCCCCTCCTTGGGGCTCACTGTGCCCAACTTGGGCTCTCTAGTTAATGCAGTCCCCTATCAGGGACTCCCAATGCCCGCACTTGGGCTTCTCAATAAAATGGCTCCCTTTCTAGGGCTTCTCAATGCTGCCCCCTTCCTGGGGCTCGTCAAGTCCAACTTGGACCCCTTCTCAGTGCTGCCCCCTCTCTGGGGCTTGCTGTGCTCAACTTGGGCTCCTTAATATATGCGGCCCCCTATCAGGCTTCCCAAACGTTGCCCTCTCTCGGACTTCTCAAATAGTGCCCCTCGTGGGCTTCTCACTCATTGCCCCTCTTGGGACTGACTGTGCCCCTCTCGGGATTCTTGGTGCTGCCCCTCTTCTTGGGGCCTGCTGTGCCCAACTTGAGCTCCTTATCAAATGCCCCCTCTCTGGGGCTTGCCATGCCCCTGCAGGCTGCGCCCCCACTGGCGCTGAATCGCGCCCTCTCAGGCGCTAGGGTCCCATGCCCCTGTGGACCCTTATGAAGCCTCCTCCAACCCCTACAGCCTCACCCAAACCACCGGTCTTATAACTACAACATTTTATAGCCTCTGTCTATAACATAAACATAAGCTGCCTGGCTATAACAACATTGCTCCCACATCCTGGAGCCGCTGCTGGCAGTACCTCCAGTTAAGCTTCCCTCTCACCATTGTTCCCAGAGCTCCTGCTTCACCAGCTGCTAGCAGGGAACTGCCTCTGGTCTCAGTTCTCTCACTCTCATGGCAGAGCTCTATTCTCTCTGGCTGCTAGCAGAGAACTGCCAGCCTGGCCTTGGCTCTAGGCTTCATAGGAGCCAGGCCCTGCCCCTTATCATCAGCTGACCACCGTCAGGTGTGCCAATTTGCTGCCTGCAGTTGCCCTGGCAACCTGCAGCTGTGCTGCTTAGTCACTGCTAGGGCTCCTTCCCTAGCAGTTTTCACCTCTTCAGGCACAGGGCAACTAGAGTGCCCTGTGACATCCACTGTAACCCCCAGGTCCTTTTCTGCAGAGCTACTGATTACCTTGTTGGTCCTTGTCCTGTACCGGTGCATGAGATTGTTCTGTCCTAAGTGCAGGACTTTGCAGTACTCTTATTAAGGCAATATGAAGTAAAGGAGCTCATACAGTGTTTGAAGACATATTTACTGTCCTACTGGAAGGCTGAACCTGAAGTTTCCCTGAAGTCATCATTCTTAAAAAAAAAAAGAAAAGGAAAAAGAGGAAATATATAATCAGTAATTGTGGCATGTGCATTTTCTCTATTCTCTCCCTGCAAAATTGGTTGAATTTTAATGCAGGAAAGTATTTTGTTTAAAGATAGAATTCTTGACAGATTTCATTTGACTGACAATTTACATAGATTGAATCTTCTACCTAACATAAGACTTGAAGTAGATCAGCTTTTGCAATCTATCCTGAATACCCAACCAGAGGAAAACAGCAAATGTTAATATTTGTAGTTTAGAGATAATTTTGAATTGAATGACCTAATACTGTTTGAAATGAATACTGGATTCCAAATGAGTTGCAAATTAATTAAAAGTTACTTTATTATTCATTCCTTGCTTTCTTTTAAAAATACTGCTTTGAGCCACATCACAAGTAATATATAATTTAAATTTCAGCACATGTGCTCGATTATAGATTTTTAAGAGTATGTGAGAATTCTGCATCTTTGATGGCGTGAAATTACAAAAATTATTTTTTCACTTTGGTCTTTTTTCTTGCACTGAGCTATTCTTTGGTGAGTTCACAAAATCCACCAATCTACACAAGATTCTTCTTTGCCTGGACAGTCTTTTTGCTGTCCCTAGCAATCTCCTGTTTTACCTTGCCATGCACATGAGCAATAACAAGTATGGCCATGCTTGAGAACTGATAAGTTAATCTCTTTACAGATGAGAAAATATGAGTTTTTACATGAAGAAGAAAGGGTGTCTTAACTCCCCAGACTATCTGGTAAGGCTTGCTGCCCAGATTTGAGTTCTCTGCTAATAAAAGATTACTGTGTTGTACATGCAGGAAATTGGTAAGCCAAACATCCCTGGCTCCTCAAAAATGAACAATTGAAATTACTTGTTACATGGTAATTTTGAGCAGTTCCTGGAGGTGTGGCCAAGAGCAGAGGGAGCTGTGAGGGGTGAGGGGGGAGCCTAAGGAGTGGGGAAGAACCAGGGGATACCTGGGGTGTAGCAGGTAGGGAGGAAGCCTAGAATGGAGGTGGGGAGAGGTAAAATTCTTACCTTTCAGTCCTTCAGGCCCCTACTGGTCTGAAGTCTGACTGGTCCAGACATAGCACTAACACCCATCAACATTGGTGTGGCTCATGGTGCAAGGTGTAACAAGGCCCAGAGACTCTATAGAAGGGAGAAGCAATACATTCAGGATTATGGACATAAAGTTTCAAATAGGATACATGACCTTTAATATTGCTTCTTCTGAGTGTAAACGAAGGCTGAACAATCACAGGAATACTTTCTGAATTTCAAAAGTACATATTTCTGTATTAGATTTCACACTTGTAAAATTACAGGAATAAAATTATCCTCACAATATTTGATCACGAAACATTCCTCATCAATATCTTGTTCCAATGAGAGTAATGGGGAATGGAATAAAGTTGAACTGGCATGGAGTCGTGGCCAGCAACTTCATGTTCTTCTTTTTGCTTTAATTGTTTGTGTTATCTGTTCCCTATCCCTGACTGTCCCAAAAAACTTCTGTGCCACACACGTTGATAAAATTCATATTTAAAATTAAAATGAAAACCCCTGCCATATTTCCAATGTATATTTAATAGATAGGCTTGCCTGTGGCACTTCTATATCCTTGGGGAGGATCCAGCTGCCATTCCCTTTTATCGCTGTCCTCAATTTACAAATTCTTGCTTTTAGGTCAATTCTAAATATGCTTAGCTCCTTACAAAACTAGGTTATGTGGACCTTCTGCTTTGACTGTTTTCTTACTGTCATTCTCTGTGCAAGTACTTTTCATTATGTGACATAGCTTATCATAGATCCTCAGACATAATTTGACACAGCTATTAAAGCGATCAAGACTAGGAGGTTGCTGGACCAGATAAAATCTTTCCAGAATTCATTATAAAGTTTAGAATCACAGTGAAAGGATAGCTTTGGAAATTCATGTATAAATGTCTAGAAAGTAACAGACTTCCAAAAATCTGGAGAAAGGCTGATGTCACTGCTACCCTGAAACCCAACAAACCACCAGAGGATCCAAAGAGCTACTGACCAATTTCACTGTTTTGTGTTATAAACAAACTCATGGAGCTCATAATCCTGAATATAATAGAGAACTTCATTGACCCCCAATTCCTAAAAGAACAAGTTGGATTTTGGAAAAAGCAGTGTACCACCCAACAAGTTATATTACTTACATCTAACATAGAAAATGGATTTGAAATGAGGCAGGAAACAGGCATTGTCTTTATCAACCTTACAGCTGCCTATGATACTGTATGGCACCAGGGCTTCATATATACACTACACTCTATGGGTGCACCTACATTTCACCCTACAGTAACATTGTTACTGCCTCATGCTTTAGTAACCACCCATATTGCGTTATGCACACACAGCACACAGTTATTTTTTTCCATTCTTTCACTGTAGTGACATGCTAAAATGGGGGAGTGCACCACTACAATTAAGTAACTGCCAATCACATGTAGAGTCAGGCGAGCATAACGTCACTGTAACACATTGTATGGTGATGTAGCACATTGCTATAGAGACGTAGGATGATGTGCAGATGCACCCTATGATACCTGACTGCAAGCTATGTTTTCATCATGAACATGGTCTTCAGCAGATCATTCAAACACACTACCAGCCAAGGAGAGAAAGCCAGAATACCAAAGCTGAATGAAGTCCTGCAAGGGTCAGTGCTACCACCAATACTTTTCACTGTATACATGTCAGACTTCCTGAATACAACTTCTAAGTGATACATGTCACTGATGATGTTGCCATAGTAGCCCAATGAATAGACATGACAGAATTGGAAAACATAGTGGGCGCATCTGCATGAGACACTAATTGTGCAGTAGCCAAATAATACTGCGCAGTAGCATGTCATAGCACAAATAGTGCTAATATGCTACTATACAGTATTATTAGGCTACTGCACAGTAGCATTGCTAAAAAGGTGTTCACCAGCTCTGCTATGCAGAAACTCCAGTTACTGCACATATATTTAGTATTTGATTATACAAGTACTAAATAAATGTGTAGTAACCACTGGGCAAGTAGTGTCTCGTGTAGATGTGCCCACTGAATACTGACATTAAACTTATTGCTGACTGACTATCTCTACAAGTTGCATTTAAAGTTGAGCATCAATAAATCAGTATCATAACTCTTCCACCTGGACAGTCATGGAGCCAAGAGCTGAATATCAGACTAGACAATAACATCCTTCCCCCGGAGCATACCCTAACTTACCTAGGAGTCACATTAGACCATTCTATTACCTATAAATGTTACATTCAGAAGGTCAGCCACCAAGTCTCTACATGTAGCTTCCTTAATGTAGCTGCCTTAGGATATATAGCCAGCATGACATGAGGTACCAACCTCAAAGTGCTCAGAACCACCATACTTGCAATGCATTATACCCCAGCACTATTCCTGTATGGTCTAGAAATTGCCACACTAAAAAGCTCAGCACTATATTTAACAGTGCACTCAGGCTCATAACAGGCTGCATAACTTATACACACACACACACATACACGCCCTGTACACTTGGGCATTAAATCAAGTGACATAAAAAGATAGACCCTAACGTCATTACTGGCAATACAGACAAGAAATGATAAAAACTCACTTGCTGCATCCACTGTTAATTGAAGACCTGAACAGATGGAGTCTTAAGAGGGTTAAAAATCACGAACCATTTATACATGAGGCCCACAAGCTCATGGAATAGCTTGGGGATGCTGAACCAAACCTATGGGCAGCAACAGAGTGAGCCAACTGCTAGGAAAGGTCAGACTTATTCCTACAGCATTTGATACCAAATCCAAACGAGTCCCCAATGGGCATGACCTTGACAGAGAAGCATGGGTCAAACTAAGCAGACTAAGATCTGGATATGGATAGTTCAAAACAACACTTCACAAGATGAAAATTTTGGACAGCCCCCTATGTGAATCTGGTGCCCAACAAACAGCACAGCACTTAATAGAAAACTACAATCTCTAAAAATGCCCAGGCAGGGCAGATAGAATCTGCACATCAAGGGATAATACCAGATAGTGGCTTGTAGATTTGGAAGTTGATATCTGATATCATACAAAAGAGAGAGAGAGAGAGAGAGAGAGAGAGACCGTGCTGGTGGCTATGATAGGAAAAAAAGGCAGATAGATGCACAGCTGATTAAGTTTTGATGTACCTTCTATGCCCTTTAATTTTGATTTCATTTTTTAAAAAGCCAAGCCAGTGTTTTCAGATTTTATTTAAAAACCCCCCTGGTAAATAGTCAAACAATTTAAATACAATCTAAATGGACTAAATCTTTGTCAACAATTTGGATTCCCACATGCAGTGTTTGCAAATATTTTTAAAAAGCTTTATCTAGCATTGTGAAGGAAGGAAAAGCAAGATTTTTTTTTTTTTGTATTTACTGGTTTTAGTTTTATTGCTGCTTTTTAAATTTTAATATTTTTTAACAGCTGAGCTCCAAGCACCTGAGAATGTGACTGGTACAGGATGCAGTGACATTCGGTGCATGCATGTCTTCAAATCAACTGTTTGAAGTTGAGTGGTTTACTTTGGGTAATTGGAACTCCTACCAGCAGAGCACTGTACAAACTCAGTGGGCATGTCTACACATTCATTAATGCGCCTTAGATACTGCAGATTTAATTTAGTTGTTACTGCTCAGTAGGACTGGCATCTGGTTATTTTGTGATGCTTACTGTGCATAACCACTGTGCAGTAGGCTATACGCATGGTTTTTAATCACCACACTACTGTGCAGTGTTATTAGGCTAATATGCAGTAAGCATCTTGTGTAGACACGTCTGGTGTCATGTACCAGGAATTGCACAGACAATTTGCATTGGCAACACCTTGCAGGCAGGGGGACCCTGTGCACATCTCAGACTGCTCTGTGTGCTCCCCAGCTACCAGAGATTGCCAAGAGCAGCCGAGTGCAAAGGGCAGCCCTAACTGGCTGGCTGCCACAGGGGAATGCCCCTCAATGGGGAGCTACTGCCTGCATTAACCCCTCCCATCCTCCTTTCTTCCCTGCTCACAGACTTCCAGAAAAGAGATGAGGAGCCTTTCCCCTTTTTGGTCAATTGTAGGCACCTCAGTTTTTCCTCTTGCATCCCAGCATGGATCCCTATTCCTCTCACAGAGGTCAATGGTCCTGGGAGCTACACCATATCTTCCTTGCCATTCTGCATTCATCTTGCCAGAGGATAAAGGACATTCTATGCGCTTGTTAATCCAAGAGATCTTCATGATGAAATGCATCTTCCTGCACAGGGTCTAGAACCCAATGTCCTGCATGGGGTCACCTATCAGACTGTTTAATCACCAACCCCCTTGGATGGCCAGTGATTTCCACTTGGGTGACAAACAACGGGCCCTATTGGATGCCATGGATTGCAGGTTCCTTAGGGAGCACCTCTTGACTACCTACTGGCAGTTTTGGGCCCATGACATATGCAGCAATTGGTGCTTGCCAGTTGTCCTGTGCATCTAGCATAACAAGCAGTGGCTGCAGAGCTTCCACATGTGCTGGGCCACCTTCTTAGACTTTGTTGCTGAGCTGCCTCCACCCACCCCCCCTCCCCACAACAAGCAGCAAGACATCAGCTGAAAGCCACCTCTGACTTTGGAGAAACATATTGCCATTGCCATGTGGAAGCTCACCACCCCTGAACAGTCTTCATTCTATCACCAATCAGTTCAGCATGAACAAGTTTGCAGGTACAGTGGCAGTCAAGGAGGTGTTCTGTGCTGTTCAGGACATGTCGGTGGATAGTGTTATCTGTCTTGGCAAACTGCACACAGTCATCATCAGCTTCTACCAGATGGGCTTCTCCGACTGTGAGAGTTTGTTAATGGCACCCACTTTCTCATTCTCTGCCTGTTTCAAGAATTTATGGAGTTCATCAACCACAAGGGTCATGTTGCAGGGCATCATCAACCACTGTGGCTGCTTCACCCATATCCTCCTCATTTGAACAGGCAGTGCACAGAATGCTGAGGTCTTTGGCATTTCCACCCTTCCAGGGCCCCTAGCACTGAGGTTGATGGTGTCCTTGTTTCTCCCCTCATTACCAGGGACATGACCTACCTTCTACTTCTCTGACTCATGAAGCCCTACACAAGCCACCTGGACCAGAGGTAGGCACTTCAAGCACTGCTTCAGCAGGCCCATCATGACTGTTGACTAGGTGGTGGAAGGTACAGCCAACAGTCATGATGGGTATCAAAAATTCAGATAATTGGGGTGGAAAATATCTCCCAGGATACCTGCTGTGATCTTCTGACATTATAAAGACTATCTCCCAGCATTTTTTCACAAATGTCTGAACTAATTTATTCTTGAATGTCTCGTATGGTATCTCAAGTATGAAAGAGATGTAATAGTAAAATATGGGAATCAAATTTCACAAAGAGAGGTACTTAAATAAGGCATCCAATGGCTATATTTGGATACACACATCAACACTTGACTTTGAATAGCTATTTTACTTAATTACCACTTTGAATGTATACCAGGTCAGATTTTCTTTCACAGACTATTCCTACAGACTCACTTCTAGCTCTCTGGACTTTATGAAAGAAAATCTAGAAATATTTTCAGTTAACATATAAATTCAACTGCAGTAAAATACAAAGTAAAAGTTCTATAGCTACCAAAAATCCTTTGCCTGACATCATACTAACTTTCGAGTGTCTGTGATGCAGGGAGCTGGTGACTCACATAATGTACAATGACTGTGGCAGTTGGCAAGCTACTCTGTTTCCCCACTTAGTCTGTCATCCACTGCTAGAGAGAAGTCTTGCATCTGGAGCCAATATTGTCCTACCTTTCATATTGTTCCTTTGGCTGGAAAAAAGACAGAGGGGCAGTGCAAGTCCTAGTGCTATTTAGCTATTTTTTTTCAGGAGGGAAGAGAATAGAGGAGGTGTAGAGGATCTTCTTAGCTGTTATTTCTTTAAGAATGGGAATTTAAAATTTAGCAACAGGAAATTAAGTTGAATTTTTTTAAACATTGGCTGCTATGAAAATCTTCAAAGACTAGCTAGTCTTAAGTGAAAAGGTTTTGTTTGTTTAGGCTAGGAAGAGAACTTCACCTATCTGGCATTACTTACATTACCTGTCTGGCTGTGAATTGGTGGACTGGTTTTAAGAAGGTATTACTGATTTCTAGAGTATTTAAGAATACACTTACATTCAAGACTTTCTCTTACATGCTCATTCTGATGGGAAGTTTTTCTTAAAATACATCTGCCACTTCAGAATCTCGCACTATGAAATCCAGAGATTCTCTCACCTTTAAAATGAACTAAGACTAATATTTAGAGAAGGCATTTTCATCTCCCCTTCATTGGTACAACATATTTTAAGTATTTGAATTTCAAGGGCATTAGATAATATGCCATCATTATTGAATTATATTTACTTTCTTTCCTCCCATGTAGCAGCCCACCAATTGAATTTGTTTAAATTTGTAGGCATAGTCTTCATTAGAATTAACAAATTCACTTTTCAGTGTCTCATAGAAACCAGCAGCATATTATTTATTTTATTAATATTAATAATGGCTATGAAAATATACAATTCTAAGACTTTCTTAGAGATTCAACTCATTCCAAGCTTTGTAATTGTTATTTTATTCTATTTTATTTTACCTTATATATATATATTTCTTTGCCTTTTTTTTGGTCCAAGACTGGATAAGCAGACAGTTTTTGCATGGAAAGAAACATCACATAATTTGTTTTTAGTGTGTAACTATATAGCAACTTGCACTAGCTTTGTTTCTAACGTAAATTTTTTGCACACCTCTCCTCTTCTATACTCATGGAATACATAATGAAAACCCAGCTCTAAAGCAGGAGCAATCTTTGGAAGGCAAAAAAAAAGTCATGTTTGGATGCTTATGAATTATTTACCATTGTATTTTTTTTAAATCATTTACAATTTGCATATGCTAAGTTTGCATAGGGAAATGAAAAGAGAATTAGCAGGGATGTTTTATTATTGTTAGTTTTACTGAAAACACTCACTAGAGGTCATTCATACTTAGCAAATGCAACAATGCTATTTTGACAATAGGAGAGAGGAGGGTGTGAAACTGTATATGTCATAGGCCATTTACAGCTGTTCAGTTTCCACTGGGAGAATTGCCTTTCTCTCAGTAGAAAAAAAAGTATGCAGAGGTTCAAAGCAAAAATGACTGCTCCAAGTAAAAAAAAAATGGGAACATCTGGAAATGCTAAATTGCTTCTGGGAGAGTTTGTCTTGGAAGACTCCACACTTTCCCCTGGATTAACTCTTCTTGGGGACTGGGAGGAGTGGAGTTAGGGGAAAGGTGAGCTTGCCTTCCCAAGACCAGGTTCACTCCAATAGGGAGAAAAGGGGGCAGCTGCTTCCCATAGACATGAGGGGAAGGGAGGAGCATCATCAACTGCTCCCTGTCTGTGGGTGTATCTACACATGCCCCTATGGCACTGTTGTTACTTCCTTTTGGAAGCAGTAAATGATGGAGCAGTAACAGCCTATACTGCACCATGCGCTGGTGGTGCATGCTTATTTTTAGCTGCTGTATCACTGTAGGAATGTGCTATCATGAGGGAGTGCATTGCTATGCTGAATTAGCTGCGACATCATGGTTTGTACCTCCTGATGCTACGCCACCATAGTGCATTGCTAGGGCAACGTAGTGTCTTGTGTAGATATGCCCTGTTTCTTACACTGGAGCTCCCATGATGAGAAGCAGTCAGAGACTTAACCAGTTCATTCTCTTTGCTCAGTTCTGCTCAGTAAGCCCCAGGAACAAGGAACCAAACATAGGTGATGCTGCTCCCTGCCTACTTTCCCTCCTCACCCCTGCCCCTCCCTCAGATCAGCTGAGTGGTGAATGCAGTGAGCTGAGCTGGCAAGCCTGGCTTTCTGCCCTGCTGGCTTCCTCTTGCTTTCTGCTGCTGCTCAGCTGAGCAGCAAGGTCAACAATTGTAAACCTCCTAAACCTGGCTCCCAGCCCCTCCAGCTTTTGTTCAGCAGAATAGTGTGTGTGTGTGTGTGTGTGTGTGTGTGTGTGTGTGTGTGTTGGGGGAGAAGGGAGAGGGGTTAGGGTTAGGGTTAGGGTTAGGGCATGGCATTTAAAGCCAATAGGGCTAAGAGCATGGCATGTGGAAGCTTTCTGCAAACCCAACTCTTAGCTCTGCCAGCTTCTGCTTGCCACTTTGCTGCCTCAGAGTTCAGTGAGACAGGCTGCTGTGCTTCAGCAGCAAGGTAGGTATTGCTCCATACTACCCTGGGAAAGCTTAGAACAGCACGGGGAGAGGCAGACTGTCATGCCTCTGCAGTACGGATCTCAGAGCCTTTCCAGGTTGGCTGAGTGCTCCCCCCACAACTACTCTTCTGGGTCCTCCCAGAGGAGTGCAGGAAGCTGGGATATTTTCCTGTCAGGGAGAACCCAGGAGAATTTCCACCATGGGAGAACACCTGTCTTCTGCCAGTCAACAGACTGGGTGAATGAGGGGAAGCATTTTCCTGGGGCTGGAACCCTCCTGGGACTGTCTATAGTAGCTACTGCTTTTCAACTACCACTTGACAACTTACCCCCTTCCCCCTTCCCAAACAGGGGAGAAGATGGGCTATCATTTAAGGTGTTGACAGACATGGCAGTTTGTCATTTGATAGGTCATGGAAAGCACTCTATAGACTTGCACTGACAGAATTGTATGGCTGCTGCTAACTGCTGTAAAAATGCCCAATTGTGCAACAATCTGAACCCATGAGGGTTCAAATAAAGGTGCTCCAAAGTAAAGCACCTTCAATAACATCTGTGAGCTTATGTCCGGAGTTGTTGTCAGAATGGAAGGTGAAGAGAAAGGAGGGGAGTAAGTTCAGTCTGTGAAAGTGGGAGGGGCTCTAATCCACCTCCCGCCCCCCACACACACACTGCAGAGTAGACTGAGGAAACCCCGGAATGTACCTCCCTTCCTGCTCCCATTCTGAGAGAACATGGGAGCTTGGTGAAGGGGTGGGGCTAGGGGAAAGATGCTGTAGACATCCAGCCCCTCTCCCTAGATCAGCCCCAAAGTGACATTCTGTAAGGTACTGTGAGTTAGATCAGAAAGCTGCACATCTGTCAGTGCCCTTAATGGGCTCCTCTAAGGGCAGAGTTAGCCCATGGAGCAGCCTTCTATTGTCCCCTAGATACACAGCTTGCCTGAAAAACTCTGTAGCTATGGGGCTGAAGGAATGTTTGCATAGTCCAATTCCCATGTACTTTTTCTACTGTGAGAAATTTCTTCCACTAGAAATAACATCTGTACACAGCCTTAGTTGTTATCCTCCACAAATATAAGACATGTTTGAGGAAAGCTTGGTGTTAACCAGAAGATCTGAGTTTTTCCTTAATTAGCATCTCTGGGAGAGCAGCAAGGAAGCAATTTAAATGGGATAAAAATAAATTTTGTTTGGCAATTCACAACATAGCAGTAGTGTAATGAAGTGGGGATTACTGGCGCACCAACCTCATATCGTGAGCATTAGTGGGCTGAAAAATAACAGCAGCTTCATTGCTGGCTCAGCTGCCACCATGATGCCAGTAGTACAGTCACTGACATGGCTTCACGCCAAGGGCTCCCAAGCATGCATATTTTTCTTTTTCCTACTATTTAACCATCTTTAAATGAAGGTAATAGTACTTGAAAGTTACACATGCACATACCTGGGCATGCAAATGTTCCACCATAGTTTCCAAAGGAAGACATCTTACAATGGTATACAAACTATGTACTCCCTAAATAAAACATAGGGCGTAGTCTGATTAGAGTATATGACTTCCTTTGCAGAGTTCATCAGAAACTGCTACTCTTGTGGGAAGTCACTTAGTCTGGCTCAATTCTACTATCTTTAAAATGGGGAAAATACTTATCTGGGAGTGATAAACTTCTACTCTATTAGTGCAGTGTTGACAGTCACATAAGTGATGAAATACATGAAATACTTTTCTTAAAACCCTATATTTTGAATTCAGACAATTAATTGAGAATATCAGCTTTCATTAAAAAAAACGTAATTTAGTTTCTAGCCTTCTTGGCTATGGAGAAAAAGCATGAAAATTTGAACCCTAATGGGAAGATTTGCTGAAAAGATACATAACCTCAAGTTCATTACTTCTACATTTCAAGATTTTTTTTTTTTGGTGTGGGAGGGGGCTGACTCATGATTTTTTAATGCTTCAGGCTGGCAATACTGTGTTCAGAAAAACCTTTGACTACAATGAAAACCTTCTTCTGCCTTTCACAGTTCCTAATAAAGTCTAGTTTGAGTGGAGGGTGCTTTGTACGTTGCAGATGTTGAACATAGTATTAAAGTTGAAATCCTGGTTCATTGAAATCAATGGGGAAAAAAAAAAACTTCCACTGACTTCAATAGGGTTAAGATTTCATATTTAGTAATTAAGTATTTTATTGTTATTACTATTATATTTACTTAATAAAACTTAACACACAAACTTAATAAATATTGTCTTTAAACTTAATAAGTCACAAGCTCAAGATTTTGCTTACAACCATATTATTGTCAAAACTAGTCCTCAAAGAGATCAGATTTAGTATTATTCTCTGATTAGGACAGTACACCAAACATAAATAAGCTCTAATGATTTATTCAGTGTAATGGAATCCTGCAGTTTTACTTTAATCTGATATTTCTAACAACTGACCTTTGTTCTGAAAGATTTTAAACATTGACCTCAAGTAACAAATAAGATTTGTTCAAGGAATGAGAGTTTAGCTCTCTGCAAAAATACAAATAATCACTGAAAATCATCCAAGATTCTCTCAAAGCATGTTAAAAAATATTTGCTCTTTTTATTCTGCAGTTTCTTCATACTACTACTCAAGAAAAGACAAAGAAAATATTAACCACTGTGAGGTATCACATAGGTTCTCCAGATTAAGTTAAAAAAATAAGGATTCTTTTTTATCCTTTGAGAACAAAAATTCCAATTTCAACTGTCTCTGAAATAACTTAGAATAATACAGTGGTATGGGAAGTTTCAGTTTCAACACAACACAAACAGGAGAAACTTTGATCTGCAAAAAAAGATATTTTTTTCTATCAGTTATACTTAACACAGCTATTGTTAGTTACAGCTGATAACAAAACCATAAGGATTTCAAGTGACACCACTGAATATTTTAAATTCTACATTATGGTAGATTTTGTTGTCATTAATAGTGATCATGTATATCAGTGCACTAGTACTACTGGCAAATCATAAAATAATTTCAAATTAATCAAATGAAAAATGTCCATAAAAATTCCAAAATTCAATTTCAAAATGAAAATTCAGAAACTTTTTTGCTCCTTTGTAAAGTTTTTAAAATATTTATTTTAATTCTTCAAAACAAAAGCTTATCTTGATATGCCAGACCTTCCCAGAATATGAAAATTCTCCATTTCAACAGGCTTTATCGATGAATATATTTGTGCACCCTTTGTCAGCTGAAATGCCTAAGAACATAACAGCATGTATATGGAAGCCTTATGCAGGCTTCTCTGAAAGGCTAGGAAAGCAAGTACTATTATAGATAAAATATAATTGCATTAGCTCTTTGTAGAACATTTAGTTTTTTCAAGACTACCATATTTATTTACTCAAATCCAAAACAAGGATTTTTTTCCTCCATTTAACTTCATTTTGGCTTTGCATACTGGGGCACAGCCAGAGCTGCTGTTGCTGCCACCCCAGCCACTATCATTGTTACCTGGTTGGGGGGCAGGACAAATTTAAGATGATCCTCCCCTCCAAGTCTATGCATGGAAAATTTTAACAAATTTAACAAATTTACAGTTTTCCATCTAATTAGGATGGGTAGGAGGAGATTGGCTAAAATTCAAAGTAATTTTGGATTTGGATTTGGGTAAATATGGCAATGTCCTGACTGCTAACTGTGCTGTCAAAAATAATTACCAGATTACTATTTCCAGTTGAACTGAAACAAACTGGTAACAGTTGCTGTCCAGCAAAGAAGAATGACAGGCTTTAGTTACATAAAGATATGTACACAGTGCTCTTGTTTAATCCTTTTGTGAAGTATTGTGTTTTCTAAGGGGAAGCTTGAAATATGAAATACAGAGACAGAACTATAAAAATTATATTATTTTTGTGTGGATGGGTATATAGTACAGAAAAAACAAAAACCTGTATTCAAGTAAAAACAGGTATGGGGGGGTCTTTAGCTAATGTATCTTTAGAAACCTCTTGCTTAAGATTGAAGAGTTTGAAGCTATCTGTCTCTAAATAAAATGAGCTGTAGTGCTCTATGAATAAATATTTTATCCGTCTTTCATTTATGCCAAGTCTCATTTCTTCATTTTTCCCTGATATGTTATGAGGCCTTGAAGAGTGTGTTGAATATTTGAGAGATAAAACCATCTAAGTGGAAATGGTCCTTGAGTACATTAGATTCATAGTAGAACAATAGATTTACACCAAACTGTATAATGTTATTGCCATTAAAGTATAAAAAATAACCACTTCTGTGTCTATAGACAAAACAGAGAAATGCATGGTATGACTTCTACTTTTATTAGATGTAGCCCTATGAAAGACCCCCCAGAAATCCCTCTAAAACCATTCAATTCATTTTTCAAATATAATTTTCTGATTCCTGCTGTCCCCCAACTTTCTCACTCCCTGCTCTACCCCTTTTATCATTTTTTTTCTTGGTGGGAAGGTAGATTAGTGAATCACTGTAGGAAAACTGAGAAGAAGTATTTACAATGGGATATTGCAAATAATATTGATATGTAAAGGGACATAACAGTAAGCCTGCTGTCACAGGCCACTTAGGTGCCTACTCCTGGAAGAGGAGAAACTGCCTGGGTACAGACCAAAGATCCAGACAGGAGCCCAGGTTCAGGTTGCCATGGCAGCTAGCTAATGAGGAAATTAGCCTGTGCCTGTACCTGGTCAGCTGGCCAGACGGTGCAGGGTCCTGGGCCCATATAAACCCCAGGATGGGGAGTAGGGAGGTCAGTTCTCTGTTGGCGGCCAAGGGAGAAAGAGCCCTCTAGGGCAAGTGAAAGGAAGAGGCCTAAGTTCTGCTCCTGGTAATGTAAAGGGGTTGAGCACACCTTCCGTAGCTTGTGTTATGTTATAGCCCAGGGGCTTATGTTTTGTGTGCCATTTTATAAGACCAGTGGTTTGGGTGAGGCTATTTGGAGAAGGAGGAGACCTCACTGGGGGCCCACTGCAGTGTGGGAACCCTGGGGCCAGAGAGGGAGCAGCATTTGTGGTGCAGAGACCTCGGTGCCAGAGAGGGTGCAGTATTTTTTGGTGCACGGACCCCAGTGCCTAGAGGCACAGAGACAAGGGCTGCAGAGAGGCCAGTGAGGACAAGGGGCTAAATTATAATGGGCATAGGAAAGACAATGCCAGTACCATCTGTGAGGCTTGGGGTATGGTAAAGGGGTGGTTGGAACCATGCATATAGCCCAAAAGGCTGGGGACCCATGGGGTCCAGAGAAGTCCATCAGGACTGCGTCTGACTGGACATGAAGGCAGCCTTCCTACATTACATTTTACATCAAGACATGGTGGGAAAGAATAGAGGGTACCCTTTAGCTTGAATTGGCATGGTTGAGGGGCCTTAGGAGATCACGGCCATCCTTAGGGACCCCATCCTGTGATACCTGCTTAAATTCCAGTTTTATTGTCTATATTAAATGCAACAGAGATATCTGTCCTCTTTCCCTGCTTATCTCCAGGTCCCCACCTCTAGGCAATGGCAAATGAGGCAAAGCATCTTATTCAATTAACATAGAAGTAGTTAAATATTCATTTGTTCAGCAGGGAAGTTCACAGGATTTGTTAGATATATTTATTTTTCAATATTTCATAGATTTCATAAACATTAGGGCTGGAAGTGACCTTGGAAGATCATCGAGTCCAGCCCTCTGCCCCAGGGGTAGGAAGTCAGCTGGGGTCATAGGATCCCAGCAAGAAAAACATCCAGGTTTCTCTTGAAAGCGCTCAAAGTAGGTGCTTGAACCACCTGCGGTGGCAGGCCATTCCAGACCTTGGGGGCTCGGATGGTAAAAAAGTTGCAGGAGTTTATAACCATTTGATCTTGTAGTCCCTTGGAGCACTCTGGTGAACAAATGTTCCTCCAGATCCTGGTGGATACCCCTTATAAATTTAGAGGTGGCCATCAGGTCACCCCTGAGCCTGTGCTTTTCCAGGCTGAAAAGTCCCATGGCTCTCAGCTTCTCATCATAAGGTCTGTTTTCCTGACCTCTGATAATGTACGTGGCTCTCTGGACTCTCTCAAGCTTCTCCACATCCTTTTTGAATTTTGGAGCCCAAAACTGGATGCAGTACTCCAGCTGCGGCCTCGCCAAGGCCAAGTACAACAGGAGAATGACATCCTGGGATTTGCTTGAGAAGCATCTATGGATGCAAGCCAGCATTTTGCTTGCTTTACTGGCTGCAGAATTGCATTGCAGGCTCATGTTCATCTTGTGGTTGATCCTGACCCCTAAATTGCTCTTGTCCATAGTGCTAGTCAGCATAGCACTGCCAAGCCTATACACATGCTGCAGGTTTTTCCTCCCAAGGTGGAGAACCTTGCATTTTTCACTGTTAAACACCATCAGGTTCTCATCCACCCATTTACTGAGCCTGTCAAGGTCAGCCTGAATTATTCCCTTGTTCTCAGGGATGGATGCTTTACCCCCAAATTTGGTATCATCAGGGAACTTGTTCAGTCCACTTCTGACTCCAATATCCATATCATTAATGATGAGGTTGAACAAAATGGGTCCAAGGACAGAGCCTTGAGGGACCCCACTGTTCACAGGGCACCATGATAATTGACTACCATCAACCACCACCCCCTGGGTCTGACCCCAGAGCCAATTCCCCAGTCAGCAGATCGTGGTGGACCTGAGACCGCATTTGGCCAGTTTTGCCAAAAGGTGATTGAAGGCTTTTTTGAAGTCGAGATATATGACATCAATCTCTTCCCCCTTGTCCAGGTGATGGGTCACCTGATTGTAAAAGAAATGAGATTGGTCAAGCATGACCTACCCACAACAAACCCATGCTAGATGTCCCTCAGGATGTTTCCATCGGTCAGTCCTTTCAGGATGACCTCTTTTATAATTTTGTCTAAGACTTTCCCCAGGATAGAGGTCAGGCTGATGGGCCTGTAGCTTGCCAGATCCACTTTCCTCCTTTCTTGAAGATGGGAACCACGTTGGCCTTCTTCCAATCATCGAGAACCTTACCAGAACACTAGGAGCTCTCGAAGTTCGGACCCTGGCATGGATCTATGATGCTAGCCAGCTCCTTGAGTACTCTGGGGTGTAAATAGTCAGGGCCGGCTGACTTGAAGGTGTCCAGCCTCTCAAGCTGTTCCTTCACAAGGTCAGCATTGGTGGAAGGCAAGGAACCACTCTCACTTAGGCGCATTCCTGTCCTGTAATGGGCAGGGGCGTCTCATGGAACTTGTGAAATACTGATGTAAAGTTCCCATTTAGCAAGTTGTCTTTTTCCTGGGCTTTGGTCATCAGTTCTCCCTTTTGGTTTAGTTGGGGTCCAATGTTGACCTTGCTTTTCCTCTGGCTCCCCACATATCTAAAAAAGGACTTTTTATTGTCCTTGATACTTGTGGTCAGTTGGAGTTCCATGACAGCCTTGTCTTTCCTGGTTTGCTTCCTGCAGGCCAGTGCAGAGTATTCCTCCTTGGAGGTGGATCTTGTTCTCCATCCTTTGTAGGTCTGTCTTTTTAGATGCAGGAGGACTGCTAGTTCCCTGGAAATCCAAGGGGCTGCTGTGCCCTTTTGCTGCCTTTTGTCCAAGACAGAATAGTCTTAATTTGTGTAACTAGGATTGCTCCCTTGAGGAGCGACCACTCTTCCTAGACTCCCCTCCCTTTGGGGGTCGTAGTCCCTTGGGGCCTCACTGACCAGTCTACTGAGCTTGTCAAAGTTAGCCCTCCTAAAGTTAAGGACCTCTGTACTGCTGACTGACTTGACAGTTTTCAGCAGGTGGTGAAGGTGATCAGCTCATGGTTGCTGTCACTTGGCTTCCCTTTGATTGTTAGATCACTGATTAGGTTGTCCTCTGTTGGCAGCACCAGGTCAAGCAGAGGTTTGCCTCGTTAGCCCGTAGATTTCTTGAGTCAGATAGAGCTCATCCACATGTATGGAAGCTTTGTGACTGTTTGTATTTAGCCAAGCACTCTTCCCATGAGATGTCTAGGTAGTTCAAGTCCCCCATGACAACCATGGACCAGAAGTGTGCAGCCTCAGCCAATTCTCTGGTGAACTCCTGGTCAATCTCTTGATTTTGGGTGGAAGGTCTGTAGTAGACTCCCACCATTGTATCTCCTGTCCCATGTTCCCCATGGATTTTAACCTAGAGGGTCTGTAGTCATGCACCCTGGGTGCCAATGTCAGCTTGTAGGGATGTGTAGTTCTCTTTGACATAGGGAGCTATACCTCCACCTCTTTTGTCCACTCAATCCCTCTTGTACAGGGTATAGCCATCTATACCCATGGTCCAGTTATAAGTGAAGTCCCACCAGGTCTCTGTTATCTCTATGACATTGTAATTATTTATGTTGAGCAGGAGGACAAGTTCCTCCTGCTTATTCCCCAAGCTCCTGGCATTGGTGTACAGGCATGCAAATGTCCCCTTGGGGGCCCTTGCCTTGCCTGCAGCTTGCTCTAGGGCTGGGGCAGGGGTAGGCTCCCTTAAGTGCCTTGGCCTGCTGGCTTTGCAAGGGTTGCTCAGCATGCTAGCAGTGGCAGTAGTTTCCCCCGTCCCCTGGCGGGCTTATTTTTAAAGACCAGTGTAATCACTTAGCCAGTCTACCTGAGAAGAGCCTCCTTCCCAGGAAAGGAGGCCATCTCTTCCCAGCAGCTTATTGCCTCTATAACCAAAGAGCAGACAGTGGCCATGGAAGCTGAAGCCTTCCAGATGACATCAGCACCACAGCCTTTGGTTCACTGCCTGTATCCTCTTCTCCATCTTCAGCCCATAGCCCCAAACTGGAAGGATCAAGGAAAACACCACCTGTGCCTCCAACCCCTTAAGCCCCACCTCCAAATCCCTGTACTGCCTCCTGACTCAGCTGGGAATGTTCTGAGCCATGTCATTGGTGCCCACATGGATGAGAAGCATAGGGTAGTGGTCAATGGGCTGGAGGAGTTTAGGGATCTTCTCAGCAATGTCTCAGATACAGGCTTCTGGGAAGCAGCAAACTTCCTGGGCTAAGGGTCAGGATAGCAGATTGTCCCCCTCAGGAAGGAGTCTCCAACGATAAACATTTTGCGTTTTGTCTTACAGAGAGTGGGGGCAGTAGCTATAGTTGAGCCTGTGTTGCCTGCTGGAGCTGGCAACTGAGCAGGCTCTGCTCAGGCTGCAAGAGGTTCTGTTGCAAAGCTCCAGTGGGCTGGGGGCCTTGGTGTGGAGGGCCTTGGGGCCTTTGACCACCTTGGTCCAACCCCATGGCTGGACAGTCTGGGAGGTCCCGGGTACTCCCTTGTCCTGGAGACAGACTGTGGTCTATCCTCTGTCTCCCGGGGGAGAAGGGCCTGCCAGTAGGAGTCTATCTCATGCTTGCAGTCCCTGATGGAATGCAGTCTCTGGACTGTGGCTGGAGCTCCTCCAGTTGGCACAACAGAGACCCCAGTAGGGAGCACACCCCACAAGAGATGGCCATGCTCCCAGACCCCAGAGTCTGAAAAAGCAAGAGACAGCCCCCACAGCCAAGATCCAGAGGCTCCATCTGCATGGATCCCGGAACCATGGGCTCCATCTGGGTGGAGGTCTCTGAGGTGCCAGAGGGGGGGTCCACAGACCCCCAGGGGACCCTCAGGGTGTGGCATGTGCCCATCTGTGTCATGTCACTGGCAGGCATGCTATGGCTGGGAATGGCTTCCCTAGGGCAGAGGTGCACAGGCAGGGCCTCAGGCCCTCCTGATCACCCTCTTGTGTAAATGCCACACTAACTCATAGGCCAGGCAGACAAGTGCACCTGTTTGCACAGCCTGTTTGCGTGGTTCTGGTCATGTGGTTCCCTGGGGGGCTGGGCAAAGTAGGGGCCAGGGCGGGGAGAGACCCTCCCTAGTTTCTACTCAGCTGCCTCCTGCAGCTGAGCTGGTCTAGTCCCCTCCCACCATAGGCCCTGGTAACCTGCAGCTGCTGCTGGGGGTTGGCGGGGGTCTCTGTGGCAGTTGGAGGTCCCTGGGGGGCTTTGGGGTGCGTGGGCATAACAGGCTTTCACCCATTCTTCTTGCGCTGCTCCCTAAGCCTCTCTGAATTTGTTTTTTGGAAGCTTATTTGGATCTTAGGAAGTTGTTTCAGTTTCTGACATAATGGACCAGAACATCACTTAGGACAAAACAGCAATGGAGCCAATGCAGGTAGTTTGCAAAGCAGCAAGGTCCAAATTGTAATCTTTAGTTTATTATTTACAATGCATTGTAATGCATTCACAGTTTTCAGGGCAAAGACATGGTTTATTTATTTACTTTTTAATGTGAAAGTTTAGTTTATTGGACACCATTCCATGGTGAAGGATTTGTAGAAAGTAAAATACCATGCCCAAATTGTAGTTTCTTGAATTCAACAGGAAAGACTGCATATACCAATTCCTGCTACCTTCTGGGAAGATGGTGTTTCATGGGAATAGTACTGATATAACTAATTAACTGTTTGCCTCTTCCACAGTAGTATGAAATAAAAATATTCCTGGGTAAAAGTTTAAAAAATATAGAAGTAACTTCTATTAGACCTGATTAATATAAAAGATATCACAAATACCCAAAGAAGCTTGCCTCCCTATATCTTTAGACCACCACAGCTACAAACAAAAACACTATGGGTGTATTCACACATACAAGAACATGTGTTTGCAGCAGCTCAAAATAGAATCATTGCAAACTGGATCTGGGGCTTTTTGCCTCGGTGCACGTGCCAGGACATGCACTTTGGTGTGGGGCAAATTGTGCCACTTGGGGCAAAATAACCCTGCCTGGCTCCTCCTGGATCTGCATCCAGGGGGAGCTAGAGCCTGGGGCCAGCACCTGTGCTGTTACCAGCAGTATAAACAGCTGCCCTATCCTGGCCCCATCAATACAAAAAGCTTCCCCAGAAAAAAAAAAACCTCAGGGCTACTTGATCTCACGAGTTTCTGGGTTCCAGACAATTAGTACCTGGGGAAACTACCCTTTCTTCCAGTTGGACTTCTGAAGCAGCCCTGAGAATTCCTTGCACCCTTTACTCACTGCTCCCTGTGACTCCTTTACTATCCAGGATGTGAGGACAGCTGCCCCTGCAGCTACAGCTCCTGCCAGCAGGTCTCATCCTGTCTGGCAGCTGGGCAGGCAGGGTGTGTTTGGAGGGAATGTGAGGTTTTCAGGACGGGGGTGGAAAGGGGGTTGGGGGTGTGAGTGGCTGTGGAGGAGTGTGGGGGGCTGTGGGGTGTTTGGGTAGATGGATTGTGGAGGGACTGCGGGGTGGGGGACTGCTCAGGAAGGATGGGTCCCCTGCAGGGTGCAACCCCTCTGCACAGCTCACTGACTGCCCCACACAGGGCCGCACTTCCCCACAGGGACCACAGCCACCCCCACAGGGGCCAC
The DNA here is from genome assembly GCA_030014935.1 of Caiman crocodilus. Classification (NCBI taxonomy): domain Eukaryota; kingdom Metazoa; phylum Chordata; order Crocodylia; family Alligatoridae; genus Caiman; species Caiman crocodilus. The sequence goes on from JAGPOW010002673.1 coordinate 14,290,839, forward strand.
AGCCACCCCCACAGGTGTTAGAGACCCTCCTGAAGGGCCAGAGCTCCTCACAGTGACTACAGCCCTCAAACAGGAGTTACAGACACCCAAGAGGGGTTACAGCTCCTCTAAACAGGCCACATGGCCCCCTCAGGGGCAATCACCTTCCCTGCAAAGCACACATGCCCCATCCCCACTTACTGCCCCAGCCTTCTGGCTTGCTGCCCCACCTCTGCTTGCATTCCAGTCCCCCAGTGGGTGCCCCACCCAGCCCTAGCCTCCTGGCACTTAAAAAAAAAAATAGCCTGACACTCACCCAGCCTTACATTCACCCACTTGGGGCAGGGGCTGTGAGGGCTCTGGGGCCTTGTGGCAGAGCTCCCCCTGCACAACAGTGGGGCCCAGCACCAGACACCTGGCATCCACACTGCCACTGCCCCTGCTGCATTCGGCAGGTGTGGCCAGGTTCAACAGGGCATTGTGTGGCTCTAGCTGGGTCTGCTGGCGCTGTCACCTGGGCCTCATGCTGCACAGGAAGCTTTGTCGTGATGCCCGAGTGACCCCAACGGCAGCTACTGCTGCCAATAAGTGCATACTTTTTTTTTTTTAATGGCCAGGATGCTGTGGTCAGATGAGGCAGTGATCAGGGAGAGGGTTTGGGGGGCAGGCAGGGGATAGGGCCAGGTGGGGCAGTGATTGAGGGGCCCGTGGGAGCGGGTGGGGGTCCTCCCATGGTTCCCTCCCCCCTCCTCCAGCTTCCTTACCCACTACTTACAGGCAGGAGCAGGTCCAGCTCGGCAGGCAGCATGCTTCAGCACCGGGGTGGGGGCCAACCATAAAGATGCTCTGGCTGGCTACCAGAGCACCTCTGGACCCAGCCTCTGGTTGCCTCAGGCCATGGTCTAGGACTGTGCCCTTCCTTGCTTTTTTCCTCTGAGGGTTTTTTTGACCCCTGGATATCTAGGGGTCTAATTTTGCCCCCACACTGCAAATTTGCAGTGGGGGAACATTTTTTGATTCCCTCACCTACCTCTTGCAGCATCTCAAAGGGTTTTGAAATGCTGCAAAAGGCACATGCATGCTGGTCTGGATGTGCCCTATGAGTAACTTCAGTGCTTTAATCCAATTGCTTTCAGGCTATGTCTAGAAAATGTAGATGCTGACTGTTGCAATGCCTGACTTTTCATACCCAGCCCTCAGTAGGCACTTAGGCTCCTGGTATAAATGTATTGGGAGAGTCAGCTGCTCAAGAATGAGATGAACAAAACAAGAAAAGGGAGTGAAGAGTTTCCTAAGACTGCCAATAGGAGAAGAATGTGTATTTTAAATGTATTGGTTCTTGGAAAAGAGCACAAGGCCTCTAGTGAATGCCATAGCTATTAGGCTGTAGAAGACTGCTTATTTAAATTACCTTTTATCCAATTAATATTTATTTGTGACATGTAAGATGGAACAATTTCAGTAGAAGGAATTAACAGCACCCCCTCTAGAATACCTGACAGTTTGGTGGTTACAAGCATTCACATGGAAGTGGTTGTATAAGGTTGATGGGGGAGGTGGGTTTGGAATTGAACAAGCCTCCCACATCCTAAATGAGTGCTGTAACCACCTAGCTATGGATGAAGAGGTACATCACTGCCTTTTCTCTCCTGGCTTTGTTTTTGTTTTTTGGTGGGGCCTGATGCAGCAGATCTCCTGGGAGATTGCCTACAATATTATGCAAAATAGGTGAAGAAACCTCATTGTTTGTGAATCCTGAGGGGGCTTGTCCATGAACTAGGCATCTATATTCTCAACAACAGCAAAATCAATTCCTAGCAAAATTGTAGGTGCCATTAGGGTTATTTGTAAAGTGTGGGGGTTGAGGATTTGCATTTTGAATTTAGGAACTATCTTATTCCTTTTGTGCTAACCCCCAGCCACTTTTGAAAATAGGACTTAGACTCCCAAATCACTCAAATACTTTCAAAATTTTTCACTTTGTGCTAACACTCTAAAGGGGACTTCTGCCAGAATATTCAGGTCTTACCTTTGTCTAATCTCTCAGAATCTATTTTTATGCCAGTGTTAACCTTGCAGGACAAGGGAAGACAAAACATTTGATTTAAAACCTGCATTTGAACTAAGCTTTAGATTTGGAGTTCAATGTGTAGTGTGAACATTTTCATACAGAAATTACTGGGGATCTGTTTTATACTTCCAGCTATCATCTTCTGTTGAATGTTACACATACTGCATAATGGAACGATTTCATACATAAAATGTTGAAATAATGTCCATTTTCCTAAGGAATTTAAATAAAATTTTGAATTTGCTCATTAACATATATGTATTGAGGCAGGTTTATTAGTTTAAGCTCCTGGAAAAGTAATTTGCTATTTTATTTTGTGGCTTTTTTTTTTTTTTAGAACAACTAAAAAACTAGTAAAATACACAAACTAATGATTAATTATAAGGCTTGTTCAACTGGTGTTGTCCTTCCATCAACTGAATGAATGTAGGTTTTTGTGGAGGTTTTGATATATAAAGACAAATTCCCTATACTAATACACATGCAATCATAATGCATTGCCTAATATATGGATCATGTTTCCCTCTCATGAACAGACACCTATAAGGTTGGAAAAGTAGAAATGAAGGCTTCCTATAATTCCCTAAAATTTATTTTTGCAATTCTTCAAATTATAGAAAAGCACATTTTAATAGATTGATCAGACACCAGTTAGAAGAAGAGAAAGTCAGATTTGAGACCATTCTTAGTCTACAACTGGATGTCCCATAACAGACAGAATCCATAGAGGTTGCAGAAAAGATAGCTGGGTTGGAGAGGAAAAAGGATGGGATTTGAAGACTATCTTTCAAAGCTGCATACAGCATCCTAAGTAAGTTTTTGTTAGATATCCAAATGTTATTAGCTTTCCTCCTCACTTGCATAGACACACCACAAACATAAACTGAACCCTATCAACATATATCACAATATAAAAAGAGAAAATTGTAATTAACTCTTTCTGGGGTTTGTTTGGCATTACCTTAAAAATCATGCTATTCCTATCCTAGCTTTCTGACTATTCAATGCTTAATTTTTCTGGTTCCTGAAATATTTGCTTGTTACTGCCTCACTAGCAAGCAGACATAAAATATATTAAGTACTCGGGTAGATTCAAGGTAAATATCAAAATAAGATTTTCTTAAAGCTATTCAAAATGGAGATGACTTTCCAAATTGATGTTGTCAGCCTTATAATTAAATATGAGTACAGTGACTTATTTGAAGATAAAAAAGCTACTCATTCAGGTAACTCATAAGATTTATGCAGTAAATTTATCCTCTGCCAGCTCTGTATTGCTATATGATAACAACAGAGACAGCTTAACTTGAAGGGAGAAAGCACTTTTAATTCGGGGAAATAAATACTGAAGAATGTTAATACCACCAAAAAAGAGCATACTCAAAAAAAAAAATGACATAGCTCAGCTGTTATCTGGTCCGGTAAGAAACTGTTCCTTATCGGAACAAAAATAAAATTGTAAGCATTCACCTGAGCAGGTAACATTTCTCATATTTTATGCACATAAAGATAGCTTGATAGCTTCCTGAGTGCTTAGGGATGACATGCAATACAATACCTAGGTTTAGTCAAAAAGTCAGAGAGCACAAATAGGGAAATTCTGTACAAACCATTTTTAGGAAGGAGAATAGGAAGGGTCACCTTGGTTTTTACTTCCCACTACTCCCTTTTGAAAGCTGTCTCAGATTTCATGCTGCTGATGGTTAGAAATCTTCAATTTCCAACTTTCAAGGTTTCTGGCCTTACCTGGAGTGCTGTGTCCAGTTTTGGGTCCCCAACTTCAAGGAAGATGTGGACAGATTGGAAAGAGTGCAGTTGAGAGTAACAAAGAGGCTGGGGAAGCATGACTTATGAGGAAAGGTTGAAAGAATTAGTTTTGTTTAGTCTCAAAAAGAAAAGACTAGGGGTTTTGATAACAGTTTTCAAATACCTGGAGGGTGATTATACAGAGGATGGAGATAGACTTTTTTTCTGTGGCTGTAGGAGCCAGGAATAGGAGAAATGACTACAAAAGGTAGAAGAGGAAATTTAGGTTGGAGATTAGGGGGACCTTTTTGATTAAGAGAATGTTCAAGCATTGGAACAGGCTACCCAGAGAAGCTGAGGAGTCTCAATCCCTGAAAAATTCCAAAAGCTGGTTAGACAGATACTTGGCTAGGATAGTTTAGTCAGGGATGATTCTGCTTTGCGCAGTGCGCTAGAAAGGATGACAGTATGAAGTCCTAGCCGGCCCTACATTCCTATGATCCTACAAATAGCCAGAATAATTTTGCCAATTTGATCACATGCTAACATTTTCCTTTATCTTAAACAGCTTTCCTCTCTGATATTGACCAGTTATGATGAATACATAGTCAGCAATGATAACTGCTCTTATCTTCTGTGTTGCTAAGTTAAGTTAAAAAAATGAATTTCTTTTGGTGTCCATACATAAAATAAGGGTATGTGCAGATGTTTGCTGCACCAAGTCTGCAATCACATGGCTTTCTTTAAGCTACATGTTCACTAGTGTTGAGAGCCATGCTGTGAACTGGGTGTAACCTGAGGCGGATGGAATTAAGGTGTGTTAGCAGGTCCACAAAGGTGGCAGGTGGGTCTGGGGGAGGTTTTGCAGAATTGGGCGGTGGTGGGTGCTGGTGGGAGGGTTGTCCATTTGGGAGCAAAGGAGGCATCAGAGACTAAAAAATAGCCCTGTCAGGTTTGGAAAAGTGGGTAGGAAAAGTACAATCCTGGGGCTAGAGTGAGTAGTTTGTTTTCCTAGCCCTAGGGCTGTGCTCTGAACATGTGGAGACGTTCACTGTATCAGGCTAAACCATTCTAGATCTAACTTAGTTCACCTTCTCAGGTGAACTCATTTAAATTGGTCCAACCATTTTTTGCTCTATTTAACTTCCCTGAACGTCTCACAGATTAGTATTTAGATTGACTTAACCCTTGTTATGCACATACGTAACCCTGTTTATGCAAATGTATGCATATGCCCTAAGTTGCCCATGTTCCTGATCATCCTAATAGCCCTTCTTTGTACCTGGTCTAGTATGAATTATTTTTTCCTGTATAACTGAATTGTACTGGGTGACCCAAATTAGGTCTCCTTAGTGCCCCATACAAGGTGTCCATAATTTTCCATCTCTGTTGATTATGTATCCTAGAATTGTGCTTGCCTTTTTCACAAAGCCATCGATTTGGTAGCTTTTTCTATGGTCTGAAGGGACTTCTCTGTTTGATGTAGAAAGGCGAACACCTACCAGTCACCAATTTGGTTTCCTGAAACTTCAGTGAAGTGGTACAGAGCCAGCTTGCTCGAATTAAAGCTTATATATGCTTTCTTAATTAGCAAGGCAAAATAGGAGCAGCATGTTATAGTGCCCAGAGATATTCACAGAAGACCTTATATTTTAAAATTTGTATGTGCATGGCAGTTGGTGTTTGAAATATGGAAGCTAAATACATAGACCAGCAATATACATTCTATAGTCTTAAATCCCCCTTTTTTTAAAGAACTAATATATTTAGGCTTTCAGATCCTCTTGAATGTCATAATACAGTATAACCTCATAAATCCAGATATCAAAAATCTAGAATTCTCAAACATCTGGCACATTGGGGAGTAGTGGTGGCCAGTCCCAGAGCAGCATAGGGGGAAGTGGAAGCTGGTGTTGGAGCAGCGGAGGGGGAAACTTGCAGTTGGCTGGCACCACCATCCACTGCTACATGTGTGGCCGTGGCTGCGGGACCAGTCACTGCTCCCCTCCCCACCACCCTTCCCACGACTGACCACTACTCTAGTTAAAAAAAAATCTAGAATTTTCAAATTTCTGGCAGGTGTTCGGTCCCAAGCATAATGGATTTATGAGATTATAGTGGATGAGGTGGTCATCTAGCTTAATCTCCTTCGAAAGACCTTAAGCTTGAAAGATCTTAACCACAAAGACAATATAATAGATTCAATACTGATAAAGAATCCAGCTACTTGACAAGATTCTTATATTTCCCAGGAGGCTTTGCAAGGGAGTCTTTGGAGTACAGGGGAAACAAATGAAGATTTTTTTCTAGTGTTAGTGTGAAGTAAGGAAATAGGGGAATAAAGGTACAATTGTCATGGCTTTTCTGATAGTTGGTCTCATTACCAATATCAGTAATTTCAATGATACTTTGCATACAAGGACTGTGAGTTCATGTTAAAGAATTCTTATGCAGTTTATAGTTCAGCATCTCAAATTGTTCTATGTTCTTTAAGTCTGAGCAGTAGAAAACTGAACATAATGATCAAACATCCAAAAGGGAAAACAAATATATTATATTTTATGTGGTAGTCTTTTTTTTAATGCTGTTTATTCCTAGATATGCTATGATAAGAGGCAGACTGATTCCCTAGACTAACAGTCATATTTCTTATTTCAGTTGGATAGTGTCACTTCACTAATTCAGGCAGCCAAAAATTTAATGAATGCTGTGGTGCAGACTGTGAAGATGTCCTATATTGCCTCCACTAAGATTATCAAAATTCAAAGTCCTACTGGGGCACGGCACCCTGTTGTGATGTGGAAGATGAAGGCCCCAGAAAAGAAGCCCCTGATTAAAAGAGAGAAGCCAGAAGAAATCCATGCCGCTGTCAGGAAAGGTTCTACTAAGAAAAGTATCCATCCTGTTCAAGCCATGAGTGAATTTAGAGGAAGAGAAATAATGTAACGTTCTTATTCTGCCACCGTGCACTTTGAAACTGCTCCTTTTGCATCTTGTTTTTCCCACTTGTTAAAACCTGCAAGTATGTTAATGCTGGGGATTTTCTGCTTGTGTATGTTTAACAATTACTTTGTCTTTACAGGAGATTATTTTAACACTGTTAGATGTATTAAGAACACACAGTATAAAAACATTGTCTTTTATTCTCTGATTCTACATTGTTTTTTTCTGTTTATAATGCCTTGTTTGACACAAAGCATTTTGAGTGATATGTCACAGTGCTGTGTTATGCTAAGGGTGTGCATAGCTGGCTTTCATGCATTTGGAAAACAATGCACAATGAGCCAAAGTCATCTGTTGTATAACTTCACTGACTGCAATGAGATTACACCTAATATGAATATGGCCAAACTGTGACATTTTAAGATATTCTACAACACTTTCTAAGGGTAGGGTATATTGGACTAGATGCTTAGCTGGCATGAATCACTGCAGTTTCATTGAAATAAAAAAAGATCTAGGCTGATTTACACTGCCTGAATGTCTGGCCTGTTCAACTTATCCACATTAAAAGAGTTGATGAGATTTCTTTTTCATAAGTCTATTAGGCATAAACTTTAGCTATAAACAAAAGTGAAAATATATTATTAGAAATATTTGGTGAAACAAAAAGCACAAGAGTGTAGATGTAATAATACTATAAAAAGCAGGTTTTCTTAATAACCAGTAGTTATAAAAGTTATCTTTTAGAGAAATCTTTGAAGTGTTACCACTTATTCATATTTCACTTCATGGGCTAGTTTATATATTCTGGGAAAATAGGTTAGTGACTATTATTTCTATAAGTCCTAATAAATCTGAAAATAACTATAAAATGTTGTATATGATTATATAATAATCATGTCACAAATCATAATTCCTGATATTAATTTGTAAAATGCAGATGGAACTATTTTGAAAGCACCCTATAAATATTAAGATTCTGCATTATAATTGCAGTGGATTAAAATACTTTGCTCACAGCACCAAACTTCTGAACTGCAGGACCATTCCAGGTTGCAGACAGCTTGCTAAATTACTATATTTCACAACATATAAATATGACAGAAAGTGCTCTTAGCCTTTAATTGCCACTATAGCTCTGTGAAATAATCTGAGAAAGAATATCTTTTCTAAATCTGTGATGAAATATTTTAATTGAATTTTAGCTTGGTGATTACAAAGTTACACATCATAAGCTTCTCTTTTTCCCCTCTCTCCAAAGCCCTCAGCACTTCTCTCAAAGTTGATTTTGGCTGGAGGGACTGGTGACCAAAATTCTCCCTTCACTAAGTGCTAAGGTCAGGAAGTCATCTCCCATCTCAGATTTTCATAAAACATAAAATGGCTAATTTGTTTTGCAAGGGACTGCACAACTTGGACTGCTGCAACCTGTAAATTGAAATGTTTTAGTAAACAGGGTATGCTAGCTCTTCTCCCACATATGGAAGCATGAATGAGGAAAATATTCCCACAGCCTCTTTTTTTCTACAGCCCTCCTGTAACACAGGATCTAGTGGAGCATCCTGCAGCCATCTCTAAAGAATCTTGTCACTCATTGTCCCTGAGCCTGGTTACCAAGGGGCTTCAGTAATGAGACACTGGAAAAAATCTCACCCTTCTCGAAGAAGTTCCTAATGTGTCCACAGATCTTAAAAGGATGAACACACCTACAGTTCCCTGGAAGCCTAGACATAGAGGATGTCAGCTGACAAACCAGTGTAGTAGGTAGAGGGGCTGAGAGCCACTGAAGAGTTGTGTAGAATCCAATGCTTTTGCAAGGATGCACTGAGTGGGGAAAGGGAGGGGGATTTGTGTTCTAAATGTTATTCAGGTTTCTAAGTGATATTTCAGATTGGTCTCCACGCCCACAGCAAGATTCAGTTTGCAAATATACTATACTCTTGTATGCTCTTTTTCCTTTAATAAAGCCTTTCGGCTGAGTCATGCTTTTGTTATTGGCCACTTTGGTATCAAATCCTTAGACTAAATGCTTTTGGAGGTCATATAAATAATAAAATGCAATTGACAAACTCATGAGGTTTTCTTTTTTTCTCCAGGTTTTTGTGTCTATTAATGTCTCCAGCACCAAGGGGATACGGAAGAAATATTATGTTATTAAAAAATGTCACAGACTCACAACTATACAATACAGTGAAATTAATAGAATGTCATGTGAGAAGCTGCATGAAAGAGAGAAAGCATATCAAAAAGAGTTTGCATGAGAAGCATGACAGCTAGCTTCAGATTAAAACTCTGTTTGTTCAAGATGACTGGAATTGAACTTTTAGGGCCAGATTGGTACTATAATTATAGGCTCATAACCAAGGCTAAGCAGAGCTGAACTGTGCTAGTAGAAGCTGTGAGACATAGTGGGTACATCTGCACATGCATTTTCCTAATGCACATTAAGTTTAGTACCTCAGTGTGAGGGTGCCTAAACATGAGCACAGAGACTGCTCTGATGCACTGGAATTCCAAGTAATCGAGTCTGCTGGAGCATGGCAATTGTCACACTCCAGCAGCTTCCTGCATCTTGTGTATCAGTGTCTCTACCCTTAAAAATGGTGGTGGGAGCACTTGATCTTAAGCCTGTCAAACAAGCTTTAGTTCAACTGCCTCTGCCACCATTTTTAAGTACAGGGACACTGATAAAAGAGACACAATGGTGCCTTAATTTAAATGGCTCTAATTAAAGTGCTACCACCCCACCCCACCCTCAGACCATGTGTAAAAGTGCCCTGAGGTATGACAAGAATGTGCCTTAGCCTGTCTTAATATGCAGTAACTAAAGAGCATGTTTTTTTAATGACATGTAATGTGCAGTAGTCTATTTTACTGTTTGTGAACATAATCTCTTGGGTTTTTTTTACATCACATTTTAATGTGCAGTACAGTAGGCTAATGCCCATTAAAGTGCATGCACAGATGCACCCACTATGCCTCAAATACTCTGGGACAGGACAGTCACTGTATCAGCAACTAAGAAAGTGCAACAAATGTTATCCAGAAGTAGCCAGTGTGAACAGAGTAAAAACACAGCTCAATATTATACTCCTTCCCTTCCTTTCTGAGGTAGCTATACTCCTGTGGAGTACTAGGTAGGGAGCTTTCTTTGCCTTTCACCTGGGAGAGGCTTCCACTGTGGACAAGACACATGGGATACCTCAAGGTATGAAGAAAAGCTCTTTGTGCCTTCTCTATTTTAATGCTTTCATGTTCATGCAACCCCTGCCCCCCCTCATTCAGAGGGCAAAGATATATAAAGAAAAGCCTTTTAAGAACAGACTATGCCTTCACTTTTCATTTACATTTACATAAGCTTCAGGTAAGTGAGTTATTAGTTTGTGTGCTCTGCTTTTACTTCTAAAATAGATAGGCAATGTGTCCACATGTAATTAAAAAAATGTATCTTGGACAAAAGAATGCCAGGCCTATATAAAAAAGGATATTTGTTTTTATCTATGTGCTATATATAATGTAAGTTATAGTTCCACAGCATCAATATTATTAAAGCACCATCCTATTGCTCAACAACATAACTCTGACTACTTTTATATTCTCTATTTTTTATGACATCAGTATGTGATAATTAGTTCTCTGCTTGTGTTCCTATTACTATAAAATGATAGTGATAGGCTCTGAATTCTGAGACGATACATATGATCATGAAAAGGGACACTGCTAATTAGATCTGGCTGACTCTTTTGATGCATCACTTAGCATGATTTCAAGTCTATCTGAAAATACAAGTAACAATTTTCCTAGAGCAAACTAAAAAAATCCAAACATTCTGATTCATATTTTCTGAATGTAAAAGGTTTTCTTTGGAGCCACCCATGCAGAAATTAAGAATGCAACCTATGACACAGGTACCTAGCACTTGTTTTGTGAATGTTTGTCATCTGTAATATATACGTACCTATAGAGCTTGAACAGAACAAGGCTTCATTGTGCTAGTCACCAAACACAAGCTTATACTGTCTTTTCTTGCATAACTGTATCTCCTAGTCATAACCCAGCTTGCCAGCTTTCTAGTGGCAAGTCACAGCTGGGGACAGTCACTTTCCCAGGGACTCTGAGAGAACATTTTTAGCCTGAATGTGTAATTACTCTAAACTCAAACTAACACTAACACTTATCAACATTTGAGAAGCTTAAAGTGCAATGTTATGTTCAGTTTTGAGAGTCAATGAAATACTAGAAATTGTGTTTGTTTATTTATTCAACAACCTGCACAAAAGGAAGTGAGTCCAGTTTGCTTCTGTGGCTCCATTAACATATATTTTTAACAGACTACTTTGTCTAGTTAAATCTGCTCCAGTTGGTCTGGTTTGGTTTCCTTCAGTGCTTAAAGCTTCTATTTAGAAAAATCCAGTCTCTACCATATTTGTATGTTTGCTGCATCCTACTCTAGACATAGTGAAAATTTTTATTGTTTTTCCTGGGCATAGTGAGACCTTTCAAAAACACACAAATGCTTTTTGCGTCTTTTTCCCCCTCCCTCCCTACTCACTGTATTTTCCCTCTTCTTATATTGTTGACTTGGTTTACACTACAAAGTTTTACCAGCATGACTGGTAAAACTAGCTATGTGGAGCCACCCCCGCAAATACTTTGGTCCCACTTTTCCCAATACATACACACATGCACACAACAAAGTTATGCCAACAAAAGAGGGATTTTGTTGATGTAGATCATTCAGGAAACTATTCTGGTAGATAGTAGATTAGACAAATCCTTAAAGACTCAAAGCATAACTTAGATATGTCTTGGACCCCATGCTTTTTATTGGTTATAGGTTAATCTAAATGGGAAAGCATTTAAGTATTTCATTCTTTATATATCAGATAGACATTAAATTCATACAACAACTATTGCATCTTTGTTGGAAAAGAGAATCAAACTGCCCACTAGCTTATGTGGTTTTAAAATCACTTCAGCTTCTTTGAAAAAATAAGGATTGTTTGGTTTTGTTATGTATAGATCCTCTAAAGCAGCATTTAAGAAAATGTGTTTATCCAGCAAGTTCTTTAATAAGCTTTTGGAATCTTTAAAAGGTATTATTTTAAAGTCTTTATCAGTAGTAGACAGCAAAATTCCATGCTGTCACACTTTCTTTTATTGCTGTCAGCTTGTACTTATCTGCTGCATACTTCCTTTTATTTAAAATTTGTGGTCTTACTTGTCTATAAGGCCCAGGGGCCATGCAGCTGAATAAATTCATTTCCAGCATTTTTAGGTTTTGGGGTTTTTTTTAAATAGATGTTCATTGTTCGAGAAGAAAAAAAAAAAGAATAAAATACAGCCAAAAAAAAAGCCAAGACTTAAGTACTTTCATCAATTATTTCATTGTAAGACCCTATGACTACCCATTGAGCATCCTCTAGTTCTGTGAGAATGTATTATGGTATAATAAACTCTATGTATGACTAAAGCTTGAAATAGACATTGCTGAATGAAGCCAATCAGTTGTATTGCAATATGTTCTGACACAGCTGATCCACTTCATTATGTGAAACCTGTCACCTGTGTCCTACCCATTGATGGTGTGATGTGTTCTTTCAGGGCTTTAAGGGCCTTGTTCTGTGAACCCCAGGAATTATTAGCCAGGATTGGGCCCCTCTGGGCCTGAGAATGCCTGCCCAGCTTTCTCTATTTACCCAGCCTGGCCCCTGGGATGTCTTCAGGTTGGGGGAAAGTGCTGGGTGAATGGGAAAAATCCCAAAAATCCCAAAGACAGGTCTGGGTAAGCAGGGAACCCCAACTTTTACTGAGATGGGTCCCCAGAGATTCCCAGGTTTGGTCTGGGTTAAGTGGGTCATATAAGGCCCTTACGCTTCAGTTTGGTAGCTAGGTCAACATTATTCAACCTCCTAAGCAAGGCCAGATGAGCCTCAGTCAAATGACTGGTTTTAAGTAGCTTTTGTAGCACCTGACCTCTGCTCTGCAAGAAACTAGCATCAGTCTGTGAGTAAGTCACATCTGTGTGACTTCCTTAGCGCCTGCTCCAGCATTCCTGTGCACATGTCCAGTCCCTGAACTTTGGAACCCCAGTTTGACTTTGGCTCATTTCTAGACATCCACTTGTGGTGGTAACCCCTGTGCTCAACATGTTTTGCCCTTGGCTCATTTCCTGATGTCCATTTCTGGCAACCCTGCTGGCTTATTGCCCCAAACCCTGGTTTGACCTTAGCTTGCCTCCTGACTATGAATGCTGGTGATGCACATCCTGGTTCTAACCACTAGGATTTATGCCTCTATGGACCCTGACAGGTCCTGGAATGAAGACATAGAGCACTGGGGGATTCCCCAGGTCCTATGCTTCCACACTGAGACCAACCTGTGCTTCCCCACTTATGGAGACATGCATCTGGAGATCTGAGGGTTAATGACCCTAATTGGGGAACTCCTGACTTCTGTACTGACAGGGAAGTGCCTGAGATTCCTGAAGATGCTTCTCTCTAAGTGGGGAAAGCTGGGCAGGTGCTTCTCAAGTTCCCAGAGCACCTGTTTCAGGTGGCTGGAGAGTGTGGGCAGACTGAGCTGCCCACACTCTCCTGCCACAGAGCTAATACACCTGTCACAGGAAAGCAGAAGAATATATTACCACCTTTTGTAATGCCGCTGATTTGCCTCTGATTTGGTGTGACAAACGGTAGGGACATCTGTTTGTTTATCATTTAAGCCACCATAAACTTTTTTTATGGCATTCCAAAATGGGATATCAGTCAATGTCTGTTTCTGCCCTAAGATACCTTTTCCTTAAAGAAACAGCAGTGGTGCCTCTTGCATAAAGTCCAAGTGTCTGACATTTAAAGTAAAACTCATTCATTTGGGAATCCATCCTAACAGTAAATCGTACTGTGCCGCTGGGAATGTAATGTTACTAAGAGATCAGGATTTCAGGATTCCCTCCACATCCTGTCTGTGGAAGAGTAATAAACAGAAGACAATGGAGTTGGTTTGCCAAACAACAAAGGAAAGATGTTACTCTGTTCAGTTACCTAGTCAGATCAGGTAATTTGTTTGTGATTCCTATTTAGCAAAAACATACAGTTCACTTGCTAAACATCCCTTTCTCCTATGTAATGATATCTGTTACCAAGAGAGGGAAGGGAAAATGAAGAGGAAGATTCCCATCTATTCTAGCCTAATGCTATTGCATGCATTTTTAGAAGAAAATTAACTAATTCTCTCTGAAAGTCATAGTTTTCCTATGACAGAATAACAGGCAGTTACAATAATATGAAAAAGCATTTTGGCCCTTGAGTAACCAGTATGCTTGAGGGGACTCTCTGTTTAATACTAGTTCTTTTACATCAAGGGACTGTCAAACTGCACAGTGTACAGAACATCCACAGGGATATTCAATGGTACTTTAACACACACACTGTGTGTGGGTGTGCACCCTCAAAAACACATATGAATAATGTATTCTGTTTTCAAATCTGTTGTTTCTTACACACCCACAAAATGTTTAATTCATCTAAATATCAACCTCTTGGTTCCCATCACACATTAACATGGCTAAGCTATTTTAAACAGAACCATGCATATGTTGCATCCAATTAGTTTTAGTTAAAAATAATATTTTTATGAGTTTATTTATATGATTTATACCTGCTACTTTTTTAACATCTGACAAGCCCCAGAATAAAGCATATCCAATATGAACTTAATAATTTCCTGACAGTTTCTATCAAAGTGTGATTCAAAAGTTGATTAGTAATTAAATATTAATTATAAAAAAATCAAGTGGAAGTCCAAATGATGTCCTATTTCTCTCTTGTCCTCCTCAGTTGGACATAAAAGTTTTAACATATTATTTTAAAATCAACTTTTTTATTAAATAAATATAAATGTACTGACCTCTCTGGTGATGTGATGCTGAACAACATACAGATTTGTTTAAAAAAAAAAAATGGAATAGCTACACTGAAAAGTTTTTTGAACAAAACTTTTGTTATGAGTAATAACATTTCTTGGGGCCTAAGATTATCAATACCTGCAAAAATCAGAAGCTGGTAGAAACTTGATTATACCTTTGCTATATAAATACTACATCTAAGTTTGTTAAGTTTTAAAGGAGAGAAGAAAGATAATCTTAATGTTAAAAGCATTGGACTAGGAATCCAAAAAGTGAAGTTCTACTCCTTGTTCCAAAGTTTTAGGAGATGACTGTTCTTTAAGAGGACATTTATTTTATGTTTTCAGGAGTGGAACTACAGGATCTAACATTTTATTTTTTGTTACACTATTTCATAGAATGAATATACCTAGTTCTTATTTTCAATTGCTGAAAGCAATTGACTTTATTTTTAAATAGAAGATTTCAAGTGTTCCCATCCCTGCGAGATAATGTCACCTCTGTGCTCTCTTATTCCTGTATGTCTTGTCATGGCAGAGCTGGAGACCATGTGTTTCTTTGTTTGTCTTTTAGTTAGTATAAGTAAAGATATAAATTAAGGCAGATGAAAATACTTCTATAGCTCATGCTCTGAGATGGTTCCTGACTCTTTGGCATAGCCTTTCAAGAGTGTGGGGTTTAGGGTGAGTGGTAGCAAAGCATTGCCACACAGGAGGCAATTTGCCTGTGTCCTGGAGTTCCCCTGACATGTTGAAGGAAAGCAATACTGACTCTCTGTGTGAAGTGAACCATACACCCCTTTGCTTAATTGGCCAGCTCTGCTTGCTGGTGCCCTGGTAGGAGGCAGCAAAGTACCAGTGAGATTCTTGAAAAAGCATTCAGTCTTTGATCAGCCATAGTCCCCTAGGTGGTGGACACATTTCTTGCTGACACTTTCCTAGAAAACAGTTTACATGGGGTGACAAACATTTTACTCCCTTCCTTCCATCCAGTGGTAGCATGTGCTTGGCTACAGTCTAGACCTATACTGTGTTAGTCTTGAAACAGCTCTTGGTTCCTGACAATTCTTGTTAGTGCATCATTTTCCCTGGTGGTTTTAAAACTGGTATTGAGCTCTACAAATGCTGGACATTTTCATTTTACCTTTTAGCCATTTCAAAGTCATTAGTACAAAATGTTTCCCATTATCTCTATTCATTTTTTTTTATTTGAAGCAGAAGGACATATTCTTGTGTCTTGGTTGTCCTTAAATACTCACTGTTGTCACAGAGAGTTTGGGTACTCAAGAAATGCAGGATCAAGCTCCATCTCTGCTGATGCTAATTTTTTTTTTCAATCCTTGTGCTGTAGTTTAGATTCCATAATAACTATCACACAATAGAATTACATATTTAAATTCACTTCAAATTAATGGTGTGCATTTGGGACGTAGGGGTTGAGAATAAAGCAATACAGGTGTAGCAGGCTTACCTTTCAGAGCTTGGATTGAATCCCAGGCTTGAAATCCTGCTGTTTTGATTGGTGGAACCCTCCACCAATCAGGAGGCAGCAAGAGAAATAACATCACATCCCTTTTCTGAGGGGAGGGGGAGAAGAGCTCTCCAGGACCTGATTGAAGATTGCAAACTGTCAGGTCCAGAAGGCTTCAGGGGCAGAGCCCTGGAACATATAAAAGAAGCTACATGCCAGCACAAGTGGAAATGCCCCAAGGACTGAGAAATAAAAAGAGCAAGGTTTAGAAGAGCTGAGGAGAGCTGCTCAGCAGAGAAAAGCAGTAACTCAGGAAGAGCCCCTGAAGACTTCTATCAGTGGGGAGTGGGGGACGGCTCCAAGGGTTAGGTTCTCAGTGCACAGCACAGCACACAGTGTCCAGACCTGACTGTGGTGTGCAGCCAGAGACATGGTGCACAGGCTGGTGCATGGGACAAGCTCTTTGGAGCCCCTGAGGTGGCTCAGCTCCTCAACCCCCAGAGCAAGGCTGGGAACTCGTTACAGGAGGCACTGCATGGAGGGTGAGAGACCCTAGGAGCCACTTGAGGTGGCTTGGGTCTACAGCTGCTGACATGGGGCAGCAGCTCAGTGCAGATGATGCAGCCCAGAGGGTCCAGAAACAGACCAAGCCCTGGTGCTGCACAAGGCTGTCCCAGCCTCCAAGACCTAGCATAAGGTGAAGCGTCCACTACACACAGCGGTGCCTGTGGTCCTAAGCCAGGACGGTGGCAGCAGCGGTCAGAGCTTCACCTGGAGAACAAGAGGCAACCTTCCAGGACTGCAGAGTATTAGTAAGTTACCCTGGAGAGAGGGTCCCCACAGATGAGTCGCCCCCCACCCCCAACCAACTGGTTGTGGTATACACATACGCTGTGTGTGTAATATATATATATTATATGGTTTATTGTTTTTTGTAAACTTGTACATAGTTTTTATATATATATATATCCTTACCCTTTAATGGTTTTGTTGTGATAATAAATCTGTATATTATATAGTAATTGATTGACTGGATCTGACTGTATAGGGGACGGAGGCAGCCACTGAGCTGTTGTGTCCCTCCACAGCACGCTGCCCTGCCAATAATTCCTCAATTGGCAAGGGAAGTACAAACCCATGTACACCCAGGCTACAGTTTTAATATATGACCCACACTGTAAATATTAAAAAATTAAGCTTCTAGCTGTCACAGCATTTACACAACATTCACTGAAGTTCCATACATTTGAAACAAAGATGCTTTCACAGTGGCCTACACTTTTAAATACAACTGAATACTATCCATCAGTTTGTTCTTTACTGTCAAAATAGGGGCTGGGATTGTAGCTTTATCATTGTATGCACAAATGATTATAGCATGTGCCCATGGGCAATCCTGAAAGAAGCTTACAAAGAGACAAAGTGATATGGGTACTGAAAATCAGGTGAAAACCAGGACAAACAATATGCATTCATTCCATTAAGCCTAATTTAGCCCAATTCTCCTAACATAGTTAAAACAAAGAAATCATAGAAATGTAGGGCAGGGATGGAACTCTAGTCCAACCTTCTGCACTGTGCAGAATTAAGGATGCTTAAGCCACCCTAGACAAATATCTGTGAGACATATTCTTAAGAGCCGCCAATAAAGGGAATTCCATGGTCTCCCTTGATAGCCAGTTCCAGTGTTTAACCATCTTTATAATTAGAAGAAAAACCCTCCAGATATTTAACCTAAATCTCCTTTGCTGCAAATTAATCCACTCTCCCACACCCAGCCTTTCTTTGGCTAAAGAAAACAAATCATTAGGAGTTAGTGCATGCCTAGGAAATTAGAGTAGTCCAAACCATCTTCCAAAAGGTGAGTTTGCATAATTGGCGTTTGTGTTTCAGTCATAATGTCATAATTAATATGCAGCCCTCCCTCTTTGAGTTGTGGGTTGTGTCATGTCCCTTGGAGGTCTCAAGTGCCCTGATGGAAAATACATGGAGACACCAAGCAACAGCTGTGCACCAGAATGAGCACACACTGAAAATATATCAAAGACAAGAAAAGAATACCACCTGTCTCCAATCTCTCAGGTCTGATCCGCAAAGAGAATTTACAAACCACTTTTCACAGACAAACTTATGAACTGCACTTCATCAACCTCGTAGGTACAGAAACTCATGGACTTAATATAGACATTTGAATTCTGACACACTGCAATCTGCCAGACATCTGACTCCCCAAGTACCTCTCCACTTTAACCTCCGCTGTTACGTTCCCCTCCTCCCCCACCACCCCAGACTGTTTCTCACCCCCTGATGCCTTCATTTCCATTTTCACTAACTGGCTTTCTTTCCTGCATTGCATGTCACCCTCTGGCTTCTTTCCTATTTCTTTCATTTGGGAACAGCACACACACCAACTGCAGGTACTTTCTCAGGCTGACAAAGGATTTTTCAATGCAAAAATTGGCATCCCGGGAAGCTAAACTGAACTCACCTGGAGACTCACAACTGCCCTGCAACCAGCAAGCCTCAGTCCTGTCAAAGATATGATGGATCTAGGATTTCCTCAGCCAGGACTGTGTGCATGCATGTGATGGCTGGAGGTTATGGCACCTCCTACCTGTCTTTCACCAGAAGGGTCCTCAGTCCTGGTATTTCCTGGAGCTGCTGTTCTGCCAGCAGTCCCACCAAGCCTCCTGGACCTGGCAGAGTGCAGTTTAAGTGGTCATGAGCAGGACCTGGGGCATCCTCCTTCCCCATACCTCCAAGTTTGTCCTGGCATGGAAATTCAGCAGGAACATGTTCTTCCCCCACTGGCTGGTGATGCAGCAAGTGCCCCCTATAGCTCTGAGAGTAGGGCATTAAATAGTTTTAAAAAAATGAAAAAAAAGAAATAGGCGTGGACAGAGTAAGGAGGGTTGCACCTGCTTGGGAAACCCCAGCAGCAGGAGGATTACCTCGAGGAACACCAGCTGCTCCACCACAACAGGATCCAAGCAGGTGTGGTGGAATGTCACTACATCCCCAGCAATGCTGAACACCCTCTCACTCAGAACACTAGTCGGTGGATAGGACAGGTGTTCCTGGGCAATCGTGGCCTGACCTAGCCACATCTGGCTGCAGCTTGCTCAGTAAGCCAAGGGGTCACAGAGCAGTGGCACCATGTCTTTGACAAGATACACAGCCACCAAGGCCTGAGTCCTACCTGCCTGATGGTAGGGTCTGGTGCCTCTGGACCCCACCATGGAAGCCATAACCTTGGGTGACATAGGCAGCACCTGTGGTGAATGAGGAGACTGGCTGATGGATGGCATGCTAGCATGCAACAGTGGATCCCCCTCTTCCATGTCCCCTGTCTCCAGTGCTCTACCTCCCTGACTCTTCACCAGCTCCTCCATCCACTGATTCAGGCTTTGGCTGCTGCAGATGCTACCCTTCACCCTCAGGTCACACATGGCAGCCAGCATGTGGACTGTACTGGACCAAAAGGGATCAAGCCATTTCCTGATGATTTCCTTCAGCCACCTTACCAGTGCCTGCACATCTGTTGACTGTGGCTTGACCCAGCCAGGAACATTGATACCCCAAAAGCTCTCCATTTGACTCTGAAGTTCCCTCACCACAGGGATCACCTGGCTGAGGAGGACATTGCCTCTCATTGGTTTCAAGGAAGGGCTTGAGGACCAACAAGATCTGGGAGATGGTATCCCACTCAGCTCTGTTAAGGGGGCTGTTGATTGCAACCTCCCTGAGCAAGCCATCTCATGGATGGCCTTCTGTTGTTCCACCAGCCTCTCAAGTATTAGGTGTGTATGGTTCCACTGAGTCTCCAGCTTCTGCATGAGTTTGTGCTGTGGGATGTAAAGCTTTGCTTGTTTGTCCTGCAGCATCTTGCCCCTCTTGATGCTCTGGTGGAAGTAACCTGCCATCTTCCTGCATTTTGACATGAGATTGCTGGTGGTGCTGGCAGAATCACCGGCAATCACCTTCTCTGAACTCAAGCCAAATACTCAGAGTTCAGAGTCCTTCTCTGAACTCTGAACCCAAGCAAAAGCATTGCCTCCTTCCTTCCCCACTTTCTATCCCTCTCTCCCACTCTGGTAAACCCAGTTCTAAATCCTGGGGAGTTGAGACAAAAAGATGTAATGCTAGTCACATTAACATTACATCTGACTCTTCTGACTCCAGTGTCCACATCATTAATGAAGATGTTGAACAGTATGGGTCCAAGGACAGAGCCTTGGGGGACCCCAATGGTCACAGAATGACTTCCATCAATTACTACCCTCTGGGTCCGACCCTGGAGCCAATTTTCCAGCCAGTGAATCATGGAGTATCCAAGGAGACAATTGGCCAGTTACTCTAAGAGGTCATCATGGGAAACCAGCTCAAAGGCTTTTTTGAAGTCAAAGTATATGACATCAATCTCTTCTCCCTTGTCCAGGTGATAGGTCACCTGCTCATAGAAGGAAATGAGATTGGTCGAGCAAGACCTACCCACAAGAAACCTGTGCTGGCTACCCCTTAAGATGTTGACGTTGGCCAGTCCATTAAGAATGGCCTCTTTAATAAAATTTTCTAAGATCTTCCCTGGGTTACAAGTCAGGCTAATGAGCCTATAGTTAGCCGGATCCACTTTCCTCACTTTCTTGAAGATAGGCACCACATTGGCCTTCTTCCAGTCTTCGGGCACTACACCAGAATGCCAAGAGTTTTCAAAGATCTGTTCTAGAGGCTGGGCTATGATGCTCGCCAGCTTCTTGAGTACCCTGGGGTGAAGATTGTCAGGGCTGACTGACTTGAAGGTATCCAGTTTCTCAAAATGTTTCTTCACGAAGTCAGTATTAATGGAGGGCAGGGGATCATCCTCACCTGGACTTCCCTGTCCCGTAGCGGGCATGGACGTCCCATGGGACTGATGAAAGACCAACGCAAAGTACCTATTTAATAGGTTGGCTTTTTCCTGGGCGTCAGTTGTCAGTTGCCCCATCTGGTTCAGCAGG
>JAGPOW010002673.1:14312050-14341251 GCA_030014935.1 Caiman crocodilus
TCCTCTCCCCAGATGCATCACCCTGCACTTGTCCACGTTAAATCCCATCCTGTTTCTGTCCGCCCACTCCTGCAGCCGGCCCAGATCCTGCTGCAGCATTTCCCTCTCTTCTGGTGTCCCCACCTCAGCCCACAGTTTGGTGTCATCAGCAGACTTGGACAGCTTGCTTCAATAACCAAAGTTATTGGTTCTCTCTCTCTCTCTCTCTCTCTCTCTCTCACACACACACACACACACACACACACACACACTGGCAGCAGGAGAAAAAGACTGACAGCTACTTATCCAGGCTGGAAAGAGGTCCTTGTCCAGAGAGGAGTCACCAGCAGGGCCTCTGGGTGGATAGATGGTGTGGCATGGTGCTGATCCAGATGGAGAGGGCATCCCACTGGGTCTGTCTTCACTGCCCCTTTTTATAGGGGCAGACCTTGTGTGACCCTGGTGACAGGAGGTATGCCTTGGCATACTGACAATGTGTGCTCCATGCAGGGATGTGCAGTTTCGGGTGTCTGTAATGGTGTGGTACAATGGTAGACTTGCTGGTTCTGCAGGGTCTTTTGTTTTTCAAATGCTGGGTTCTTGTCTCATTATTCTTGACTTTCCCTTACCAACATCTCTTCTAAGCCTGTTAGACAGTGTGGGAATATGGCGTGCATGTGTTACAATTCTACAATTCTTCAATGAGGTCACAATTCTACATCTTTGGGAAATGGTGTATCAGAACGTCTATCACAATCTGAGTTTGGACAGTCACTATCCTAAACCATAACATACTCATCAGTGCTATTTTCTCTCAGGAGAGGAGCGTAGTTTAACAAAACATTGCTAAAGGTATGTTCTTGTTCATTTCATAGTTTTCAGTGGTAATGTTTGAGTCACCCGTTAACAGGTGTATGAATGAATCAGCACCTGGGTTTATCATCCTTCCTTTTGGCTACTTGGATTATTTTGTCTTGTGTTTGGAATTCAGCCAATCCCAAAAGTAAATTTTCAGTTATAGCTTTGTTCTGTGATCAGAAATCTTAATATAACACACATTTTGATATTACTTTTTTAATCCAATGAAATCTTTATTAAAACAAAGATTAAATTCTAATATAAACTGACAAAATATCTATTATGGAATCACAATATATTATCTACACGTGGGTAAAACCTTTGAATGGTTCAGCTATTGTATGTAGTTGTTAGATAATGACTAGTAGATTTTACCTTTGGACATAGATGTTTATATTTCTTGATCATTTCAAATGTTTTATCTCCATGAATAGTAAAAAATATTGGTTAATGACTGGAGGAGAAAACATGTCTTCAAATCTTGGCCCAAATAATTAGAGAACAATTGGCTTTTTTTGCTAGTGAAATTAAATTTAGCTTGACACCTGAGCCAACAATCATTAGCAATTAGTCAGACTGCTACTGATAGTGTACATTACATTTCTGAACATAATGATTTGATGTGCCATGACATGTTATCTCATGATGGACAGAAGCCATAGTTTTTTACAGAAGTAGTTTCATTGATCTGTCAAATGCTGTTGTTTATGTAATTAAGCATGTGACTAAATGCTTTGCTGAGCAGGGCTTGATGTGCTTTGCTGAATTGGGACCTCAAAGCTGAAATATTTTTATGATGACCCATTCCAAATATCAGCTCAAGGGGCTAGTAAAACATATTTGCATAAAGGTCAACCAGAATGTTACTGTATGCCTGAAGGTAAAATTAAAGGGCAACCTATGAGTAAGGTTTCACTGCTGGAGATAGTCTTTAGGGCCCATTTCACTGATCCCTTTAACGTGGATTATCCCGTGCTGCAAATTTTACATTAAAAAACGTTGCAAAGTTTTAGCCCAAGGCTGAACCCCTTAGGATTAACTTTTCTCTGCTGTAACTAAGTCTGTTATAGATAGAGGGGGAAAAAAATACCTCAGGAGAGGAGGGGAAGCAGACTTCAGCATTTATATATGTTTTATTGAAACTACAGGATTTAGAAAATGAAAATGTAGGCTGATTTGCAACAATTAATCTCTGATATAATCTATCAAATGAACAAAATAAATCATCATCCATAGCCCCTTACATAACACTAAAAACTTTATCAGACTACTTGCAGGCAAATTATAACCTAAAGGCCTGTACTTTTAAAATATCAAGATAAATAAATATTTGTATCAGGAACTTAAACAGCTTAGAAGTGTTCGATTAAAATATTCAATCCTAAAAGGCCAATGTGAAGCAGCACAATATTGTGACTACCAAACATGACTGCTTTCATTGAACAATTTCAACAACTCACTACAAGATAATCTCCTTGTGGATTTTAGACCATTATGAAATCAAACTGATTTTTCATTGAATTGTTCTTACATTTATAAATATTTATGTTCATTTTGAATCACTAGTGATCTTTTAATCACTAACACAAAGCCCTTGAGTATTTAATAGGCTAAATATTAAAGTGTTTCCAAATAAATACTTTTATATTTGAGTTTTTAAATATTCCGAATTAAGTGTAGTCTAGGTCTTGTCTATATAAAAATATTGTATCAATTAACATAATTTAGAAATGAAGTTATTTTAACTAATGTAACCAGATATGTAGAAACACTTTTTATGAATTTAATTTAAAAAGCAGGAGCCAAGGACCTGACCCGACATTGCAAGTTACTTTTGTGAAACTTATCTATCTATCTGCTCAAATGTGTCAGTGTATGCATCTATCTAGATCACTGGTTTCCAACCTTTTTTATACTGTGGCCCAGCAGGAATGGGACATAGCATGCAGAGCAGGCAGTCTCCCTCCCAGGGCTGCTCCACTGAGCAGCTATAACACCAGAAGATCAGCTTTAACCCCGGAAGCCACTCACCTAAGCAAGCAGATTCAGTTCTGAGTGGGAACCTCTGGTCTAGATAGATAGACAGAAATAGACACACATACACATACACATACACTGTTCTGAATGTAAGGACGTGATTGATTCAGTCAAACTAAAATGATTTCAAAGTCTACTTCATGGCTAAGTACAAAAAGCCTGAGGCTGAATTGACTCATCTTGGCAGGTTAGTTGATGTTGCACAGATTGAACCAATAAACAAATGCACAGACATTCACTTTTGATTCCAGAATGCAGCCACATACCTGCAGAGCACTAGAGCATACCTCCCTGCTCAGCTGGAGCAGACAGCTTGGGCCCAGGCTAGCACACCAACCATAGGAGGACAGGTTTGCAGGGGGGATGCAAAGCACCCTTGGATGCTGGGGGACTGTGAGTTAACTTGAATCTGGAGGGGATCTGGGACAGCAGTTCAGTAAGCTGATTTAAGCTAAATCAGTTCATTCTGATACTACATCCATCTAGGTTGATGTTAAACCAGTTTCAGCCATTTTGAAAGTGGTTTATGTGCACTAAACTTCTGTTGTATTATAGATTTGAACCAGTTTCTTATCACTTATCCCTAGCCCATATGCTTTCCCATGCCAGTACTAGGAATAAGAAGTAGAATGTCATGAACTCCCAATATTTTAAGGTGTATCTGAATGTCATGCACATTTTCTTGAATGTATTTTACAAATACATTTTAGTGGTCACACCCAGAGAGTGGTAGTAGGATGGGTCAGTATCGACCTGGGTAGATGTGGGTAGTGGGGTCCCGCAGGGTTCAGTCCTTGGACCTGTACTCTTCAAGATCTTCATCAGTGACATGGATGTGGGTGTGAAGTGTTCTGTCCAAGTTTGCAGATGCTACTAAATTGTGAGGAGAAGTGCACACTACAGAGGGTAGGGAACAATTACAGGCAAACCTGGACAGGTTAAAAAAGTGGACAGTACATAATAGGATGAAGTTCAACAAGGACAAGTACAGAGTGCTGCACCTAGGGTGCAAAAATATCCAACACACCTACTGGCTGGATTGTGACCCTTTCAGCAGCACAGAAGCAGAAGGGGATGATGGAGTCATAGTGGACTTCAAAATGAACATGAGTCATCAGTGTGGTGAAATGATCAGCAAAGCTAACCGTACTTTATCATGCAGCAGCAAATGCATGACAAATAGATCCAAGGAGATGATACTTCCCCTCTATGCAGTATTGATCAGACCGCAGTTAAAGTACTGCATCCATTTTTGGGTGCCCTGCTTCAAGAAGGATGTTGATAGACTCAAGAGGGTCCAGAGGTGGGCTTACAGGACAAGCCCTATGAGAAGAGAAACTGAGGAATCCAGACCTCTTCAGCCTCCACAAGACTGAGGTCCACAATGATCTGTTGAGGTCCCTTATGACCTTAGCATCTGTGAATCTATGAGTGTGTGTGTGTGTGTGTGTGTGACAGAGAGAGAGAGAGAGAGAGAGAGATCTCTACATATGGGTCATCTCATCTTACCCTTATCATCCTTATGCCTATGTGAACTGTGTTATTAAGTATAAATGCATTTCTTATATGTTATAATATGGCCAAGATTATATGACTATAATGATTTTCTAGTGGCAGCCCCCTAAACAAACAGTTTCACATCTGAGAGAAGCTCAAGGCCTAAAAGGCTGCAAAATAATAATGGAGAATTAACATCTAAGATAGGTACATTTAATGACTGGTCAAATAGGCCAGTGTGGACTTGGAAAGAGGTACACGTGCAAGGCCCTTCCAGAGAATGTTTCATTTACATTTTAAAAGGCAGACCTGTGACAATAATGACACCTGACTATTCAGCCATTTCTCACAGTACAGAAATTAAGTGAGACAGTATCTTTAAGATATTGGATCAGTAATCTTCATGTCTGAACAGATGTAATTATTCTCCAAGGTCATAACTGGATCAGAAAGGACTTTCTGTTCGATAAACAAATACAATTTCAGGGACAAAACATTATATACATATTATGGACTCCCCAAGAATCTAATGGATGAGGTGTGTACATGGCCAGAAGCTCATGGAAGGATTAAACATTTGAGTATTTTTGGCTATGAATCGAGTGCCCCAAGGAAATAGTATGCCTTGGTGCCTTCCTGTACATGACCAAGTTTTGGGGACTCTTGGCTTAGCCTAAGAATACCAGGCACTGCTTTATGTGTCATCTCTGAGATGCAATTTTTGTCTTTTACTGTCTTTTCTTTATAGGACAGTAGACCAAAAGATACCACAGCTGTAATCTAACTGATTACATTTACAACACAAGCCATATGATTTAACTGAGTAATTCTGGCTTCAAGCCCATCACTTGGGTTGAGCTATAATTAAGCAGGTTTCATTTATAAAAAAAAAAAAGAGAATCCATCACATTTGTAGCTTTCCCCCCCCCCAGTAATGTATTACTTTCAGCATCAAAAAGTTGTGCCTTAATTTCCAATTTGAATCTTTTAGCTTTACCTTCTGGTTCTTTTTTTCTTGATCTGCTAGATTAAAGAGCCCTCTGCTGTCAGAAATCTCTCTTGTAAGCATAGGAAGACTGCAGTCATGTTCTCTTTTAACCTATTCTTTGATAAGCTAAATAGATCAAGAATATTTAGGTTCTCACACTAAGGCATGTTTTCCAGACATCAAGTCTTCTCTGCAGTTCTCACAGTAAAAATGTTTTGTTCTTTCCACACACAGATCACTGGCTGAAGCAATAATTCCCCATTTTAGGTATGAGAAAGCTCTTTTAAGTTGAGAGATTCTTTCAATATGTAATTTTTTTAACAGCTCAGATGTAAAAATTAGCTTATCTGCACAAGTATGTACAAGATGGGCAGGAGAGGGACGGGCCAATTGAGCCCACTCCATCTAAGCATATTGCTGCCTTTCTGATCAGAGTTTAGCAGGCCTCTAGGACCTTACGTGTCAGACTCCCAGTGAAAGGAAACAGTGTGATGGAGTCTGAGTATATTTTTGGTTCAACAAATGTTAATTTACACTAAAACAGTAGCTCTGAATGGGGAGGATGACAAGAAGTGGGCAGGTCATTCCATGTTTCAGAAAACTCAGTCCAATAGAAATGTTCAGTTTCCAGGGAATAATTTCTGTCACCAAGAACTGACTCAATTTAGAGAACAAAACAAAGAGCAAAGTCACTTGTTCACAGAATTCTATTGCATTACCCATACTAGAAACAACACTGAAAAGCTTTCTAAGAATTAATGTTTGCTCATTATGAGTAAGAACTTGGAAGACTCTGGGGGCATGCCTCTACTGATGGCTAGGGACAGACTACTGGTTGCCACACCTCAGACCTGTCAACATTATCACAAATCCCAATGCCTGCCTACTAGTTCCAGTTCTCCCCAAATCTGGAAGATTTCTTGAATTTGAACCTGAACTTAAAGCTTTCACTGATCGCTTCCAGGACTCCCACTTTCTACAGTATACTTAGATTCTACACATGACTTTCCCTTTTAGCCCTTCTTCATACCACCCCTCTATCTCCTGCTTGAAAGCTTTGTTACCTTATTTCAGGGGTGTCGAACATATAGCCCATGGGCCAGATCTGGACCATGGACAGCCCTTTGTTTGTGATGGACAGTCCCTATGAAGAGTGACTGAGATATGCACCACTTACAGTTATCATTTGGGCTAGTTCCAGACTGAGCTGCCCATGGTGCTTGCTCATGTAGGGCCTGGGTCACATAGCTTGCACTGCCACTCAGAACAATATCCAGGACTGTGTCAGGTAGTTGTTGCCAGTGCTGTATCAGGTACGTGGGCACAGGGCAGGTGGGCGGGTTTACTCTGGCCCATGAACTGGCCTTGTGCCAATCATTTGGTCCACAGGGCCAGATGAGCTTCAGCACCCCAGATTGTGGTTGAAGTTCTCATTTCCCTTTAAGTTCTTAAATTTTCCTTTGCACTCATATTCATTGGTGACAGAGCTTAACAGCAATAAAACCTAGTGCAATCATGATGTTTAGAAGCATTATAAAGTGGCCTGAAAAAAACACAACTGCATCAAACTCAAGAGGTGGAGGGAATACGGGTGGGTACATGATATCAGCCTTGCCAGCAGGATGAACATTTAGAATGTCTTCTTGTAAAAGCAAGTGGTGGAGGGGACACACCCCTCCCTCTAGACCAGGACCCAGCACCAAGATTGCATTAAATGAATGAAATCAAAATACAGTTAGGCCAAGGTCCAAAACAAATAATCTGGGCATAATCCAGTGTCATCCCTCTGCTATGAGGAAATTGATTAAATGTTTTTAGGGTTGTGCAAAATTTCGATAACCGTTTCATTTCTGAGGTGTTTTGGCCCATTTTGGCTCCTGAAACACTAAAACCAAATGAAACAGAAAGCTCCAATACATCTCTGAAACAAAATGAAATCATCCAAAACATTTTGGATGTTCTGGAATATTTTAGAGGTGGGCTTGTGGGGAAACAGAAACTCGGAAGAGGGAGGGGAAAGACTGGGGAAAGAACTGCTCTGATATTGACATCTGTAATTGGCCAGTGTCTAAGATACGTCCCTGAGGTCCCTTCCAATCCCAATACTCTTGGGGAGGGCTGGAGAAATGGCATATAAGGCTTCACGTGAAACCTTTCTCTGTCTATTGTGAGCTGTATGTCTGGAAGCAACAGTGTGTGAAAGGAACTGGCTGGCTACAGTGACTGGGTTCCTAGTTAGTCTCTTGCTAGTCTCTCTTTTTGTAAAGGATTGGATATACCTTTCCAATATATTACAGATAGAAGATATAGTAAAGACACAGAAGATACAGTAAGCAGAAAGAAGAAGATATAGTAAAGACAAAGAAAATATAGTAAAAGCATAGAAGATATATTACACACACACACACACACACACACACACACACACTTTACATTACAGAAAACATTAGGAAGCATACTGGAAAGGCGGATGTCAGGTCTTCTGGCAGGGGACTGAGAGGGGCTAAATGGGGTAGGGAGAAAGCCCTACTTGCATCCTCCTCCCCATCTCCCACATATACCACCTTGAGGCTACTGCTGCTAGTGGCAGCAAGGAGGTGGGAACAGTGCCTGCACTTGCCTCAACTCCACTAACACAAGCAATAATAGTAACCTCTAGCACCACCAGCATCTGCATGACAGTCTCCTCCACCCCAATTTCATTTCCTAGCATAAGCCTCCCAGTGCCAGAGGAAAAGCTGGATCTGGAACCAGGGGAGTTCAGTGCCATAGTCATGGAAATTCTGGGGAAGGAGCGGGAATCTGAGTTGTGCTCCACACCCTCAAAGTTCTCCTAGACCCAGGTCTCCTTCTCTAGAAGGAGGAGGTTGAGGTTGTGGAGGCAAACGGCTCAGCTGAGTCAGCTTCTCCTGTTGTTGTGCGTCTACTTGCTGAAGTGGTGGATTAGGCAGGATCCACACCTGCATCTCAGAAGCAAGGCAGTAGTGTAGTGTGGGATCATTTTGAGGTGGCAGATGATCAAATATGCTATCTACTTGCATGCTGATGCAAGACCAGCAGGGACAAGGAGAAGAAACACTTCAAAACCACAGGGATGCTGAGCCTATCAGGAGGCATCCCTCTTGCCATTGTTCCGCCTCAACCTGGCACCAGTAGGAGTGTGTCCAAGGGAAGTCCCCCTCTCACTCCAAAGTCCCCATCCCCCAGAAGCAGAGGCAGGCCACCCTAAATCAATGGAGGAAAGGTAGGGACAAACGGGGCCATGTTCCAAAGGTAAGCAAGGTCACCTAGAGCATTGGAGAGATGTTTGCTCTGGATGGCCAGCCCTTTTCCTTAGTTGAGTGGCCAGGGTTTAGGTGGCTCATGACACTTGTGGCCCCATCTTAGCACATACCTGCATGCACCACCTTCAGCAGAATGGCAGTACCCTCCCTGGATGTGGCATGCAGGGAGTACTTGTGGTATGAACTGTGCAAGGCAGGTCAAGAGGTGGTCTTACGCTTCACCTCAGACAGCTGGATAAGTCAGGGTGGAGATCATGCCTACCTCTCCCTCACAGGGCAGTGGTGTGATCAGTCAGGCCTTCAGTGGGCTACAAGAGGAGGTGATGGATGAGTCCCACATGGAAATCATAGTGGCCATGAACTGTATGGTGCAGGAGTGGCTTGTTGGGAGTGCGAGCTCACCTGTGGGTTTATGGTCACTGATAATGGTCCCAGTATGGTCTAGGTGGTCTGTGATACCAACTTTGTTGGCATCCTTTGTGTGGCACACACATTCCACCTCATAGTCAGGGATGCCTTGGAGAGGGACAGGATTACTGGTGACAACACCAGGACCACCAGCAAGCTCATTTCAAAATGCAGGAAGGTGGCAGGCTACTACCACCAGAGCATCAAGGGAATCAAGATGCTGTGGAACAAACAGGCAGAGTTGAGCATCCCTGTAAAAGGGTACCGTTGGTGCCTGCCACTGTAAGTGAAGAAAACAGGAAGCATCCAGGGGCCTGATGAGGGCAGCCATTTTGGACCCAAGGATATAAGCTTAGCTGCAGTTTACTGCAGGAAGAAGGAGATAACATCAGGCTAAGTCACTGCTCTGGCCATAGTCAGGAGTTAAGAACAGGGGCTATGGGGTGGAGGTGACCCCTTGTCCTGGGTAAGACATAAAACTGTACCTTGCCAGGGAAAGGTAGTCTGGTGGAGCTCCTAGTAGCGTTGGAGACCACAGAAAATGCCAGGCCAGTTACCTTCCTGGTGAAAGGCAGGTCGGAGTGCCTTATAACACCAGTCCCACATCCCTGATGATGTTTTAAAGCAAAGAGGGAGCACATGGCTGTTAAGGAGCCCTGAGACAGAGCTCAGGCTGCAGGAGGGACCTAGGGCCACCCCTAGGTGGCAGAGGAAAGCCTGGAGGTGTGAGTGAGACACTGAGTGAGAGGGGCAACAAACAGAACAGCTCTATGAGTGTGGGTGAGGGAGAAGGCCCAGTGGAAGCATGGTGGCCTGGTGAGGGGCCAGGAGCAAAATGGGCCTATAGTTGTAGAATTGCTCAGTCAATTCTTAGGTGAGTGTAGCGGGAGACACCCTACAGAGTGTGCCAGGGCTGGCCAAGGCAAGGAGAGCTACACCAAAAGCTGGGTGAGGCCAGGCAGGATGAGTGTGGCCCTGAGAGAAGGCAGTATGAAAGAGGCTGGGTGAGAGCCAGCAGAGTAAATGGGACCCTGATGAGAGAGAGGTGGCATGTGAGTGGCCCTTGAGGGCTGTAGAGAAGAGCTAGAACTGTGTGCCCACTTTGATCTGGCCATAAGCCAGAGAAATAATAGCAGAGTAACATCTGCAAAGCATGGGTTCCATGGAGGGAAAGTCAGAATGGGTATTAGTGCTTTGTCATCAGGCTGTGTAAATGGGTAACCTCCTGCCTTAGTAACAACTCTCATATTTTTCCATCAAGGAATGGCAGGTGAATAAAGTGGGTGGTTACCCCAGGGGCAGGATAGCCAGTGAAGAAGACCTGACAAGGAGGCCATCCTGTTAAAGTCCAACAGCACAACATCATGCAGCATGTGGAGACTTTGTGGAACTCCACATACCTGATGCTGGAAAGGCTGATGGAACAACAGAAGGCCATACTTGCTTGGGGAAATTGGGATCAGAGGCCCCCTTAAAAGAAACAGAGTGGGATACCATATCCCAGCTCTTGGTGGTCCTCAAGCCATTCCTGAAGGCCACCAAGAGCCTCAGTGTTGGAAATGCCCTCCTTAGCCAGGTGATCCCCATAGTGAGGGAGCATCAGAACCAAATGGAGAAGTTCCAGGAAATCAATGTTCCTGACTTGGGCAAGCTGCTGTTACTACATGTGAAGGTACTGATGAAGCAGCTGAAGTTGGGCCTCAAGAAACAGCTGGATCTGCTGCAGTCCAGTATGGTTCACATGTTGGTGGTTATGTGTGACCTGAGGGTGAAGGGGATCAGTGGACAGAGGTGCTGGGGATCAGAGTCAGGGAGGCAGAAGGGCAGAGGCAGGGTGACATAGGAGAGGTCAATCTACTGTCCTATGTTGTGACAGGGCATCAAGTCTGCCCCATCACAAAACTCCAGGGGAGTGAAGGGAAACAGAAGATTTACCTTAGCAACCAGTCCCAAGAAAGAAAGGGGCAGGGATACCCAGATGGAGGAGGGAGGGACCCTGATGAAAACAAAAATAAAGAGCAGCAGGTGCTGAGGTAGTGAAGAGAGAGTGTTGGCTGTGGGAGAGGCAGAGGATGGCTGAAAGGATTTAAAGGGGAAGTAACCCAGACAGAATTAGCTCTGAAAAACAGAAGAAAGCACCCCAGAAGAAACAGGGAGAGACTACAAGAGAGAGACAACAGAGAGAAGGGAATGTAAGAAAGGATCCTGGGGAGAGACTTACCTGGGAAGCTGAAGTGAGGTAATGAAGGAGGCTTCTGAGTTGGTGAGTTTGATACCTGAAGACATTGGGCAACATCCCAGAGACTTAAAATTAAGAGAAAGGAAGGAGAGCATATAAAGATTAACAAAAAGAAGAGAACCCCACATTTTTTATATCAGTAGTAAATGCAAGGTGGCATAGAATTGCCATTTGCTTGGGACCTGTGCGGAGGAGAACGGGACAAGCAACCAAGAAATTGAGAGTTCTCAAAGAGAGAGGGAACTAAATATATCTAAGATGTTAGTTATCTGAGGGAGACATAATAGTTGTGCAGAAGAGTTATTTTTGCTGAGCCGCAGACACAATATCTTCTTCATTTCTCAGGACTGTGTTTATTTCTGTACCTTATTCCATCTAAGTTGTGGTGGGTGAGAAATAAAGGAAATTAACCAGTTCATATTAAAACAAGAGATGGTGATTTATTTTTGCAGGCATAGCTTAACTCTCACACATGCCAACACTCCATCCGCCAACCAGTCTCATCCACCACAGGTGCTGCCAATGTGGGCCAAGGACATGGCTTCCATGTTGGGGTCCATGCTGGGGTCCAGAAGCACCAGACCCCAGCATCAGGCAGGTACTGCCAAGGCCTACTGGGCAAGCTGCAATCAGATGTGGTAGGATTTGGCCATCTAATTGGTGTATGTATGCTCTTCCTGGATGGAATGAATAGTGAAGAAGCCAGAGGCTGGCATGCAATGCAGGCAAGAAAGCCTGAAATTTACCATAACAGGATTTATTTTAAGAATTAATGAGGGTCCTCTATGCTTCTTGGACCTCCATACCCAAACTTTGCTTCATTGTTTTCATCCCTAGATAAGCTCATATTTTCAAGATGTGTAGAAGGGTTGTGTTACATGAAATGCACTCCTGTGCATTGAATATAATTATCCACAATACTTAGTGCCTGCAATGGCTATTTTATTTTAAAGTCACATCCTACCTTCATATGAAATGTCTATGACTAGACCAGACCTAAGATTGGAGTAAAATTAAAGACCTAAAAACTTCAGAATGATTTTTGTACACAAATATGATTTCATTAATTATATTATTTCCTCTATGCTCTTTGTTCTTCCTGTTCAGATAACATTTCCTGACACACTGGCCCAGATGGATTTTACAGGGTAGAGTCATAAGCATCCAGTTGGGCTCAGTTTGTAAACTACAGCATGAATCAGAATGTCTGGTCAGAAATCAAGTCTAATAATTTCCTCTATGAAGTTAATGTGCGGTAAAGGGAAAGCTCTAAGGTTACTTTTACACATGCCTGGGAAGTGGGGCAGCGGAACAGTGTTTTAATTAGAGCAGCTCCAAGAACTGCTCTAATTAAAGAACCAGTACGTCTCACATATCAGCATTCTCGTGCTTAAAAATGGTGGCAGGGGCATTTGAACTAAAGCTCATTCAATGAGTGCTTGAACTAATGCACTTGAACTAATGCTCATTTGTGCATTTCCATACTATTGTATGAATATGAATACTGTATGAACTTTTCTAAACATCATGCAGCTGTGTGGTGTCTGGATAGACTAATTTCTTTTCTCCCCCACAAAATAAATTGGCATATCAAGGCATTTAAATTTGAGAGTAGGAGAATAATATATACATTCTATGACTCAACCTCTTTCTTTAGGGAAAAAACAAAATCACAACTAATAATGCTTAGAATTTTCATAGCAGGGTCATAGTTTCAGAGGACTTTATAAGCTTGAGTTAATTCTTAAAAGCATATGGAAATATGTCTCATACCTGTTCTGTGAATCTGATTGGTAATTTACTTTAATCAATATTAATAAGTTTAACTCAAGGCAGAAATATTAAACAAGTTTTCATGCACATTATATGAAAAAAACAAGTAGGGTTTGAAGCACTCATCTATAGACCTTGTAGGGTCCAGCTCTGGGGAAAATCCAACTGGCCACTGGATATTGCTATAAAACATTTAAAAGAATTTTTAAATGTTTATATGACAAAAGGAGTCCAAAAAGAGTGGCTGCTCCTCAAGGGAGCAATTCTGACATCACAAGGGATGGCCATCCCATCTCAGAAGAAGGGTAGCAAGGGTAGCAAAAGGGCACAGCAACCCCCTTGCCCCAGCAGGGAATTTGAGGACATCCTATGCCTCAAAAGAGATTTATAAAGGATGGAAGGTTGGAATTACCTCCAAGGAGGATTACTCAGCTGTGGTCCATACCTGCAGGGAGGTGATCAGGAAAGCCAGGGCTGCAACTGAGCTCCATCTGGCTTCACATATCAAAAAGTCCTTTTTCAGATATGTAGGGAGTCAGAAAAGAAGCAAGGGTAGCATTGGGCCCCTGCTGAACCAAATGGGACAGTTGATAACTGACACCCAGGAAAAGGCCAACCTGCTTAATGGGTACTTGCTTTGGGCTTTTATCAGTCCAATGGTGCTGCCCTGCCTAGCAAGGCTAAGGGCATATTTATACCCAGCATTGGTGTTAATCTAGTAAAGAATCACCGTGTGAGGCTGCACACCTTCAAGTCAACTGGTCCTGACAAACTACACCCTAGGGCACTCAAGGAGCTAGCAGGTGTCATAGCTCAACCATTGGCAAAAATATATGAAAATTCGTGGTGCTTAGGTGAAGTACCTGAAGACTGGAAGAAGGCCAACGTGATACCCATCTTCAAGAAAGAGCAGAAAGTAGATCCTGGGAATTACAGGTCAATCAGCTTGACTTCAATCCCTGGTAAAATTCTCTAGAAAATTATCAAGGACACTTTTCTGGACAAGCTGGCTGGGGTCAAAACCCTGCCAGCATGGGTTTGTCAAAGGTAGGTCTTGCCTGACCAGTCTCATCTCCTTCTATGACTAGGTGACATATCACCTGGACAAGGGAGAAGAGATTGATGTCATATACCTGAACTTTAAAAAAACCTTTGATCTGGTTTCCCATGAACATGATTTTTGTTCATGGAAAAATTGGTCAAATGTGGCCTCGGCTACACCACAGTCCAATGGTTGGGAAATTAACTCCAAGGTTGGACCCAGAGAATAGTGGTTGATGGCAGTGAGCCATTATGGATCTCCATAACCAGTGGCATCCCCCAAGGCTATGTCCTTGGACCGGTTCTCTTCAACATCTTTATCAATGATGTGAATATTGATGTCAGAAGGCACTGGCTAAGTTTCCTGAGGACACTAAATGTTGGGGCATAGCGTCTATACTTGAGGACAGGCTACTGATCTAGGCTGACTTGGATAAGCTTAGTGAGTGGGTGGACACAGACCTGCTGATGTTCAATACTGATAAATGCAAGGTACTCCACCTTGGAAACAAAGTACCTGAAGCATACTTATAGCCTCGGCACTGCTACGTTTGCTAGCACCACTGCTGAAAGAGACTTGGGGGTCATGATTGATCACAAGATGAACATGATTCACCAATGCAATGTTACAGCAGGTAAAGCAAACAAAACCCTGGCTTGCAACTATAGATGCGTCTCAAGTAAATCTCAAGATATCATCCTCCTGCTGTACTTGGCCTTGGTGTGGCCACAGCTGGAGTATGTGTCCAATTCTGGACTCTGCAATTCAAGAAGGAAGTCGAGAAGCTTCAGAGAGTCCAGAGGAGAGCCACATACATAATCAGAGGGCTAGAGAATAGGCCTTATGAAGATAGGCTGAGAGCCATGGAACTCTTCAGTCTGGAAAAGCACAGGCTTAGGGGTGACTTGGTGGCTGCCTATAAGTACACAAGGGTGTTCATCAGGATCTGGGAGAATGTCTGTTCACCAGAACACCCCACGAAAAAGTAAGGACCAATGGTCATAAACTGCTACAAGACTGTTTTAGGCTGGACATAAAAAAAAAAAATCCAGTCCTAACATCTATGAATCTATGAATGTATGAACCAACAATTCCACATGATAGGCCATCCCACTTGCCACACAGGCAACATTCTGGTGTTTGTATGCTCCAGAAAATGTTGATGGAACTGTATCAGATCCCACTAATGAACTCGAAAGGGGTATGTGGTAATTCATTAACAGAAGGATAAATTGTTAATTACAAGTCTTTGTATAAAATCTAGTGCAACACATGATGTTTCAGTAAATTCCAGTTGAGACAGTCTAATAAATCACAACACTTTATAATCCTTTTTAATTTGCATATCTTGGGTTGTTCAAGCTGCGGGCTGTGGCTATCTTTTGGACCAACAGTGTTTCTCTTCTAATGAATGACACTCTGGATATCATTTATATAGCAAAAAGTATTCAACAGCAGTCTGTAGGCCAGGAGTAGAATGCACTGTATACAGTATGTAGGGGGAGTCACTATTTGAAGTGGGTCCTGACTCACATAATGGATAGTTTGGTCTTTCTGGAGCTTGTGTATTTAGAGTATTACAGATAATGTTTATAGTAGGGTTCTTGTTTCTCTAGCTTATCCACCTAGTCTCACCTGCCATGAATTTGTGTAACAAGGAAAAAGGAGGGAGGCTATCTATCCTGCTTGGCTGCTATTTCTTCTAGCTAGGATTGTTCTTGATTCTCCTATCACAGCTTTTGCTCCTTTCTAGTTGACTCAATAAGCTGGATACTACTGGCTGGGTACAGTCAGGCTACTCCTTACTTAGCATAAATATGTGTCTCAGAGGGCTACAGGAATCTGAGCATCTGTTTTCACAAGCACTCTTGCCTGCAATACCCTCACTCATGGTTTGATGTCTTCTTCTGGTTACAGTCTCATCATTGTGATGGTAAGCTGTTTCTGGATCATGCTGGTCACCTCTTTTGATTCCTTTTCTTTGGGTAAGTATGGAAACTCCTCTGAGTTTCGAGGGATAAACCTCTTTGCTCTCTTCCCTTTATGCCTCCTGGGGTGCTGTTTCCTACCCTTCTTTAGTTTAAAGGTTTTCTTCATGGAGTTCCCTCCACATCTGCCTGTTCATCACTCTCTCTCACTTTTTCTATCTTCTCCTCTTCTGGTTGCTGTGGGGCATATTTTCTGAGTATTTCCCATTCCCTCACCCAGCCAGCTGGAACCAGCAGGAACTAATAAACCAGAGTGTTCCTGTTTTCCATGAGTCCTGT
Source organism: Caiman crocodilus (assembly GCA_030014935.1). Classification (NCBI taxonomy): domain Eukaryota; kingdom Metazoa; phylum Chordata; order Crocodylia; family Alligatoridae; genus Caiman; species Caiman crocodilus. Next base: position 14,328,423 of record JAGPOW010002673.1, read on the forward strand.
TCCTTTACTCCTGTCAGGTTATCCAGTAAGTACTCATGCTTGGGGCACCCACATCAGCATTTATTATTCTCTTTGGAGATTCTTCCTACTCTCTCCCTTGAGCTGACAGTGCAATCTTCACTGCCATACAGTACTACTTGTATTTCATAGATTTCATAGAAATTAGGGCTGGAAGAGACATGATAGATCATCAAGTTCGGTCTCCTTCCCAGGGGCATGAAGTCAGCTAGGATGAAAGGATTCCAGCAAGATAAGCACCTAAATGTTTCTTGAATTAGTCCAGAGTAGGTGACTGTACGACTTCTGGAGGGAGTCTACTCCAAGCCTTGGGGGGTCAGATAGTAAAGAAATTTTTCCTTATGTCCAGCCTAAAACAGTCTTGGAGGAGTTTATGACAGTTAGTCATTGTTATTCTTTGGGATGCTCTGGTGAACTGATGTGCCCCCACATCCTGATGCACACTCCTTATGGACTTATAGGCAGCCACCAGGTTCCCCCTGAGTCTGTGGTTTTCCAGACTTGAAGAGTCCCATGGCTTTCATCCTCTCTTCATAAAGCCTATTCTTTTGCCATCTGATCATGCATTTGGCTCTCCTCTGGACTCTCTGAAGCTTCTCGACATCCTTCTTGAATTGCAGAGCCCAGAATTAGACACAGTACCCCAGCTGCAGCCTCACTAAGGCCAAGTACAGTGGGAGGATGACATCCTGAGATTTACTTGAGAAGCATCTATAGTTGCAAGCCAGGGTTTTGTTTGCTTTACCAGCTGTGACATTGCATTGGTGAATCATGTTCATCTTGTGGTCAATCATGACCCCCTAGTCTCTTTCAGCAGTGGTGCTAGTCAGCATAGCACTGCTAAGCCGATAAGTATGCTTTGGGTTTTTTCCCATGAGGTGAAGTACCTTGAATTTACTGGTATTGAAAATCATCAGGTTTGTATCCTCCCATTTACGAAGTTTCTCCAAGTTGGTCTGTATCACTAGCTTGTTCTCAGATGTGGGCCCTACACCCCAAAGTTTAGTGTCATCGGCGAACTTGGCCAGTATGCTTCTGACACCAATGTTGACATCATTGAAAAAGACGTTAAAGAGAACCAGTCTAAGGACAGAGCTTTGGGGGACACCACTGGTCTCAGAGCACCATAATGACTCACTTATGTCAACCACTAGTCTCTGGGTCTGACCTCAGAGCCAATTTCCCAGCCATCGGACTGTGGTATAGCTGAGACTACAGTTGGCCAATTTTTCCATGAGAAGATCATGGGACACCAGATCAAAGGCTTTTTTAAAGTTCAGATATATGATATAAATCTCTTCTCCCTTGTCCAGGTGATATGGCACCTCGCCAAAGAGGAAGATGAAATTGGCCAGGCAAGAACTACGTGTGACAAACCTGTGCTGGATGTCCCTCAGGATGTTGCATCAGCCATCTTATGGAGAAGGGTCTTTTTGATAATTTCCTCCAGAATCTTACCAGAGATTGAGGTCAAGCTGATTGGCCTGTAATTCCCAGGATCTATTTTGTATTCTGTTTTAAAGATGGGTACCACATTGGCCTTTTTCCAGTCTTCAGGTACTTTACCTGAGCACCAGGAGTTTTTGAATATCTTTGCCAATGGTTAGGCTATGACACCTGCCAGCTCCTTGAATACTCTAGGGTATATTCTGTTAGGGCCAGCTGACTTGAAGGTGTCCAGCCTCTCAAAGTGTTCCTTTACAGGGTCTACACTGATACTGGGTATAAATACACCCTCACTCTCACCTGACCTGCATCATCCTAGGCAGGGCAGTCCCTTTGGGCAGATGAAATACTGATGTGAAGTACCCATTAACCAGGTTGGGTTTTTCCTTGCTGTTGGTTATCAGCTCTCCCATTTGGTTCAGCAGGGGTCCAATGGTACCCTTGCTTTTTTTCTGACTCCCTACATATCTTAAAAAGGCCTTCTTATTATCCTTGGTATGTGACGCCAAATGAGGTTTGGTTGCAGCCTTTGCTTTCCTGGTCCTCTCCCTGCAGTCATGGACCAGTGCTGAGTACTATTCCTTGGTGGTTATTCCAGCCTTCCATCCTTTCTAAGTCTTTCTTCTTAGACATAGGAGGTGCTCAAGTTCCCTGCTGAGGCAAGGGGGTTGCTGTACCCGTTTGCTACCCATCCTCTGAGATGGGATGGACACCCTTGTGCTGTTAGGATCGCTCCCTTGAGGAGCAACCACTCCTCTTGGACTCCTCTTTTTGTTGAGCCATGGTCCCTTAGGGCCCTGACAGTGAGCCTCCTGAGCTTGTCAAAGTCAGCTTTCAAGGACTTTTACAGTGGACTCAACTTCTGCAGTGCTGACTGACTTGCCAGCTTTGCAATGGATAGATTTAGATTTATTTGTTCTGGTACTTATATTTAGTGAGTTAGATTAGTATGAGAGGTTGTATGCTGTACAGAGAGTGAAAATATATTTTCAGTTAAACTCCTTGGTCACAATAGTTTAAATATATCAACACTCATATTTTCTTCCTTAATATTGCTATAATTTATTGAAGAAAACTGAAATATTTGAAGAGCTAGCTGAATGAATTATGAAATCTAGTTGAACTGTCATTTTCTAATTATTGGCTACTTTGAAAGAATTGATTTTTATGAAGGAATTAGATATAATTAAATTAATAAAATAAGGAATTGAAACAAATGAAAAAATGATTTTCTTCTGAAAATGTATTTCTCCTTAACATCTCTCTCAATTTTTTCACTCTTTATTGGGATCACTAAGTGCTGTCTTCAACATGAACCTGGCATTTAAAAAACCAAAAGAAACTGATTTTCTGCTGTCCACGACGGCTTTAATGATGCCGGGTGGATGCGTTCGGGCTGTTAGATAAATGCCTGGGCCTTCACCTCAGCAGGTGGGTGTTTACAGATAGAGTGGAATTAACTAGACATTGACATGCATTGGTTGCAGAAGATTTTACTTATGCCTCTCAGAAGTACAAGTATGATGCAGGCAGAAGACTAGCTTTAGTTACAGATAAGCGTGAGAGTTCAATTACAGTTGACAACAGCATGTGACAAATGAGGCACTGACAGGAACGAGCTAGCAGGTTTATAGATACACCAGGGCAGTCAGTGGTGGGGAGTTGTTGGTGGGTGATCAGTCCTCCAAGTCACTCTGTCTAATTGTTCAGAGTTCTCTGACTTGGACTGAAACAGCTTAACTATTTATAAGTGCAGGATGGCTTTGTCTGCGTATAACCAATCATTTTAGGAATGCTGATTATCAGTAAGGCAGCAGCCTTTCTACTTTTAAACTTAGAAGCAGAGCTCAATTTCGCTTCCTGGCTGTGATGTAGGAGAGGTTTTAGACTTTGTATTTTGCTAGTGACATGGGCACTATTTTACTGGGTTGTGACATGCCCCCTTGCCCATGGCACAGCAAGTGACTACTTACTTTTGGCTAGAGCTCGTTCTTGTTGTACCCATCATAGTCATTGGGGTTTTTTAATGGCAAGCGGGTATATACAAAAGCAGATAGCGTCATTAAGTGTTTCTTTATAAGGTACAAGATACAACAACCTAAACATACAACAACGGCTATCTCAATCAATGGCAAGCACAAGGTAATAAGCGGGGTTTATAAATCCATTAACCAAGATGATGTATCCCATCCCATCCAATTAAAGAGGCCAGCCAGCCACCCTTCCCTGATACTGGCAATTTTATTGACGTAGGTGGCAACCTTTTGGATGGCGTCAATTTGATGATTTAGGGGCAGCAAGATGTTTGGGATGCTAATACAGCAAAACTCGCACGATAGATTAAGATATTGGCACAGGCCTTCTTGTTGAAGGAGTATTGCATCAAGCACTAGGCAGTTTTGCAAAGTCATGCGTGATGTGGCTTGCAATTGCTGATCAATCAGATGGAAACTATCAATGGTGTGATTGGCAAATACGTCAACTTGCTCTGCTAGCTGCGCAATGGCTATCCGGGCCCTTGTTCTTCCTAGCCCCCAAATGAAAGTGCTCTCCATGGTCCATTTCAGTCCTTCACTTAAGTGTTTGTGTCAAGTTAGGGCACTCCAAGTTATGCCCCGCTTGTGACTAGGTAACAGCATTGTGCTAGGAGGCCTGGAACTGCTGGCCATTAAGGGGGGACACAGCGATACAGTGGTTAGAAAACATTGTACCTTAGAAAGTGTGGCTGGGAGGGTTGTGTAGAAATGTCCATCAGAGCAAGCCCACAATATCCCCAAGGGGGTAGGAGTAGACAACTGTGCACAGTTACCCCTGAAATTAGAGGCCTCCCAGGCCCACTCGGGCTCAGCAACTTTGAGGTCTGTGCTGTGACAAGCGGAACTCATCAGTGCTGCGCGCAAAATGGGGTAGTAAAAGGAATACCAGGTCTAATTGTTAGATACGTTGACCGCTAAAGATGCATCCCAAGTAACTATAGACGGGAGTTTATCTAGAGGCAAAAGGGTGACTCTAGAGGTAGATAAAACTGGGCAATCTGCACAAGATGGGAGTGTGAGGAACCAAGGGGAGGTTACGATCCGTGGATCCCAGGTCAGGGAGCTATCTGGCCTAGACCAATTTATGCCTAGGGGGTTAATACCCCATGAGATTTGACAGCATGGGAATGGGAGCTCAATGCTTACTCCTATGCCCCTCGAATTTCCTTCTACATGGATGATGGGTGTAGCCGTGTAATCTTTTCCGGTTATGTTAAAATGGGCAAAAGTGAGATTTGCCAGCCAAACGTTGTTGGTGGTCATCCATGGCTTGCGTTTAGTTATATTGATAAAGTTACACAGCTCTTTGGATCTAGTATTGAACCAGTAAGTAACATTTAAGGGTGTTAAGTAGGGGATAAAGACAGGGTCGTTAACAGAAAGGGGAAGGTGTAGCCAAGCTTTAAGACTGTTTTCCCCCGTGTGGTTGCCCATGGCATCGGCCCAGGTTGATAACAAGGTGAGGATGGTGTTAATCGATATGGAGTTCTCTGCGTCAGATGGGATGACTATGGGAAATAGGCTGACCAAGTAAAGTCTAATTATGAAGGTACTGATGTGTGTCATGGTGATGTCATGGCCCGGTGTGAGATGGTCGCGGTGACGTGTCCTCTCGATTTGGGTTCACCACCGCCGAGCATCTTGAACTTTGGACCTGTGAGGGAAAGAAAATTAAGAGCAGTAACTGGGTTTACAACAGTTAGTCAGTTTGGAGGACAGAGTGATGGGTTAACCTGTTGTGATGAGCTAGAATTGGCAACTAGTTTTCATTTTCATCAAGGTATACGGAGCAAGTGTTAGGGTACAGTTCAGGTTTGCAGATAACCCCTTTATGCACTTGCGGGTGTGGCTGACGAGGGTGTGGGATCGCCACCCAAACGGACTCATCTGGCGCAAACTTTGGTTGCCATGCTTGAGGTTTCTGAGGCTTGGATTCATTCCACAGGGGTTTGTTCTCGTTGAGCGAGATTAATACATTGTGGTTGAATTTTGTCCAGTTTTTGTAACTACCACTTCCCTGGAGGTGTAGTTGCTCCTTGCACATGCCAATATGTCTTTCCACCACTCCGTTAGATTGAGGATGATAGGGGAGATGAAGGTGCCAGGTAACGTTATGGAGGCATGCAAATTTGTCGAGCGCTGCAGAGTTGAACGGGGGTGGGTCCTCCATCTCACTGGATCTCATTAGGAGCTTGCCCAGTAGCAAATACGGTGGTTAGCGCAGTGATGACAGCTGTGTTGTTGCTTTCCGTAGAAGGATTACTTGCACTTGTCGTGTGCCCAGGTCAACGATGGCTAGTCCCTTGTTTGGTGGCTTGGCTTCAGGCAGGGGTCCTAGAAGGTCTACTTGCCAGACCTTTCTGGATGCGAAATGTCATGCATCTAATGCTCCAACTTGATGTTTCGTCTGATGACACTTTTCTTTGGCACATGTTTCGCAAGCTTGAGATACCCGCTCCCAATCAGACCTTGTTTCATAGGGCATTGAAGTTGCTGTAGTAGATCGCCAGCGTAAGTGATTAGCCCTTGGTCCTGGGTGTCCCCAGTGCTCGTGAAGCCACGTGAGGAACGGGTCTAAATGTGGTTTTGGGTTGACCGTTTTGACGGCCAGAACAACATCACTTTGAACGGATCTTCTAGGAGCTTGTTTATAATTTCGTGCCCGGGGTCAGTTTCGAGTTGGTGTGACTTGGTGTGCTTTATCAGTGGTTAAATGGCAAACTTTGATAACATGTCCTCTCAGTCCTCTAGGTTTTCTGCCACTGTATCCGTGCCTGTAAAAATCTTATAGATGTACTAAGAATCAATGGCTATGACGGGAGTTGGAAGCGTCCCGTCATGATTTTGAAGGCAATGTTGGATAACAGCTTCAAAACCTATGAGCTCATTTCTTTGGGCTGTGGCCCCTTAGGGGGTGCTGAATATTCCCACATCATGACACAGCTTGCAACAGAACCCGTAGCCCCCTCCATTTTGAGAGGTACCGTTGGACGCCATCCAGGCTGGGGCTGTAGTTCCATAGAGGGTGGGTGCAGAGTCTTTTTGGGCCCCAGGATTGGGCGGTAAGTCTTCGCACTTCCAGCATCACCAATGGTAGTGGTGGTTGAGTACCATTTTGTTCCAAGTAGCTGGTTCCTCTTGGAATTGTGGGTTGACCTTTTTGGCATTCAGCAAGGGTAGGAGAGTGGCTGCTGGTGCTTGGAGAGTCCCATGTCCATGGGATAACAGTTCTATGAGTTGTCCTGCTAACAGAATTCTTCCCACAGCCCCGTATCAATGTTGGGCCGCTTGGAGGGTTTTGTGTGAGGTGTAAACTAGCTCGCCTTGGGGGTTGTGGGCAGTGGCCCATACGTGGTTGGTGGTTTATCCCAGAGTTACTACTAGTGCAGAAGATTATGAAGGTCCCTTTAGTCCTTCCTGGTCCAAGGTGTGGCTTTCCGTGACTTTTTGCAGGTTTGTCGTTGAAGTCTTGCGAGTACTGGGAGGTGGTGTGGAGTGATATATTGCCGATACCAATTAAGATGTCCCAAAAGTTGTTGAAGTTGTCTTTTATTCGTTGGTAATGGCATTTCAAATTGGCTGAGATCTGGGGTCTTGTGCATTAAGCCAGATCTGGTAGCGCCAGTGAACGTGGTGCCCAGAAATGTGATGTTCATTGTAGGGTGTAAGTTCGATTTCTTTAAATTAACAGTCCATCCCTTGGCTTGGAGATGGTCAGTCAGGTGACTGGTTACTTCAGCAACTACTTGTTCGTCGCGACTCATGATGGTGAGGTCATCAACATAACTCCAGATCTTTAATTAGCTCTCCTCAGGTAAAGCATAGGAGGAGTGAAAGTCTTTAAGGCTGTTGTTCATGGCGCCCGTGGCTAACGCTGGTGCATTACGGTATCCCTGCGGGCGAACTGTCCACTGGTATATAGTGTCCTCAACACACATATTCAGGATTCCATCACTGTTGACGATCGGGATGGAGTAAAACATATCCTTAAGATCAAGGGTCGTTCCGTACCATTTGCCCCTTTGAAACTGTGCCATTTCAAGTAGGCATTGTGGTAGCATAGAAGCATTGGGTTGCATGAGTGGCTGGCATCGTTTATTGGCCTCGCGGTAGTCAACTACTAACCGTACCTTGTTGGGCTTCGCAGGTTTTGCAATTCTCCATCCCGGTGAAAGGTGGGTACTAGCGGCCACTGGTCTTATGCATCCCTGTTGTTCGAGGCACTGTAGGAGGCTGATAAGGGCCTCCCGTAGGGGGCCTTTAGTCGGGATTAGTTTGTAACGCCATATGGATGTATTGTGGAGTGTGGGTCTGTGCAGATCCACTTCCGAAATGGTAATTGGAACAGCTAGCAACACTTATTCTTTCAGTTCAAGTGTTCTCAGTCCAGGGGTCCCCAAAATGTTGATGCCCCCTCCTAGGACTACCTCTAATGCGCGGTGGTGTCCAACCATGGTGAACTTTACTTTTGTTGTAGTGGCAATGGAATTTAACCCTTGGACTTCGATGGCCTTTTTTGCCTTTATGTGAGGTGTCGTTGGAGTGATGACATTAACTTGAGCCCTGTTGTCAAGGAGAAAAAGAATCTTGCGTTGTATAACTGGGTTGGTAGAGTCATAAACAGTGAGTTCGGCATAGGGGTGAGGGTCTGTAGAGTTGGGCTTAAGTAGGCCACTGGGCTTAAGTAGGCCGCTGGGGTGACTGGCGGCCATTACTCATTTTTTGGCTTTTCCTGGTATTTGAAACCCAGTGCGGATGCTAGGTGGTGCTGGCCCTCGCCCTGAAGATGCATAGCTGCTGCTTTGTGAGCTGAGTATTGTTTAGAAGGAACCCAAACATCGCCCTTTCTTCTGGTGTCCTTTGTGGTAAGGGCCGTGGTTCATGCTGAAAATCAGGCTGGAGCTGTGGCAGCCTTGAATCCTCGACTGGGTATGCCATGGGACATGGTTTTCTTTCAGCAGAGGCTTTCTCCGTGGCATCCATTAGGGCCTGCAGCCATGGCAGCTGGCTTAGCAGGCCCCCAGACAGTTGTCCGGCCAGGGGTCGAAGGAGAAGCCTGAGGGTTATGGTTTCTTTTCCCCCATAGACCTCTACACACACCTCAATACTGTCCATGGTTGTAGGTACATCACTGGGTTGTGTTAGATAACGATGAGGCCATGGTCTGGTGGCTTGTTTCCATGTCAAGTCAAACTGGTTTGTTTGTGGGTTCCAGGACACGTAGGACACTCTGATGATCACCAGCAGCAGATGTTCTGCGAACGGGTTGGACGGTCGTTCGTTATGCCACGCATAGGATTTGCCACACACCTGATCTGCAATGAGAGCTGGGAGTGGAATGGACCTCCATTCATTGTTCATAATTATGTTCAAGTTAGTACCATGCACCCCACTCCATGAGGCTTGACGCTTTAGGAAGCTGGACTCCTCGCGATCAAGTGTGTCCGACCCGTATTCAACCACCAGTCGCCCTAACCACTCCACTAAAGTTTCACCCAGGGTTAACTTTGATTCTTTATATAAATCCTGTGGTTTGGGGCGTGTACACATGTGATATGTAACGGTAGTGTGAGCCAGGCCCTGATTGTCAATCACTTGTTTTATTATAGATATGGGATGCGCAGCCACTGATGGTGCCGCTGCATCTGGCAGGAGGACTGGATATAGCTTCCCAGTTTCATAAGGGGGTGGATCCACGGCCGGTGCCGCCTCAAGATGTGGACCAGTGGGTGGAGCCATTTCAGAAGGCAGGGCCGTAGGTGCTACCGTGGCCGACTATCCCCCTTGTGGAATTTGTGGAATTTTTTCATTGTCACGTCCTTTCTTTTCTCCAGCGCCATTTTCGGGTGGTGGTTCAGAACTTTCTTTGACCACTGCAGCTGCGGCCATTTTTCCAGCTGTGGTCAGCTGGGCCTCTAAGTCCGCATTCTCTCATAACAGGCCCGTGAAGGTATGAAACAGCACATTCATCATTTTTCCTTTGTCCCACTTTTGACCCACCGACTTCGTTGTTGTGCAGCCCTCCATCTCTAAACTTTCACAGAGTTGTGTGAGCAGCTCATGACCACGTGACCCAAGCGCCAGAGCTGGGCAGTTGAACTTGTCAGCCGGCGTTAGCTCCTCTGCCTTCCCACACATATTGCATGCAGCGGACATATTCTTGGGCAGGGATTGGATTCGCCATGCCCACTGGTTTTACTTGGGCCAGGGGCATTACCTCGGTCTTTTTTCGTGGCCTGTACAGAATCCGGTCACCACCCATAATGCAGCCAAACGCCCTGAGAGATAGATCCGCCACCCACTCCTTAGTGACTCCCTCTTCCCTTTTTAGCGAAAAGTAGCCATCAACGCACTCTGACCCCGCTTTGCCTACTTTGTGATAGGTGATGTGTGCCCACAGTTCATCTGCATCATTTGCGCGGTGCCCCCCACTGTGTCAGGGGCAATTCTTAATTAATTCCAACTCCATCGCATTTCCCCAGGATCCTGTTCATGACTCCAAGTCCATGATGGCTTTAATGCTGCCGGGTGGATGCATTCCAGCTGTTAGATAAACACCTGGGCCTTCGCCTCGGCAGGTGGGTGTTTACAGATAGAGTGGAGTTAACTAGACATTGACACGTATTGGTTGCAGAAGATTTTACTTACGCCTCTCAGAAGTACAAGCACGACGCAGGCAGAAGACTTGCTTTAGTTACAGATCAGTGTGAGAGTTCAATTACAGTTGACAACAATATGTGATGAATGAGGCACTGACAGAAATGAGCTAGCAGGTTTGTAGATAGGCCAGGGCAGTTGGTGGCGGGGAGTCATTGGTGGGTGATCAGTCCTCTGTCTAATTGTTCAGAGTTCTCTGACTTGGACTGAAACAGCTTAACTATTTATAAGTGCAGGATGGCTTTGTCTGCGTATAACCAATCATTTTAGGGAACTGAAGCACCAATCATTTAACATTTTCACTAGGGTTCTTTGCAGGGTTTTATTGCAGAGGCCCTCTTTTGTCTTTGGCTAATGATAAGCTGCCAAGTGGAATGCTGATTATCAGTAAGGCAGCAGCCTTTCTACTTTTAAACTTAGAAGCAGAGCTAAATTTCGCTTCCTAGCTGTGACATAGGAGAGGTTTTAGGTCTTGTATTTTGCTAGTGACATGGGCACTATTTTACTGGGTTGTGACAGCCACCACAGTGCAAAAGCAGAGCTGTAAATTTAATTGAATGATTCCCTTAGTTAACATTTAAAATATTTGCATATTTATAAATTTGAGATTACTAAATTGATACATAGTATAGATGGATCTACTTTATCATTATGTATAGATCATATTATATATTATGCACATGCTGCAGGATAATTTTGCAGTTTACAAGAACTAAGTATTCTGCTTGTTTCATCTAGTGACTAGAATGGGACTTATGAATACCAGACTCTAAACTAATTTCTACAAGCAGCTTCTTGTGTGTCCCTTGGCAAGTCACTTAGCCTGTGTGTACATCAGCAGTGGTGCTCAAACTTTTTGTCCTGTGGGCCAGTCAGGAAGTGCCCAATCCCTCTGTGAGTCAGATCCACCAGGTGGACTCAATCCAGTATGTGGAATGAGTGTGTTATAGCCTGATCCAGCCACAGGGAAGAGGAGGGGGAAGAGGCGTAGCCTAGCTCCAATCCAGCTGCATGGGGGAAGAAGGTATGGCCTGGCCCTGATCCAACCATGAAGGTCTTATGAATTCGGCAGCAGGGGAGGGTTGGCAATATTAGTTGCCACTGCTTCCCCATTGCTGAATTCCCCAACTTGTGGGCAGTCCCCTGGACCAGGTGCCATGTCTCCGTAACATAAACCCTAGTTTTTCTTCTTTTTCTTGTATGTGTGTGTGTATATATATATATATATATATATATACACACACATTCATTCTCTTCCCATACTCAACTATTTCTGACTTTTTCTCTCCCTTTCTATTCCCTATAGATAAGTATAAGTGAGGTAAGATATAGGATAAGCTTCAGCATTTTACTTTGGTAGCAAGTTGTTTTTGTTTTGTTTATTTCTTTATTTCTCCTTCTTTTCAAATAAGTCCCTTTTGTGAATACACAGTGTTTTATATTGTATAATTATTATGTTTATATTGATTTTTACTGATATATATTATTGTTTTACTGATACTATAGGATTGAGGCCTACATATGTAAATTAGGATAAGTCATGTCAAGTTTCCATTTTGTTTGTCAAGTCTCCACCTTTTGTCCCCTGCCCTGGCATACCCTATTGTAACTCTGTTGTTAACTGTGATTCATACTTACCCCCTCCTATGTAAATTGGTTCCTGAATGAATGGGGATGAATGAGGGTTCTTGAGAGACATTAGCAGTAGGTTTGAAAATAGTTCCCTCTGAATGACTAAACCATCAACTCAATGACCCAACCATCACCCTGCATTGACCCTCCCTGGCTCAAGATTTGGAAGACAAAGACTGCTGCAGAAGCCACCCAACCCACCATTACAGACACCTGAAACTGCATGTCATGACCTGGAGTGAACATGCTCAGTGCACCAGGGGCTGGCCCTTGCCTGGGCAGGCCCCCTGTCACTAGGGTAATACGAGGTCTTTCCCTATAAAAGGGAGCAGTGAAAACAGACCCAGTGGGAATACAATTTTCCATCTGGACTAGACCAGCTGCACATCACGCTGCCTACCCACCCCAGAGGCCCTGTTGGCGACCCCCACTGGACAAGACCGAGCTGAAGGAGACCCCAACTTGCCATTGATGATCAACTTTCAGCCTAGGATAGACAGATTTCACCCGCACACTTCTTCCTATAATTTGAACTCTTTCTCTCTCCTCCTGGACTTCAGCCCCTGCATTAACTGAATTTCAACTAACTTTGAGCATCAAGGACAATAAAAAGTCCTTTTTAAGATATGTGGGGAGCCGGAGGAAAAGAAGGGGCAACATTGGACCCCTGCTGAACCAGATGGGGCAACTGACAACTGACACCCAGGAAAAAGCCAACCTATTAAATAGGTACTTTGCATTGGTCTTCATGCGTCCCATGGGATGCCCATGCCCACTACAGGACAGGGAAGTCCGGGTGAGGGGTCTCCCTCCATTAATGCTGACTTCATGAAGGAACAGCTTGAGAAGCTGGATACCTTCAAGTCAGCTGGCCCTGACAATCTTCACCCCAGGGTACTCAAGGAGTTGGCAAGCATCATAGCCCAGCCTCTAGCACGGAGCTTTGAAAACTCTTGGTGCTCTGGTGTAGTGCCCGAAGACTGGAAGAAGGCCAATGTGGTGCCTATCTTCAAGAAAGGGAGGAAAGTGGATCCGGCTAA
>JAGPOW010002673.1:14341351-14354900 GCA_030014935.1 Caiman crocodilus
GCATCCTTATAGGCTTGGCAGTGCTATGTTGGCTAGCACTAAGGAAGAAAGAGACTTGGGGGTCATCATTGACCACAAGATGAACATGAGCCTGCAGTGCGATACTGCAGCTAGTAAAGCAACCAAAACACTGGCTTGCATCCATAGATGCTTCTCAAGCAAATGCTGGGATGTCATTTTCCCTTTGTACTCGGCCTTAGTGAGGTCGCAGCTAGAGTACCGCATCCAGTTTTGGGCTCCACAATTCAAAAAGGATGTGGAGAAGCTCGAGAGAGTCCAGAGAAGAGCCATGCACATGATCAGAGGTCAGGAAAGCAGACCCTACGATGACAGGCTGAAAGCCCTGGGGCTCTTTAGCCTGGAAAAGAGCAGGCTCATGGGTGATCTGATGGCCACCTATATGTTTATCAGGGGTGACCACCAGTATCTGGGGGAACGTTTGTTCACCAGAGCGCCCCAAGGGATGATGACTAGGTCGAACGTTCATAAACTACTACAAGACTGTTTCAGGCTGGATATAAGGAGGCATTTCTTTACTGTCTGAGCCCCCAAAGTCTGGAACAGCCTGCCGCTGAATGTGGGTCAAGCGCCTTCATTTAACACCTTCAAGAGCAAACTGGATGCTTATCTTGCTGCGATCCTATGACCCCAGCTGACTTCCTGCCCTTTGGACAGGGGGCTGGACTTGATGATCTTCCAAGGTCCCTTCCAGCCCTAATGTCTATGAAATCTATGAAATCAAGACTCTTTAACCCCTACTGTCATTGTGTTTTCGTGTGTGTGTGTAGGTGCAAAGGAAACAATAAGATATTGTGTAAATATCTACCCTGTTCAATAAAAACACCGTCATTTGCAACCCTGAGTTGGGTCATGTTTTACTGAACCCTAGTCCCTTCCCTATCTTAAATTCTGGTCTCTCTCTTTCTTTCTCTCAGCTCCAGTTTTGCCCTCATTTCCTGATCTCTCACTTCTGTCTCCCATTTTCTGCCACCTTTCAACCCTTCCCAACATCTCTGCCACCTTTAGCCTCTCGGCCCTGCTCCCATCATCCACCGCATCCTTCCTGTATCTTTCCGCAGCTCTTCCTGCCATTTCTGCTTCTTTCAGCCTCCTAGCTCTGCTCCTGCCATCCACTGCCTCCTTCCCGTGTCTTTCTGCATCTCTTCCCACCATTTCTGCTGCTTTCAGCCTCCTGGCCCTGCTCCCAATGTCCATTGACTCCTTCCTGTGTCTTTCTGCAGCCTTCCCACCATTTCTGCCACCTTTACCCTCCTGGCCCTACTCTGGCCATCCACAGCCTCTTTCCTGTGCATTTCTGCATCCCTTCCCACCATTTCTGTTGCCTTTAGGCTCCCATCCCCGCTCCTTTCTACCTCCTTCTGCCTCTCCCCACTCCCTATCTCTCTCTGCCTTCTCTTTTTGACTTTTCCTGGCCCCCTCTTTCTCAGTTTCTGGCTTTCCCCACACCCTTCCCAGCCATCCCTTCTCCCCCGCAGCCCTCTGGCCTACCACCGAGTTCCCTGCAGCTCCTCTGGGCTGCCCCACAATTTTCCCAGCAGCTGGAGCCCTTTCCAGCTCCCAGCACCAGCAACCCCTCCCCCCATAGCATTCTAAGCTCCCTGGCAGTCCCTCTCTAGCACCCATGTTTCCCTGAGTCAGCTCCCAGTTTCCTCCACACCCACTCTAACTCTCCTGCAGTTCCAATCCCAGTTTCCCTCTCCCCACCTACCTTTTGGCTCCCTTGTAGTTCTGACTTTGGTCTCAGCCTCTGTGCCAGCTTCTCTCCAGCCTCACTACCCTGTTCTGTAGGCTTTGGGCATTGTTCTTTAATCAATTAACATCAGTTAACTTAAAGTAACTCCAAGCCTCAGTTCATCAGCCAGCTTCTCTCTAGTCTACCAGTCCTAATCTTGGTTCTGGCAACTTTTACTCCCTAAATGTTCTTTCTCTCTCTCACCTTAACCTTCCCACAGGTGTCCCAAGTACCCCAAGCACACACATACACACACTATCCAAGTTAGGAACTCACCTCTGCAAATGTGTAGGTGGGTGGTATATGGGTGAACTGGTGAATATATATATATTCACCAGATGTATATATCATTGTATGGATGGTATATGAATTAGTGATCCATGTATGTATATTGGGTGTGTGGGTATTGACAACTGATTGTTGTCTAATTTTTGTTGTGTATAGTGTGTGTCCAAGGAACAACAAGTGAAATGATTCAGAAACTGTTGCCCATGGGACCCAGCAAGGACAGATACAAAAGAAAAAAATAAAAATGGTTACTTACCTGTAGGGGAGATAACACTGGAGGGGCAGAGGAGAGAGCCTGTGCAGATCACGAGTTGCACCTTTATTCAATTAAGGCCAGCAAGTGATGTCAGAGGGAATCACCAGCCAGCAGGAATAAAGGCAGACACTGGCAAATAAGCTGGGAGAGCAAGAGAGGCAGTGGAGGCTCCTCACACCAGTAGAACACTGCACCAGTGTGTTCAAAGGCAACCCAGGCAGGGAGTGGCAGCAGAGGCTGCTGGAGCTCCCTGCACTGGTAAAAATAAAATTGAACCCCAGACAGGGGAGAGAGTTCGGGGCAATGACTAGTGTTTAAAGCTCTGGTCAGCAGAGAGACAAGCACAAAGACCCAGGGAGAGAAGCTGCAACTGACCCTGGGGACATGGAAGCTCATCTGCCTGGTTGCTCCCAGGTATTGGACTGTGAAGACAGGCTGGGAATAATGAAGGAAGGGAGACATCAGGGGAGCTACATTGGGAAGAACCTTGCTGGGTTGAGAGCTGAGGGAATGGATTCCTATGACCCTGGAGTTGTGGGTCTTCTTTTTCTTTTTCTTTTTCTTTTTCTTTTTCTTTCATTGGTGCAAGGGCACCTGAATAGGCCTCAGGAACAGAACCTGTCAGTAGCAGGGGACTCTGAACATAGAGGCCAAGCCCATCCCATTCACAGGAAATAAGGGGACAGTAGCCTACAGCCGCAAAGAGGCAATGAAGCTCAGGAACACCCATGCTAGAGGAATGGTTTTCTTAAGACTCAGCATCCCATTGGAGGTTAGTATGAGGTTTGGAGTGTAGGGAACATGGAGCCCCACAAACATCTGGTTAGCAACGTGATCACTCCTAAGGATCCTCCGGAGGCTACTCCCTCCACTGGTTTAATATTCAAAATCATGGCAGGTGAGTTAGGGGGTGATCCTTGAGGCAACTGACACCCACCTCAGGGGTTTCATGAAGCTGTCAAATGCATTCCCCTTATGGCACAAACTAAAACAGCACATGAGCAGGCATTTGAAGCCAGATGGGCACAGTGTGTATGAGCTTGAATTGGTAATAGGTGTGTATGTGCCTAGCCTGATAATGACTGTATGGGCTCTGCCACACATTCAAATTAAAGCTGGATAAAAAGCAACTGTAGAGTTGTTATGCATGTTCAAATACTAACTTTGTAGCTGGTTGGCTTTTTTTATAACTGAATAGATATTTTATGGCATGATAATTCCTTTGCACACGTGGGCTTATTTTGCATGTATGGCCAGTCTAAAGTTATTACACGATTAACTAATTAATTGAGTAAAGGATTTAACATGTGGCAGGAGCATTAGAAGACTAAAGAACAAGAAAAATGGGGGGGGGTTGTATATTACCATCTACTTAATTCTGAGAAATAGTTTTGAACCCATTAGACTATGACATTTTTGGAGAAATGATACCTTTGTAAAAGAAGAAATAATCCACAATCTACAATTACAACTATAATTTCAGTCAGAGTGCCAACAGTGAGACATTCAGGAATTCTTCCAAGGAAAAATTAAGTTGAAATTTTTGAGTTGCCTAATATTAAAAGGAAGAAAAACAAGGAAGAAAGCTTTCTTAACAATACAAAGGGCCAAAAAAACCCAAGCCCAACCATCCAACCAACCAAAAAAACCCCGTATGTCCAATGACTTCACAATCTTTGATAAGCCCTCTTGAATTTTATATGTATGAATCCAGAGCAGATGTCAGATCCACAACTCCCTTGAAACTAGGGCAGGTAAATACTTCTGTGTATCATGGGCTTCAAGCCTTTGAGTGTGGATGTAAAGCTCCACGTTCAGGCAAACCTCCCAGTGACTCCAGAAGGATACTGGACTAAGGATTGCAGTAGTAGTCCTGCAATGTAATTTATTTGTAAAATGTACCAATTGATTTACAAGAATTTTACTGAAGAGTTAGATGTAGATATATTGTTGATATAGATGATATAGATAGGGAGACAATGGCTTTTTATAATGAAGTAATAAAGATAAAATGAACATCAGTGAAAGGACCAAGTGAAAGGATGCTATTTTGTATCAAGGAAAGGAATATTGGCTAGTGATGGTGAGTTAAGGAGGACAAGATGAAAGATAATAGGTTGAATTATAAATTGAACGGAAATGTAAAAAGAATGTATTAAGGTGGCATTGCATAAATCATTGTGTCACTACTTTGAATACTATTCCAATTTAGCTTACGGTACCCTCAGTAAGATAGTGCTGATCCTTGAGAAATCTTCTGTGATTTGGCATTTCTTGGGGCCAGTAAAATAAAAATAATAAATTGGACTGTTCAAGAGACAATATACAGATATGCTATTGCCTCTTGCAAATGGGATATTCCTTTCATTCTATCCCATAATTTAATGACAAGTACTTGAAAGTTCTAAGAGAACTTTGCATCTTCATCTGTATGTTTAAGTCTTCATAGAAGGTTTTAGAAAAAGGCTTTACTGTAATGAAGATTTATTTGTTAATCCTTAAACAACTGTCTTCCTTGTGGTCACTGAACCCAAGTGTCAGATTATATTATCATAGAATTACATCAACGTACACAAGGGATATTTTAGTTTAGTATATCAAAAAAGAGAGACTATGGAAACACCATATTGGAAATTAGTGACAGACAAGGAACAATGGTTGAATAGCAAGATTAAAGGGAAGAGTTTCTGTGGTCAAAAGGAGAGAATGATACCGATTAATTTTATAGAAGCCTTTATAGGAGGGAGAAGAAAGGAGAATTCTCAAAAGATTGGGCAAAGCTGTTTATAAACATCAGAGCTTCTCAGGGATTAGAATTTCAAATCATTCCTTAGCAGAAGATTAGCTTGAAACTTAATGCTTGGTGGTTTATTGGACCCCCCCCCCTTGTAATAACATAATTGAGATGCTGATTAAGAAGAACACAGCCATCAATAAACCTTTGCTACACAATAATATATCCATTATATGAGTAGCTCTGAGCCTATCATATAGTATAGTAAGAGTGTAAAAACTCAAGCCATCTGAGATGACCAACTCTAAAGCCTGTATTGAAAGCTTGTCTCAGTGAAATCTGTTAACATTCCTGCAGAGGAGTAGTGTAGAAAATGATTGTCCCTGCTGTCCTTATGCTGGTAGATGACACAGCACAGAGACTGGCTAGTTAGGTTGAATGTTCTTATGATTGAGTGTGGGAATCACAACTCTGCCTACATCACCTGATATGCCTTGATTCTCTTCTACATACAAGTTCACAGCAATGGTGAAATCAGGGAATTGGTTGCAGATTGGTTGCCTGGCCCAAAATTCTGCCCAGTTTATGCTGTTGGAATTAAACCAGGAGATAATTTGGCATTGCTCAGTTCTATCCCCAATACCCTATTGGTTCTATCCCCTTCCCCTTCTGCTGAATCATGTGGGTACAGTAGAATGTGTTTATGTGTACCAGACTTAGATCAGGCTCTCTTACAGCCTGGTCTTTGTCTGGTTGAGTTTATGCTTCTACCAGTTGCAACAAAGGAAGTTCAGTGTCATTGGATCATTCATCCCAAACTTCTGATTGGACTAACCATGGTCCATGGATGTGGCACAAAGTGATTGGAAAATTCACTCTGAAATCCTGATTGGATGAGTGGCTATCTGGGGGTATGGCTCCTTGAGGGGATACAAGAAGGCACATACTGCAGCCAGAGTGAGAGGCATATGGGCATTGAAGAGTTGCCCATGTGGGACAGTCAAATGAGCCTCAGAAGAGCCTGAAGTCAGCAGGACAAGGCTAGAGCAAGATTGGGATGGCAGAGACCAAGACACTGCTCCAAGGGTCAGCAGGTTTCAGACAGAGCAAGATGATGCCTGTCAAGTCTGGATGGGGCTATCAGTATATCCTTGTTTGTTATAGGGGCTGGAATTCTAGCTCAAGAGGAGGCTTTGGCTTCCCTGAGTGTTCCTAGCCTGCCCATGAAGGGGATGTGGCGAGAGTCACCTGACCCATGTGGGGGAGAGTGCCCCCATTGAATTCTGAGTACTAGAGGGAAATCTTGCAGGTGAGGATACCAACATTGTAGAGTTTTACCTAGACATGAAACAGGACATAAACCCTTCTCAGGGGTGCAGGAATTGAGTAGTAAGCTACAAGGTGCTTGCCTGAGCCCCTACTGAGGAGGAGGGGCCATGTTTAGGTCACAGGAGATTGACTCCACCTACCCTGCAGGAGAGCTGTGTGAAGCTTTGGTCACTGATTCGATTTGGTGGAGATTTGGCCCAATTCAGTGGCCAAATCTCTGAATCCAAAGAGGAGAGGAGACCTTATAATTTCTCTGAATCTAATCATAACCCTCCAAATTTATTTGGAGAAATTCAGAGAGATTGGATTATTCGGACATAGCCACAGCTTTAAATGTTTTTTCTACATACCTCAAGGTACCAGGTGGCTTGTGAATGCTGAAATGCTGGTGTAGATGAAGCATCCCATGGGAGCATGGGGTGGGGGGGGGCAGGTGAGGGCAGAGGACCCAGAAGTGGACCAGAAGCGTTGAAGTTTTCGAGGCTCCAGGTGTCCTTCTGTGAGGAGAGTCTCTACACCCTAGGAAGGTGAGCTCCAAGGCAGAGACCCCAGAGATTCATAATTGGCTGCAGCTGGTGGGCAGTTCAGCCTCCCAGATTACACATATTATGCCCATTAGCTCAATGCCAGTAAAGATTATCTACATTAAGGAAATTCTGCTGAAAATCTCCAGCTTATTTAAGACCACTGTACACTGCTTGAAGCAAGATGTAACCACATCAAGCTGGAGAATCCAGCATACTGAGATTTTCTTTCCATTTAAAATAAGAGAGAGAATTCTGGAAAATAATTTGACATCCTAATTCTATTAATTTGCTTGAACTCTGAAGAAGGGGATGTCACTGCTTAGTTGTCACAGTTAAACAGGATTAAAGGAGGCTGTCTGAAAAGAAGAATTTACTGTAAATTTAAAAAAAATAATGTGCTTTTTTTCCCCTGTCAGCTATGAGGCTCCAAAATATCACTTGCATTTATTAATAGGCCAATGCTTGCTGAAGGAAGCTCAAAAGAAGAACCTTGACGCAGAAATCCAGGATGCAAGTCAGAACAGAACTTGGATCCACAGGTGTAAGAAATACAAGGTGGGGAAACAGTCCCAGTTCAGGTTTCTCCTTTCATTATATATCTTTGGCTGCTGTAACAGATATCATCTTTCTGTCCATCTAAATATATTTTAGGGGATAAAAGAAGGCACATACTGCCTTAAACAGGATATATAGATATATATATATGTTGCCTGCTTAATAGGTAGACTAAGGAGATGAAAAGTATGCTTTGTACAAGGTAGCCATTGTTAATCTGCCATCCATCAAGCTCTGTCTATGGACTGTATTGCTATTTTGCTAATTAAGTGTAGCAGTCATTTTCTTCTCTGAGTCACTCCCCAAACTACAATGAACTACTGCATGAACTGTCTCCATTTATATTGCTTTGGTGCCATACTGCCTGTAATTGCCTCTCTTGCTTGTTTTAATACATTAAGCCATCTGTCATAGAACATGAACAGTGAATCTCTAATATAAGTGCAATGCTCTTTTGTGCCATTTCCACTTATTCAATTGACTTTTCTTCTGCTTCTGTTCAGACCAGAAAAAGAATATGATTTTCACTATACTCTTTTCTGCAAATACAAATGTATACATTATTAATTTTAAAGTGTAGTCATCTTTTTTATTAAGTTTGAAAGATCAGAATAAAGTAAAGGCTGTCCAACCATATTTATCAAAGACTGGAACATTCAAATGGCCCATCTGTATGGCCTCTTTCTTTGACTTGAGACACAGACAATATGCCTACTTTAATTGGAGAGCTGATATTTTAGATCATGGAAACAATTTAGTCTGCTTTAGATCTTCAGGGATAACTATGATTAGGGTTATATATTGAGCAAAATAATCTTCAGGGAAAAAAGTGAATATTTCTTATGTTATTCCAATGAGAAGGACACCACTAATTCTAATCACTCAGGCAATGGGATTAATAATTTTATCTGCTACCTCCAATTATTTTTACAGTTAGCTGTTTAATTAAGCATGCTTCTGAATCTGTAGCTTCAGGGCCTGAAAAAGCAGAGCCACCCTGGAAAGTGTTTAGAGCAGAAGCTCCCAACCCCAGGGCTGCCAAAGGGTTGGCTGCCAGTCCACTGGAGGTTTGGTTGCCAGACTGGAAGACCAGAAGTGACTGGCTGTGGATCAGCAGTCAATTCTTTTTTATACACACTATAAAAAGAGTTGCCTGCTGCTTCACAGTATGCAAGTCCCTTCTAGACTGCAGTTTGCCGGTCCACAGTCACTTACGGTCTGTTGTTTCTCAGTCTGCAGTCTAAAAAGTGGGGAACCACTGTGTTAGACAGATCATTCAGATCAGCATAGTTGAGTTGGAAAAACTGGCAATATAGAACTCAATGGATTCTTAAGGATTAAACAAATACTAGCAGTGATGTAGGGAGTAATCCCAGTGTGAGAGTCAGAAAGAGGACTCTTGAAAAGCTGGTGGTCTTGAGTAATTTGCACATCAGAGTTCTAAGCAATAAGCAATAAATATTCACCCAGTATAAATCAATGTATTTCCATTGACTTCAGTGGATTTACACCAAATTTGCAGCTGTTGAAGACCACCTATTTTATTCCCCTTATAACAGAACATGACAGTTAGGGCCAAATTCAAGTTTTGATTCTTTTTTAAAACTTTTTAAAGCTCAGAAACCTTAATTCTACCTACCAGGTAAGACTTAGATGTCTTGTTGAACTCTGAACAAATTGTACAAAACTGTTCTGAAGCGAGCAAAACACTGGTTTGCATCCATAGATGCTTCTCAAGCAAATCCCAGGACATCATTCTTATGTTGTACTAGGTGAGGCCGCAGCTGGAGTACTGCATCCAGTTTGGGGTGCCACAATTCAAAAAGCATGTGGAGAAGCTTAAGAGAGTGCAGAGGAAAGCCAGGAAAACAGACCTTATGATTAGAGGCTGAGAGCTATGGGACTCCTCAGCCTGGAAAAGTGCAGGCTCAGGGGTGGTCTGGTGGCTGCCTACAAGTTTTTCAAGGGTGCTCACCAGGATCTGGGGGTCCAAGCCCCCAAGGCGTGGAATAGACTGCCACCAGAGATGGTTCAAGCACCTACTTTCAATGTCTTCAAGACACATTTGGATGTCTATCTTCCTGGGATCCTATGACCCTGACTTCCTGACCATGGGGCAGAGGGCTGGAATTGAATATCTTCCAAGGTGCCTTCCAGGCCTAATGTTTATGAAATCTATGAAAAAGAAGATAAGCTCTGATTCCATTTACTAAGGTCCCATTATGCCACCCTGTCAGAGTAAGGAGCCCTTACAGTGAGCATAAGTTTAATTTGCCATCACTGTAAGGCTCTTTTGTACTACCAGAGAAATTTAAATATGTGAATGAGAATCTGAACAATTGAGCTACTTCTGATACAGATTCTGTAGCAAATTTGCCTACTTTTTGTATGTCAGGACAGTCTTGCATGAATATGGGACACACTGGCTTCTCTACAGTATAAAGGAGAAAACTTAATTTTCTGCTTCAAGAACCAGAATTGCTGGTTCAGGAGGTCATCAAATGGCAGCTTCCCTATGGAGTGTATGAAGTTAAAGGGTGCCTTATAAAGGAAAAAACAATCAAATGCAGATAGATAATAACAACCAGTCTTTTGTTGGGACAGTATGGAAACATTTGGGAGAACAATTTAAGATTACTGACAACAATGGAGACACAATGATACAAGACTGCAAAGCCACGCTGAGGTTTAGAAGGAGTTGTTGACATTTTCAATAGAATTGCTGAATTTGGAATACTAATGTTTCCGACTTCTTTTGCAAACAAGGGATAAATGGATTCGTTCAGCAGTAGAGATTGCCAACCTCTCTCTCTCTCTTTTAAAAGTAAAGAAAGATTATCTTAAACATTTAATATTCTAAATATTAATAAAATGACAAGATAAACATTATGAATATGATTTCAGTTAGAAGTGAAAATTATTAGATTAACACAAGTCTCACAAGTCTTTTAATCATCTGAGTATTTAGTAGAAAATGAGCATAAGTGCTATTCTTAGAACCACAAAACATCATCGTATATATTACTGTACATCTCTGACAATGTTCACTTAAAACAGTTATTGACATTTTAGTTTTATTATTAAATACCTAGGCCAAATTCTTCTTTATACTTTAGCTTTAGCAAATACTAAATGACTGCACAGTACCCATCAGTATTGTACAGTCCTGGTAGGGCATGGTTATTGTTAGAAGCTATGTCATTGCTCATTGCTATAGTGATGCAACATCAATATCACAGTTTGTGCCTGCCAATGCTATGTCACCATAGTGACAAGCTACATTGCTGAAGCTTGTTGCTATGGCAAAATAGTATCTTGTGTAGATGCATGCAGTGGGCACCTCTACATGTGGTATTAGTATGCTGTAAGGTTACTGTGCAGTAAAATACTGTTCAGTAAGCTTTCCCATGCTTCCAAGAGGAACAGTTCAGTTCAGGGCTATACCAGCCCTGTTGTACCCCCCTACAGAAGCCAAGAAAATCTCTAGGCTCCTCCAGGTGCCACTCCTGGGCTAGCAAGGGGCACTGAAGTCAGGCCCTGGTCTCTGAGGGAGTGTGGGAAGCTGTTCTGCCTCTGGGGCAGCTATGTCCCAGCCCCATGCCCTGATCAGCATATTGGAGCATGGAACTGGGAAGCAGCAGCACAGGGGAGAAGACAGTTTCCCTACCCCTTGTTGTCTGGACTGAGCGGAAGCAATTTGCTCCCAGTCAGCAGTCTATACATGCTCTACTGTGCAGTTACTACTCATTAAATCTACTATCTGTATTTACAGGTAGGAGGCAATCTTACCTTACATTAACTAATCTATTACGCAGTATTTTCTGCACATGAGTAGATGGTGATGCCTTACTGTACAGTAGCTTAGTCTACTGTATAGTAAAGCATCTCATGTAGACATACCCAGTGCTCCTAAATATTATGACACAACTTCAGTGACAGCAAAGTGCTTGCAACATGTCAAAAATGTTTTATTCTATCGTTCAAGGAAAACAGATTTGTTAAATAAACAGCTGTGTTGCTATTATTACCAGCTCAACTGTTGCCATCATTGATGTAACCATGAATGTAACCATTGACTGTGACTGGAATATACTCAGAAAACCTGAACTACAAAATAGTTGGTTACATGCATAGTATACTATTCATTTTCTAGCCCCTTTCATAGAATAGATTCTTGTGGAACAAAGGAAAAAATATTACATTTGTCATTCCTTTGCCCTCAAAAAAGAAAAGATAATGGGCCCATTTTTTTCCTTTCTGAGTATCTAGAAACTAGCTCTCAATTCCACCAAAAAGAAAGTGCTCCTTTTTAGAAATACTTAGCATTTTAAAAATAGAGATTTTAAATGACATTTTTTATCACTAAATTATCTTTTCCTAGGGCTATAATCCTAATTTTGAATGCATGAATGTGATATGTCATTTTTATTTGTTCAGTTAAATAAAACAACACTGGCATAGGCAGTAATCTGCTAGGAATTTTAAGAGGCTTCTATGACATTTTCCTTCTCCTCTTAACCTGAGTGTAAAGGGAATGTATGCTCATAGAAAGGAATTGCAAGGCATTTTTTTTCTTCACTAAAATTCTGGCAAACAAATTTACATGAAACTTCATTTTAGGAAAGCAGGTTTATATTCTGTTCCTGAACAATATATTGAGAATACTGGTAGTACAGCAGTATCCCACTCTCTCTCCCTGTATTCCCCAAGTATCTTGACTGACTGAGAATGTGTCTACAAATGCATTGATGCCAGCTTAAATTTACTGCACTGTAAGCAGGAATGGCTGATGTTTACACATGCAGGCACTGAAGTGCATTAACACTGTGTGTGGACTGACTTGGGACTAATTATAGTCTCAAGTCAGTCCACATACACAGTGTTACCGAGAAGCAAGGTGTCTATACATGCATTACTAATTGCAGTAATTAATTGCAGGACTGTTCAGTAACCTGAATAATGCAAGTATCAAATTTATGCTCAAGTCATCTTACGTAACCATATTTACTATTCAGTTCAGTTAATGTGTAGAAAATGTACACGTGTAGACACACCTTAAAAGACTGAGTCGGCCATCATTACTAATGTAGAGAGGTAGATTGCTGTGTAAGTAGTTCCATGGAATGGTATGGACTATTTATATGCTGTGTCACATAGATAAGGGTGGCAGAATTGTCCACAGAGTTAAAATGATCTTATGTCACCAGATCTACCCCAAATTGACACCTGGTAGTAGTTCATTATTGATTTTGTGGAAATTACATTTGCATTGCAGAAGCTGATCTCAAAGTCCCATATAGACTTTGATCACTGTACATTTCTGACTTTAGTTTAATTTAAAAGAAAAAGTGTAGTCTAACTTAAATGGATAAGTAGCACTGAGTGTATCTACTTCAAATTGATATTTTTCAAGATATAGAGAAGGCTTTCTTGACTGAAATGTAGAATTTTTCTCATCTGACAATGAAACAGTCCATCACAGAAATATATATTTTACCATCCATTCTGTGTGTCCTGCAAAACAGTGTTTTTTGCTACCAATCCTGACTTACTGCAGTTACTTAAGTAATATTAAAGCTAAGCACTGCTGCTTCTGACAGTAATAATGACTCTGATATTTAGTATGATTCAGCATATATGGTAAATTTATGATTATGTAGAATAGCTAAACCATCAACTAGTACAAAAGATAAGGAAATAAATATTCAACAAATAGACAAAACCCCCACATTCTGAATATGGAAATATTTTTCAAATTTCTCAGACTATTATCATAGTATCATAGTATCTGGGGTCAGAAGGGGCCTAGAGCAAGCCATCTAGTCTGACCCCTCACCAATGGCAGGAACGCATGCCAGGGTCACAGGACCCCAGCCAAGTACCCATCTAATCTACTCTTAAAGATGCCCAAGGTAGGACCAAAAACAACTTCCCTAGGAAGCTGATTCCACGTCCTAGCCATCATAACTGTGAAGTAGTGTTTCCTAATGTCCAACCTAAACCTGCTGTCCAGCAACTTGTGACCATTGGTCCTAGTTACCCCTGGTGGTGCCCAGGAAAAAAGAGCCTGCCCTATTTCCTGCTGATCACCCCTCAGCAGTTTATAG
>JAGPOW010002673.1:14355000-14376462 GCA_030014935.1 Caiman crocodilus
CTGTAACCTACAGCCTCAGCTCACCCCTTCCTCCTGTCCCATCCCATTCCCCCACCCCCAGCAAAGTCTCTCCCCACCTACCTGCCCTTCAACCCCCCTCACTCTGTCTCTTACCTTTGTTCTGTACCATCAGGCTCCATCCCTCCTACAACACAGGGCAAGGAACATGGCTCCAGCCCACTCCATAGCATTGGCACAGAGCTAGTACTGTTGTTCCAGTCCAGCCCCATAGCAGTAGCAGCAGGGTGCTGGCACTGCTGCTATGGGACTCAGCTGCAATAGCAGTGCTGGCTCTGCACTACTGCTACAGAGCCAGGTTGGAGCCATGCTCTGTAGCCCAGGTTGCAGCATGGATGGAGCCTGCTGGTGCACAACAAAGATGAGGAGTGCAGCAGAGGGAGAAGTGGTGTGGGTGGCAGCTGTGGCTCTGGCTCCATCTCCAGCCTCAACCCCAGTTGGTACCAAGGCTGCAGTAGCTGCCTGCCCCACTTGTTGTCATCCCCCACCTCCTGGCCTTCTGCCTTGTGCTTGATTTTAAGGTGAGGTTTTCCCCACATACTAAATGGGAAAACCCCCTCTCTTCTAATTGAATAAATAAGATAGGCATTTTGCCAATGCAAAAAAAAAGTAGTGAGACCATGTTTTCACTGTCTCTAAGCACCTTGGGGCATGTAATTTAGCAGACTGGCAGTTGTGGTGTTAGAGATATCTCCAAAATATGTCCAAGTTTGATTTAGTTGTAAGTTATGGAAGAATATTCTTTGTACTTCCACAGCAGAAGTTGTTTTACATGGTCCCTTAATTTTCAGAACATTTCACCTAGACTGTCTGTATACCAAGGCATTATTCGGAAGCCGACATTTAAAGTTACCCCTGTAGACAGGCATGGACAAAACAGCTCTTCCTAGCTCTCCGGTCAAAATATCCTTCAGTAGACAGAAGTGCAACAGGCAAGAAGACCAGAGTTCTGCCATCACTTCTTCCACTGATTTGCATTCACAGTTGAATCTGAAGTCATGTGCTTCTGGTACTATGGTTAAGTCAACACAGCTATTTACATATATTACTTAGCAATACAAGTTTAAATATTTTTTTCTCAATTATTTCTAACTGAACATGTCAACACATGCAGTTACAATGCAATAAAGAGCTGCTAGTCTAGCGACTACATGTGTAGGCATTAAAGCTCAGTAACGCTGTGTGTGCTCTGACTTGGGAGTAAAATTGCCTGAATGCCTTACTGTGCAGTAACTAAGCAGGTGCAAATTTGCTACTCACTTTATGCAGGTAGCAATTTTACACCCAACTTGGCATAAATCACATCGTTACTGCACAGTACAGGTGTGCACATGTAGACACATTTCTGTATTGCACAGTAACTTTTGGTAGAAGTATACACTGTGGAACAATTCAGAATTTTGGAAATAGCATCATGTTTTTTCTCTAAACTGTAAATTGAAATTCCTAAATAAGCAATGACCTTAAAAGATTATCATTTCTAGGTGCTATGTGATACATAAAAATAGAGGTTCAAGATTTTGCTGAGTTGTAGGTATTACTAAAGTTTCATGACCATAGGTATAAGTTACATTTCTCTTAAGCTATAGAGCAGTACGTAAATCCAAGCCTCTTATTGTATATTCAGTTCAGCTCAATAAATATAATATATATATAATGGAATAATTTAATTTGTTTTTAATGCTTAAACTTAAATCTAAAAGCCAAATTACTTTTGAAAGTCTGCATTGCTTGCAGAGGAAGATATTAATATATCTCAGGATGAATGTATTAAGAATGAAGCCACAGAATGCTTGCATCAGATTTGCCTGCAAGATTTCATGCTGTATTAAATATGTAATTGCGAAGTGAAAATGTGGTGATTTTCTAATGTCATAGGGAAAGCACATATTTGTGTGTACACTGAGAACATTTAAAAAGTTCTGTCCAGTTATGGATGTGTTACCAATTTCAGCAATATTTTCTATATTTAAAACTACACATACCAGTATGTTCTTTTAAGGTGACCTCTGCTAAATATACATCAGTTTAGTCATACACTCTAAAGACTGAATCCTCAGATTTGGTAAATACCTTCCAAGTCTGCTGCCATGTTAGATCACAGTGTTCCAGCCATTCCTCCAAACAGCTCCTCTGGCACATTCCCCCAAGTATTCCCCATAATGGGAGGGAGGAAAGGGAAAAAATAACTAAGAATTGATATAGCTGGATTTGTGCTGACTAAACGATCCCCATATGAGGGAACTATGAAATGCCCTCTTAAGGTAATTGTAAGTCTCTTCCAGGCAACTGGAACAACATAATGAGGACTAAGGAGGCCAGATTATTTGTTCCTAGAAATGAAAATGCCTTGTGACATGTATTTAGTGTATCGTATTGTCAATATAGGGTGACATTTTACAGTTCCTTGATTAACAATAATCTCCCACCTACAGCAATTTTAGCTGGGAGGGCAAAACCCCCTTTATTCTGGAAATATTTGCATAAAATAATAAAGCTTGCTATCTGGCTTCCCTAACTTATACCTCAGGACTCAGTGCCCCAGTAGTAGACCTGGTAATTCTTTTATTCCATCTGATCCTGAAGATATGTAGAGTGAGCAAAAGAAAGACCCCCAAATTGACCCTCCATGCCTCTTTGATTTCCATACACCTGAAATGTGCTCTCTCTAGGTAGCCAAACCCGTTTTTTCTCCTTTTTCTTTTTTAGAAATATATTCCCTCCCCTTCCCCAACCATGTCTGACTTTCTCTCTGCCCTCTCTATCCCTTATAATTATAAGTAGTACTAGGTAAACTAAAATAAGTTCTTATACTCCTTTATAGTAACAAACCCCTTTTATACTGTTAATAATATTCTGTTATGTTTGTATTGATTTTTACTGTTTTATATTAAATGTGTATGATTTAAACCTGTGACTGTGAAGTAATGTCAAGTAATTTCAAGTTTCCATTTTGTATGCCAGCCCTCCATCTTCTGTCTCCTGCCCGGTTATAACCTAAGCTGTAACTGTGACTCATGTCTAACTAGTCTCATGTAAATTGGTTCCTGGATGAATGGGAATTAATGAGGGTGTTTGAGGTATAATGGTAGCAGGCCTCTATTGAACGATCAACTTAATAACTGGACCATTAACTCAATGACCGGACCATTGTCTTGCACTGACCTACCCAGGAACCACAGACCTCACCCAGGAACAGAGACAAGACCCAGCATTTGAAAGATAAAGAACCTACAGGAACCCAGCATTTGAAAGAGAAAGACTGTATAGAAACCAGCAACCCCACCATTGTGTCCCACCAGACAATGAGGACACCTGGATCTACACATGTGCATCTGAGCAGGACTGTCCTTCTCATAGGAGACACAGGTACCCCACCTCTATGAAAGGTGTGGTAGTGTATGATCTCTTTGAGATGCCCTCTCCATCTGGACCAGCACTATGCCATGCCACCTAGCTACCCTGGGTCCCTGCTGGCTACCCCCTATAGGCAACACCTTGCTGGAGAAGACCCTGTGTTGCGGTGCACCTTGCTGCACCACTCCTTGTGTGTGAAGGCTGCTGGGGAAAGCCCCAGCAGTGTGATAACAATAAGCACAGCTGAGGGTTGCTGAGGCAACTGAGGAGAGTCAGCTGACCTAGGGGGCAGGGCTTGGCCCTATAAAGCCCAGAGCCAGAGTCAGGCTGTCAGTTCTCTGCCAGCAGCTGAAGGGGCAGGA
This sequence comes from Caiman crocodilus, assembly GCA_030014935.1. Lineage (NCBI taxonomy): Eukaryota > Metazoa > Chordata > Crocodylia > Alligatoridae > Caiman > Caiman crocodilus. The sequence continues at coordinate 14,358,738 of JAGPOW010002673.1, forward strand.
GCTCCAGGACAGAAATATGAGTGCAGCTCAGGAGAGCTCCATAGGCTGGAGCAATGATGCTAAGTAGGAGCCAGGAGGTTTATGTAGTTATGGCCAGGTGCCTGATGTTTGGTTATAGCCAGGAGGCTTGTGTTATGTTTTGTTAGTATTGGATTACACCAGTGGTTTGGGTGAGGCTGTAGTGGGGGAAGAGGCCTCAGTGGGGACTCAAAATGGAGCATGAGGATCCCAATGCCCACGGGAGCACAGCGTTCTTATAGGCGCCAAAGAGGGCGAGTTATTCTCAGGGGAAACCCACCGTAGTGTGGGGATCCCAGTGCCAGTGGGACGCAGTAACCTCATAAGGGACCCCAGCAGGGTGAAGATCCCGGCACCCAGTGGGGCACAGCAAGTGCCAGAGAGGGCACAGCAACATGGGGTGCAGAGACCTCAAGCCCATGAGGGGCAGTATCATTGAGAGGCCTGACAAGGGGCCGTATTGAGAAGCCCATGAGGGGCAATATGTGAGAAGCCTTCGATAAGGAGCAGTATTTTAAGGAGCCCACGATGGGCAGCATTATTGAGCAGCCCTGTGAGGCACGGCGAGCCCTAGAGAGGGGAGCGCCATTCGAGAAGCCCAGACGAGGGCCAGTATTGAGAAGCCCAGACGAGGGGCAGTATTGAGAAGGAGCCCATGATGGGCAACGTTTGTGTAGCCCTAGAAGGGGGAAGTACTACTGAGAAGCCCAGACGAGGGGCACTATTGAGGAGCCCAAGAAGGGCAAGTCAAGGAGCGAGCACAGTATTAGGCTAGCATGGCAATAGACTCCAGCTAGGGGCAGGGTGCTGCAGTGGGCCCAGAGACCGGGGTTAGCAGCACAGCGCCTCCTAAAGAAAGGACAAGTGCTGCGGTGGTCCCCTGGTTGAAAAGGGGATAGTAGCACAGTATGCCTGGCCTAAGAAGAGGGTAGTCGTGCGGTGGGCCGAGAAGACCGGTGGTTCGCTGGGTGGCCCCAAAGAGGGGGCAGTGATGAGACGGCCCACAAGGGGCAACATTGATGAGCAGCCCAAGAGGAGAGGGGGTGCTGACGGGAGGCCCAGAGTGGGCGAGAATATAGGGACAGTCCAGGGGTGCCTGGAGGGCACCCATTGTACGGGGAACCACTCCGGCAGGTCCGAGAGATCGCAGGGACGAAGGTCCAGATACACCGCGCCCAAGGCGGTAGGAAGCAGCCTCCCATCTTATACTTATTAAGATCAAGTTGTGGCGGGCGAGAATTGAGGGTGCCTTGGGCAGGATTTGGTGCGGGCGGAGGGCCTTCAGGAGATCACGGCCCTCCTGAGGGACGCCGCTGTGACACCCTGACTGGCCATTGTGGATCAACTCACAGCCCAGGATAGGTAGCTATCACCCACCTTCCTTCCCCAAGTGAAGGATCTGGACTCTGTTCCCACACACCTTGACTCAAATTATGAGTATGTAAGAGTGTCTGTACATGTACGTGGAAACCAAATAATTTTATGGAGCTGTGTAGTGTGCTGCCTTATTAACAAAATTGTTATTTTGAAACCCTGAGTTGGGTTTTTGTCTTATTGACTTCCAGACCCTTCTCCTTGATTTCCCATCTTTCTCCCTCAGTTCTTTCTCCCTCATTTCCAGTTATGATCTCCCAGCTTTCTACCCCTCCTGTCAGCCCCAACCACCCAGCTTTCTGCCTCTCTGTTTCCTAGCTATCTCATCCTTGCCGCCACTTATCTACCTCTAATTTCCCAATATATTTCCTCTCTGGTTCCTGGCTGTCTCCTCCTTGCCACCAGGCTTTTTCCCCTCACTTCCACCATGGCACCAGGTGATTCCAAGTAACCCCAAAGGCACCTTGATCTCAAGTAACCCCAAGCACCAAGTTACAGAGCACCAAACACCCCCTAGTGTTAACACACAACCACAAAAGTGCGTGTTTGTGTGTTTATGTATGTGCATATAATTGTGTATGAACCCATAGAGTATTTGTGTAGTTTGTGTGTATATGTATATATAATTTTGTACCATACCTTCTTGTCTAACAGTGCAATATTGAGATCCTGAGTGTTGATCTGTGCATGTCAAGTCAACAGGTATATGAGCTCATTATAATCTAACTGGTTCCACATGTTCTTGAATCATCTTATATAGTAATGTGGCTTGATAAAGTGTTTATGTTAATTATTTTGCTATGCAGGTGCCATTTGATTGAATTAATCATGCCAGTATAGATGTGGAAGTCTTTTTTCCCCCCAATTCTTTTTATATTGTTCAAAATTAACCATTTAAATGTTAAAAACATTAATGTTGCATAAAACACTTTAAGATCTATGTCAGAATAACAGCTATCTGGATATTCAAGACCCACTTTTAAAGGCATTTACACTTAATTCAGTTAACTGCAGGCCTTGTATGCATTTCTTGTTTCCAGGTGCTTATGGTTGTCATAAACACTGCAGTAATTCCCTCCCCCTCATAACCTAAACCACAGTGATTGTCTTTTGATTTTTAATGTATAGTACAGAATTACTTCATAATTTTACATAAGCATTTCTAATCTGTGTTTAAGCATATACTTGTTTAAATCAGAAAGAGTTTAATCTGAAAACCTTTTTAACAATATTTCAATAAACCCTGGTTCTGATCTCACAGATCATGTAAATTACTGGAATTCATCTTAAGTCAGTAAAATCCAATGCATAAATCACTATATTGATTTATCCCATCCGAGTATCTGGTCCACTGTACACAAGGAACTTAAATAAACATTAATTCTTCTATCCTACCATTAAAATATTAGGAGAGGAATGTGAAGGCACCTGTGCCTCTTCCCTCTAGCTTTTAATAAATACAGGGGTTCACCTTGAAATTTCAGACAAATAGCATACTGTTTTTCTGGATGGATATTCACTTCTGGACATATATCTGGACACTGATTAACCTGCTGTTAAAAGAGTTGATTACAGAAGTAAAACACAAGGAAAAAAATCAAGACCTACACTGCCCGTTCTCTCACCAAGACAAAATGCAAAGTGTTTGTTATAGGAGACTCCATCCTGAGGGGGACTAAGGGGGTAATCTGCTGCCCTGACCCCTTAGCCCGGGAAGTTTGGTGTTTCTCAGGAGCCCATATCTGAGACGCTGCGGAGAAGATTCCTAAGCTCCTCCAGCCCACTGACCACTACCCTATGCTTCTTACCTATGTGGGCACCAATGACATGGCTTGAAGTGCTCCCAGCCAGGTCATGAAGTGTTACAGGGATTTAGGAGCGGAGCTAAGGGGAGTGAAGGCAGAGGTGTTTTTTTTTTTTAATTCTCCCAGTCTCAGGCTATGGGCTGAGGAGGAAGAGGAGGATCCAGGTAGTAAACCAAAGACTGTGGTGCTGGTGTCATCAGGAAGGCTTTGGCTTCCATGACCACAGTCTGCTCTTTGGTGAGAGAGGCAGTGAGTTGCTGGGAAGAGACGGCCTCTACCTCTCTCTGCTGGGGAGGAGGCTATTCTCAGCCAGACTGGCTGTCTTGCTCCACCGGGCTTTAAACTAAGCCTGCCAGAGGATGGGGGGACTGCTGCCACTGCTGGCCCTTGCAAGGCCAGCAGGCCAAGGCACTTAAAGGAAATCACCCCTGTCCCAGCCCTGAAACAAACTGTAGACAAGGCCAGGGCCCCCAAGGGGATATTTGCATGCCTGTACATGAATGTGAGGAGCTTGGGGAATAAACAAGAGGAACTTGTCCTCCTGCTAAATGCAAATAACTATGATGTCATAGGGATAACAGAGATCTGGTAGGACTCAACTTATGACTGGGCCACTGGTATAGATGGCTATGGAGGGATTGAGTGGAAATATGGGGCTGGGGTGTAGCTCTCTATGTCAAGCTATGCATCCCTGCAGGCCAATATTGGCACCCATGGTGGAAGACTTGAAACTCTTTGGGTAAAATACATGGGGAACATGGCACAGAGGATCCTATGGTGGGAGTCTATTACAGACCCCCTACGCAGGATAAAGACTTTGGCCGGGAGTTTGTCAGGGAATTGGCTGAGGCCATGCACTCCTGGTATATGGTTGTAATGGGAGACTTTAACTACCCAGACATCTCATGAGAGGAGCACTCAGCCAAATCTGAGCAGTTGCAAAGCTTTCTCGTGTGTGGATGACCTCTATCTGATGCAGGAATTCTACAGGCTGATGAGAGGCAAAGTGCTCTTCAACATGGTACTGGCAGCCGGGGATGATCTAATCAGCAACCTAATGATCGAAGGGAACCTCAGTGACAGTGACCACAAGTTGATCACCTTCACAATCTGCCATAAAGCTGGCAAGTCAGTCAGTAATACACAAGTCCTTGACCTCAGGAAAGCTGAATTTGACACACTAAGGATGCTTGTCAGTGAGGCCCAAAAGGGACACAACTGAAAGGAGAGGGGAGTTGAGGATGAGTGGTTACTCCTCAAGGGAGCAATCCTGGATGTGCAAGCAAAGTCTATCCTGTCTCAAGAGAAAAGCAGCAAAAGGGCACAGCACCCTGCTTGTCTCTCCAGGGAACTAGAGGACCTCCTTCATCTTGAAAGGAAGACCTTCAAAGAATGGAGAACTGGAACCACCACCAAGGAGGAATACTCTGCTCTGGGCCTTACCTGCAGAATGCAAACCAGGAAAGCCACGCCTGCAGTGGAACTTCAGATAGCTACAAATATCAAAGACAATAAAAAATCCTTTTTTAGATGTGTGGGGAGCTGAAGGAAAAGGAAAGGCAACATTGCACCCCTGCTAAACCAGATGGGACAACTGACAACCGATGCCCGTGAAAAAGAAAACTTGCTAAATGAGTATTTTGCATCAGTTTTTCACCAGTCCAATGAGACACCCCTGCCTACTGTGGGTCAGGGAGCCCCGGGTGAGGGAGATTCCTTACCCTACATCAAAGATGACCTCATGATAGAACACCTTGACAGGCTGGATACCTTCAAATCAGTCAGCCTTGACAGTTTACACCCTAGGGTACTCAAGGAGCTGGCTAGCATCATAGCTCAGCCCCTGGCACAGATGTTTGAGAGTGTCTGGTACTCTGGTGAAGTGCCTGAAGACTGGAAGAAGCCCAATGTGGTGCCTATTTTCAAGAAAGGGAGGAAAGTAGATCTGGCAAACTACAGGCCCATCAGCCTGACCTTTATCCTGGGGATGGTCTTGGAAAAGGTTATCAGAGAGGCCATCCTTAACAGACTAGCTGATGGCAATATCCTGAGGGATAGTCAGCATGGGTAGGTTGCAGGTAGGTCTCGCTTGACCAATTTCATTTACTCTTATGACCAGGTGACCAATCGCCTGGGCAAAGGGGAAGAGATTCATGTCATATATCTTGACTTTAAAAAAGCCTTTGATCCTGTATCCCATGATCACCTCTTAGCTAAACTGGCTAACAGTGGCCTTGACTTCACCAGAATCCACTGGCTGGGGAATTGGCTTCGTGATAGTACCCAGAGGGTGGTGCTTGACAGAAGTCAATCATTGTGGTGCATGGTGACCAATGGGGTCCGTTAAAGCTCTGTCCTAGGTCCTATACATTTAAACATCTTCATCAGTGATGTAGACACTGGTGTCAGAAGCGGGCTGGCCAAGTTTGCCAGTGACACCAAACTCTGGGGTAAAGCATTCACACCTGAGGACAGGAGGGTGATCCAGGCAGATCTTGACAGACTCATGAAATGGGTGGATGAAAACCCCATGGTGTTTAACACCCAAAAATGCAAGGTTCTTTACCTTGGGAAAAAAACCTGCAGCATACTTATAGGCTCAACAGTGCTACACCGGTTAGCACTACAGATAAAAGGGACTTGGGGGTCATAATTGACCACAAGATGAACATGATCCTTATATGTAATGCATTATATGATGCAAAATGCTGGCTTGCATCCATAGGTGCTTCTCAAGCAAATCCCGCAACATTCTCCTATTGTACTCAGCCTTGGGGAGGTCGTACCAGGAGTACTGCATCCAGTGTTGGGCTCCATAATTCAAAAAGTAAGTGGAGAAGCTTGAAAGAGTGCAGAGGAGAGCCACACACATGATCAGAGGTCAGGAAAACAGCCCTTATGATGAGAGGCTGAGAGCTACGGGACCCTACAGCCTGGAAAAGCGCAGGCTCAGGGGTGACCTGTTGGCCACCTATAAGTTTATCAGGGTCTTCACCAGGATCAAGGGAAACATCTATTCACCAGAGCACCCCAAGGGATGACAAGATCGAATGGTCACAAGCTCCACTGTGACCAATTTAGGCTGGGGATAAGGAAGAACTTCTTTACTGTCCAAGCCCCCAGGGTGTGGAATAGCCTGCCACTGGATGTGCTTCAAGCACCTACTTTGAATACCTTCAAGACACATTTGGATGTTTATCTTGCTGGGATCCTATGATTCCTGCTGACTTCCTGTTCCTGAGGCAGGGGGATGGACTCGATGATCCTTTGGGGTCCCTTCCAGCCCAGATGTCTATGAAATCTATGGATTTCTAATATCCATCTCATCTTGTTTTTAATTATAATTAATAAACCCCAATCTCAGCTTAATACACACAATAGTGCAAAATATCCAACACTATATACCTGTACTTTGCAGGTGCCCATGTGTATCTCTGACTGATGTTTCCACTTTCACTGCCATTAAGTGCTATTTTCTCCTCTCTTTCATACCAACTTCTAGGCTCCCTGTAGTTAAGAGCAAAGCTGATGGTCAATTCCATTTGCTTTAGATCATGGAAATGCATCAACAGCAACACAGAGGGGAACAGAGTTTAAGTTTGAAAGCAGCATAAGGAAGGAAACTGTTGCAGAGAGAGATATAGACAGATTGAATGTATTTTACAAACAGTTCTTTGCACTGCATATGTGATACCTACTGTATTTTTTAAAATTATTTTCTTTTCAGCCTTTCCTTTTCCTTCTTCTTCCTTCTACACTACTTTCCTATCAGAGCCATCTTTACATTACATTTTTTTCATTTGTTTCTACTTTCTTTTATTCTAAATGCTTCTATTTTTTTTTCCCATTTAGCTTGGTTTTAAAAGTTTCTTGATGCTGCCTTTCTTGCTTCTTACATTCGCCAGCAGTCCCCAGCAATTTACTATCATTCTCAAAAATCACCTTCTCTTTTTTTGCTTAGGAATATTAAGCCTTCATAGCAATAGACTGTATAATGTCAATAGTTCCAACTGTTATTGAAGGTCTTTGTAAAGAGCAACAGTCAGAATCCCAGGAGGCCTGTCCTTTCTTGCCTCAACAAGAACACAAGAAGAGCTCTACATATTGAACTTGGGTGAGTGCCATGCACAGCAGAAGAAGAGTGAAGCAGAGCTCCACAACTGGCTTAGTTATGAAAGAAGATTGAAGCAGTGGAGAAGTTTATGGAGGGGTTAGAAAAGAGGATTTCTTCCAGTCCAGTTAGAAGGTGTAATGTGTAGAGTTAGGCTTGCTATCATTAGGTTAGATAATAGAATGGAAGGTGTTAGGCTTTTCTCATGCTTTTGGGCTTTGCTGGTTGTTGTATGGGACTAGGAAGGATTCCTTTCCCCTCCTGCTGCTGCAGGTATCAGGTTTTGGGTTTTTTTATTTATTTTTTGTCTTCCTCAGATGCATTAAGTGTTGACTGCTGTGATAAATAATTGGTGATTGTCACAGGGAGAAAAGCCCTGGGGGCACTCTGAAGCTCCCCAAAGGAGCTGTGGAGGCAGATGCGAGTGGCAGAACGAAAGGAAAATGGCAATTACTCACCATAGGATTGCCGAAGAGCCCCACACGCAGTGGGAACAATGGATTTGAACACCTGTGGTCGGCGGGTGACGTCAGCCCGAGGCACCAGGTGGAGAGGATAAAAGAAGAAGCCGCAGCCAGGAGAGGGGGGAGCACGTGGCTGCCAGGCGGAGGCCACAGCAGAAGTGGCTGGAGTGGTGAAGCGGGTGGAGCAGGATCTGAATGGGAGAGCGAGCCTGGGAGGCGCGGCTTGCCGGAGCCCGCTGCCGACGCATGCTCCGGGCGAGAGAGCAAGCCCAGAGGACGCTGGACAACAGAGCCATCTGCCAATACATGTGATGACTGGGAGAGAGAGCCCAGAGGATGCTGGACACCAGGGCCGGCTGCCAACACATGTGCCGACTGGGAGAGAGAGCCCGGAGGATGCCGAGCAGCAGGACCAGCAACCAACGAACCATCCGGAGGCTGCGGGTGTTCCCAAGGGAGACGGAGGCCGGAGAGCAGCGTACCCAGGACGTGTGAGCCAGGGAAAAATGGGGAGCAAGCCACAGGCATGTGGAAGGACCTGTGGATTGGAGCAGGCCCAGAGGGAGGACTGCATCCCAAACAGACCCAGGTGGGAGAGAGGAACATCAGGGCTGCTCGGAGAGAGAATGGCCAGACTGGTGGGAGCTGGAAAAGAGGATCTATGACAGGGAGAGCACAGAGAGGGGGACGCTACTATTCCTAGGGGGATAAGATAAGGAGCGGTGGGTAGCTGGCCAGGGAGGCAAGGGCTAGCGAGTGGAGTTGTGGGTAGCAGCTCAATGTGGGGGGCTAAGACCCCGTTAGGGGAATAGTAGCGTTTAAGTTGTTAGAGTGTTCCTTTGTTCGTGTTTCCCTGGATACGAAGGGGCTGTGGTATGGGAGTAGGCGGAGAAGAAAACCATTCCCCATTGGTGGTGGCCAGAGAAAGCAGCAGCAAGAACATCTGAAACCACCAGGCAGGGTAAGGGCGAGGTGAAAAGGGTGGAGGAGCCTCGCAGAAGATCTCGACTACAGGTAGCCAAAGGGGACATCTGTCCAGAGGGAAGTTCCACCCACTGGAAGAACAAAGTCGTGGCAGGCGAGAAAGGGGCACACTCCGGTGCAGAAAGAGACCTGTCCCAAGGCTTTCTGAGATGGCTAGCCAGACACCCACAAATCCTCGGGGCAAAGAGGCCCGAGGTAAGACGTTCAATGCCCGGCGGCTACAGTGATGAATAGTGACCAAATGCCAGCAAACCGTGCTCACTGGAAGGGGAAACAGTGGGTGCAGCCCAATCAGCTGCACGAAGCATGCATGCAGCAAAATCCCTGTCTCCTGCAGCTTTAAAAGTGCGCAAAAGTAAGACCTGAGCTGATTGGCCATCGGAGCAGTATAAAAACAAAAGCGCAGAAAAGGACCTATTTAAGAGACCTATTTAAGTGACCAAGGGTGGACGGTGAGTCAAACTAAGTCCATGAGCGAAACATCATCGGACATTAAATTCTTGGGGACACGGTTCACAGGACAGTGGTGGTCAGGGACGGCATGTAATGTTACCCCCGAGTTACCCCTACCCTGGCCAACTACACAGACAGATTTTCAAGGCCTGCTGGGCCAGCTGAACTGGTTTAATCATTTTATAACACTGCCACACTTAAAAGTCCTCCAGAGATTGAATCAACAGATTTGCAAAAAGGCGCAACGTAGAAATCCATGAGATGAGCATGATCAAGCCGCACTGGAGAAGGTTATGAGAGAAGTTAAGGAGATGAGCTTAATCGCACCTCCTGTCAGTAACCCTTTGATAATTTATGTAGGTTACACTACGGAACATATTTGGTTTACAGCTAGTGATGCTAAGACAGGAAACCTCGCATACACTGGTCACCGCACACTTCAGAACTACCAACATCAATATGGTTGCTTGGGGAGGATCGTGCTTGAGGCTCAACTGGGAAAACATCTCACAGTAAACCCAGGTGTACTCATCGCGCCTGGCGGAACAGTATTGGAATTGCTTGATCCTGGTAAGGTGCATCCAGAATATCAGGGCACATCAAAGACCTGGAGCATTCTAGTCCTCCGTCATCAGTATCACTGGTCGGCATGGCAAGTTGCGGATGGAGAAATGACTTCGACCATTGAGCAGGACAATTCTGCTGTGCCGTGGCTGTACGGGACCACATCTCCAGCATGGATAGCCTCAGACGGCACTTCCTGCGGTAATGGAAGTTACAGATATTATTGTGACCCTTGTCATGACTATAAGCTCCAGACAGCTTATCCAGAGGAATCAGTTCAGGCATCTGAACTGCGAGGATTTCAATTAGCTCTTAAGCACACTTATCAGCATCATGACAGAACACTTCTGGTCCCCGTTATATCTGTAGACTCAGAGTACATATACACAATCGTAACTGGAATGGCACGGGTAAAGGAGAATACGGACCTTTGGGATGATGTCAAGGCAACCTTGCTAAAATTTTCCATCCGCCCCTTAATCAAGCATACTCGATCCCATCGACCCGACATGGACCCCGTGCATGCCACTGTAGATCGGTTACTAGCTCAGAAAGAATCTAGGGACCAAGAGGACACACCTCAGCTGCATGTCACAGACGTCGTCGATATCAATCCGTTTCTGGTCTGGCTCCATGAACACTGGGGACAGCCTGGAGCAAAGAGAGTGCAAGCTTGCTGGAGAGAACAAGGAAAAGGAGGGCCGACCATAGAGCAATGGACAAAAGTAATTCAAGCTTGCTCCGTATGTGAGCGAGAAAAACTGGCGCATCACAAGCACCAAAAAGGCACTTATGATCCAGCATATTATGCTCCAGGAAAGGAATGGCAAGTAGATCTACTTGGACCGCTCCCAGAAGCCAAGCTACCAAACAAAGGATTAGCAGTTGTGGATCTAGGAACTCGACAGATCCTCATCCTTCCTACGAGAAAGACCACCACTTCCATCATCCAAGGATGCCTACAGCTTGCTTTTGCTCATTAGCAAGTTCCTCATGCCATACATTCTGATGGAGGACCACCCTTTAACTCTAAAGGTTTGGAGCGATTTGCAGCAGACTACAGTGCTCAGTGGCATCATCATCTGCCATATCATCCACAGTCTAATGGCGTTGTGGAGCGACAAATAGGATTATACAAAGAACAATTGAGACTAAAAGAGAAGGGGTCATTCAAAAACTGGACCAAGTACAATAATGATGTACTGATCGCCATGAACGCTACCAAAACCTTATGGGATAAGCGTGATCCGGTACCACGTCCACCTTGGAAGCCATGTTATTTGGTGCAAGAGGCAGTCAGGCTAGCTGTTCCCACAGCCGCTAGCAAATGTCCAAGTCCAGTTCCCGGTGTTGTAGTTGAGCCCGGCGAGTACCTAAACACCTACTTAATTTCTCTGGAAGCAGTCTCACCTGCACGCACCGTCTTAGCCCATCACAACTGGCTAAGCCGACATAGTGCAATTATTAATGAATCTTAAGTTTGTTTTCTAGCCCAAGATGGTGTGAGACCACCAGTGCCTGACATGGTGTAAGACATCAATGCCTGTCGCCGTAGATGGACCCATCTGCGGTGAACCCTGACTAGAGCGGACAGACCTGATACCATCCAAGTTGCTGGACTTTTATGTATTTGACTACACTTTTGATAAATTGTTAATGATGTTATGTTTTACATGTTTAGTTAACTGAAACTTGAGTGTAGGCAGGGATGTTCTCGAGCTCGAGCAGATCCGAGCCTGGCATTTGGTCAAGGGGGCATGTGATAAATAATTGGTGATGAATAGTGACCAAACATCAGCAAACCGTGCTTGCTGGAAGGGGAAATAGTGGGTGCAGCCCAATCAGCTGCATGAAGCATGCATGCAGCAAAATTCCCAGCTCATGCAGCTTGAAAAGTGCGTGAAAGTAAGACCTGAGCTGACTGGCCATCGGGGCAGTATAAAAACAAAAGCCCAGGAAAGGAAAGGTGGGACTGCACATAGTTCGGGAGGCTTGATCACCTTCACCGAGGTCCTGTGTCCACAGTTTTCCTTTTCCCCCTGGACTCGCCCATCAGATAGTCCTCAGCGGATAAACAATCAAGAGCTCTTGGGTTCCCTACGGTTGAGGTTTTTCGGTTGTGGCGTTTACTACGGAGTTTAAAGGGAACTTCCGGTACGGAGTGGGTATGAGGCGTTGGAGTGCCTCGCGGTGGAGTTTGCGGGGTGGGCATGAGGTGTTGAAGTGCTTTGTGGTGGTGTTTGGAGGAGTGTGTCAACGGTGTTAAAGTTGTAAGTAAAGCATTTATTTCCTTACATCGGCTTTGGGATTTCTTATTCAGGACGGGAAAGAAGTAATAGGGCAAAATGTTTCTGAACCCTTTCATCCCCGGCCTGTTCGACTTAGGGATTGAATCCCCCCTCTCCTCCTCACAACTGCCACCAAGGGTGGAGATTTGACTGAGGGTGTGTCTATATATCTGCATATTAATGAAATACAATGAATTCCAGTGCAAGTTTATTGCTCTGGGTATACTGTTTGCACATGCACCTGGGACTGCAGTATGCTGGGTGGGGCATGAGGGTGCTTTAGGGGTTAGCTGGCAGGAAGTCCCTACACTGAAGCACCCTTGTGCCCTAGCCATCTGGGGCAGTGTCTACATGTGTGCTGCTGCGGATTAAAAAATGCTGTAGGAGGATAGTAAATACAAGTAGTATCTTGCTGCAAAGTAAATTAATTTGCTTCAGTCTAATATGGGCACATGTGTATCTGTATGATGTTTACTGCACAGCTAATTAGTCAATAGCACAGTAAACATCTCATGTAAACATGCCCTGGATATGCCAGTGCTCCCACTGGAACTAAAATCTGGAATTTCCTGGTTGGAGGGTCTTGCCCCTCCATTCATGGTCATACCAATCACCACATTTGGAATCAGGAAGGAATTTCCCCCCCCCCGGCCAGATTGCTATAGACTGTAGGGAATTTGGGATTCCTCTATGACAGGGTGGGTGGAGGAGGGAGAGGTATGGAGATATGTCCTTCTTCCTTGGTTCTTGATTATATTTTAACAACACAGAGTGGCAGAAAAGCTCTTGCCCTCCTGCTTTACCTGTGGTAGGTTAGTGTTAGGATGACCATACAGCCATGTTTTCCCAGATATGTCCACTTTTTTGACCCCCAGTCCTTGTGTCTGGGCAGGTTTTTAAAATGACAGCAAATGTCCAGGTTTTTGCTTGAGTTCCATTTTTCCCAGGTTCAAACAGCTTGGATGCTTGGAGCTGGGAGCAATGGGTAAGGTGACTGGCTGTCAGGGGTTATATGCTCTGCATGTGTCTGTGCATGCAGGACCTTTGTGGGCAGTAGGGATGGAGGGACAGGGGCATCTGGTTGAGAGTGAGAGGCACCAAACAGGGTTGCGGGGAATGTGGGGGAACATGGCTGCAGGTTGGGAGTGAGAGTCTGGGTTGAAGCATGATTGGCTCCGGGGTTTTGGATCTGTGTCCAAATATTGAGGTCCTGGGTCATCTTTATGTCCTGAGTCATCTTTTGGCTTCCCAATATCTCCCTGGAATGCAAGGTAGGGCTGGGGAGAGGGAGTTTGGGGGAGAGGTTGGGTTTTCTTGGCCCAAAGTGGCGAAGGAATCAGATTTGTTCTGCACTTGGTTGATGCAGTGGAGCACAGCCCAAGTGCCAGAACATGTCTGTACAGGATTGTGGGAGAAGAAATGCATACCAGGATGCTGGAGGACAGTGGGAGGCATTTCTATTGATAGGCAAATATACAAAAGTTCATTAACCCATTCTGACCCCTATTGGACTAGACTTCTACCTCATCAGATTAAGTTTAAATTTTCACTGTGTGCACAATGTTTAGACTAGATTAAGTGTTGTGAATGGTTGTAGACCTAGCATTTGTACTATTCAAAATATAAAACTATTGATAGAGATGTACTGCTTGTATGGACCTTTAGAAACTACAAAAATGCATAAGCTTTTGTAGGCAATTGCTTACTTAGTCAGATGTTATGCATTTATATGAATAGTTTACTATGAATTCATATAATCTGAGAGATGAGGCTGCTGCCTCTGAAAATTTGTGCATTTCTGGACAAGTCAGTCTCTAAGGTGCCATCCTGGCCTGCCTTTTTCATTATCAGTGTTGGAATCTGAAGAAATCTGATTTATCACAAATAAAGATGTTACAGTAACAAACAAGAAGGATTTTTACTACCTGCCACTCTATCTCAACTCTATCTGGAAGGATCACCTCTCAAATGATACAGTAGTTCAGCCTCACGCTCATTTAATTCTTGGTCTCTCAACTATGATAGCCAGCAATATTGTTAATTATCACTGATTGTGATGATAGCTTTTGCTTGAAGGTGAAAAGGTACTGTATTCTACTACCAATACCCTTAGTCCAGACTGAGAATTTTAATTACACTATAGTATTTAATTTGAATTAAAAAAAAAAGAGCGGGGGGGTAACTATTATTTTGGTTTGCTGATAAAAGATCCCAATTAATCTTTTTGTCATTACTAACTGTGCTGCTTAATTGCTCAGAAATCAAATTACATTAATGCTACCATTAGCTATTGAAAATTGGCACATACACCATTAACAGATGAAGTATCATTTAAATTAAATGCTTCATTAATTTTTTCTATTGAAATTAATGCACAGAAAATGGGCATGCCAAACTTGAAAGATAATATTTCTTTTGGTAAGAAAGAAAAGCGAATATGTGTGTTCCATCAACAGAATAAAAAGAAAACACTTTAATTTATTTTACTGCAGGTAAAAGGGAAAAGTGGACTTTTCATTCTTTAAGATAAATGTAGACAAGTTTGAAAAAAAAACCCCAACAAGCTGTCATTTTTTTACTTGCTTAAAGATGGATTTTGATATGTAACTTGGGCATCTGTGTTTGAAAATTTTATTTACACCTATGCTGTTTTTATTATTTATATTGTAGTAGTACCTAGTAGGGCTGTGCAAAGCTTCAGATCACAATTTAGATTTGGAGATGATTCAGATGATTTGGAGGCTGAATCTATGAATCCAAATTGAATTGCTGGAAGCTTTAGGCTTTTCAAATTGATTCAGAGCTTCTGAATCAATTTGGAAAAGATTTGATGATTCAGACATCGGGCATAATGGGGAATCAATTAAATATCTATAATTTTGTTTTCTTTTGGCTGGTTCAGATTAAACATGCAGAGATGGTAGCCTCTTCTGAGAGAATGATGTGTGCCAAGTTTCAATTAGATACGTGCAGGGGTTTATGGGAAACTGCATCTCAAATTGATGACAAGCAAAACTCATGGCATAGGTGGCACTGTGTGTGTGTTAAGCCACAGGGAGGTGAAAGCTGCAGGCCTGCTATCCCCTGCTGAGGCCAGAAAACCTGCTAGCTGTCAAGGAGACAGGTGCAGGGACTACTGGGTTCTGGGGCCCTGCACCTCTAGCTGCCTCAGAGGGCCCAATGGGCAAGACCTGAGATGGTAGGGAGTGCTGTCTTGGGTAGCATCTTGTTTTCCAAAAGCAGTGATTCATAGCAGGTTTCAACAAGTGTGTCTCTAGGGGGAAGGGAATTTTAATTACAGCCATTTCCAGACAGCCGCTCTAATTGAAACAGCACAGCATCATGCTTAGCCAGCATCCCACATTTCAAAATGATTGTGGAGGTGCTTGAGTTTTAATTAAAGCACCCCCATTGCCATTTTCAAACATGAAACACTGAATACATATGATGCTGAGGCACTCTGGAGTGTTCTAATTAGAACACTCTGTTAGACCCCGACTCCATGCGGTGTCCAACAGCTAGGAAGATGATGATTCAATTGCCCATGGATCCTGCTAATCATTAGCCAGAGCAAGCAGGGAGCAAACACCAGCACACATTGCTTGCAACAGCTTTATTCAGGATGGAGTCAGCTTCAGGCAAACTCACTCACAGACACCCACGGGGAGCAGCAGTGAACAGTAGTTTTTTCCACATTTATACACTTTGGTTCATGCTTATTAACATTTATTCCACCTCTGTCCCTCCTTCTTTTGCGCTCATTTCTCCTCCCTTTTCAAGCTTTACCTCCATTTACTCTTTGCTTCATTGGCATGGAATTGCCTATGGATTTCATTCATTTACATGCCTCTGCTAAGAGCACAGGCATAAGGCCATGAACTAGGTTACTCTCAGTCAATCACTGGTTCTTTTTATTTCTTTGGTGACTTCAGTGCCATCTCCAAGGCCATCTCTTCTGTTTTATCTCCTGACGATAAGTTGATGGGCTATATCTTGTTCTTACACAATGGGCTCTAACACTATGACTTTGTTTAGAAAACTGCTTGCCCAAGCATTTGCAAGATTATTTTTAATATAACATTCTGCCTTGTGACCAGCAGCTCTGCTGAGACACAGAAAAGAGCCTTTGCATTCAGCTGCAAATCTCGTGTTCCCTAAAATCCAAATTATTGTCACCTTAAAACACTCCAACAAATTCTAATTTGAATGCATCAGAGCACATGTATAGGCACCCTAAATGTCCATTTTAGAATTAATCCTTCTAACTTTGGCTAAGAGGAACTGTTTTTATGAACGTTCCTTCCAGAAAACTTATTTGTAAGTGGAATTTGATAATTTCACTTAACTTTTCGAGAATAAAAGTATTTAGAATATTCACTTAGCCCCAGGAAAGTCTAATAAAAATGGTGTCATGCTAAATATCCATCATCTCTTTTGTTAGTTATATTCCTAAAATAATTATTGGTTAAAAGAATTGGTCTATTACCAACCTCTGTGACAGGTTGGTCATCATGTGACAGAGTAATAATTCTGTTAGCACCTTGATTCTTTCCACCTATGCAGTGCAGTTGATCATAATAGGGATAGCTGGCCATATGATCTATCTGCCTGCATGTAACTTACCTATCTGTATAGGTCACTGTATAGCAACTATTATGTTTTTTTTGCATATGGTACATTTAATTTAGTTCAAATCACCTCAAAGACTAGTGGTCTGCCACTTACTTAAAGTTGCTTAGAGAAATGAAGAAGCTAATGGATGTACAACACAGCTAGTAAAAAATTATTGTATGGTCTGGGTATCCTCATTACATATTTCTGGATAGAATTTCAGGCCCTATTCCCAGATAGACCATTGACATATCAGTTAATATTTTATAAATATAAACTGCACCTCTGAGGCCACCACCCAGCCCCAGCCCCTGGGGGGCCTGCTATCCGCCTCCCCCACCTTGGCTGGGCGGGGCCACCGGGGATGGGGGAGATGTCTGGGGCGTCCCCTGGCTGCCCCTCTTGTGGCTGTCTTCAGGCCCTGGAGGAGTGGCTGTGGGAGCTCCAGGCAGAGGTGAGCAGGCTATGGGGGATCCGGGGCAGCAGAGCATGAAATTGACATGTACTTTTGTTCTCTGCAGGGCCAGAAACCTACTGAGGAGCCCCTCAGACCCAGAAGAGTGACTCATCGGTGGCAGCAAGTTCCCCTTGGACCCAGGGCAGCCCGTCCTGCTGCAGAGCCTGTACCTGAGGTGCCACTTGGGAACAGGTATGTGGCCCTGGCTACCCTGGAGGAGAGTGCTGAGGAACACATCCCTCGAGGTGCCGATGGTGCACCATCATCATGAGTGGAGAAGAAGAAGTGGTCTCAAAGGAGGAACAAGCGTTGAGTCCTGGTCATTGGAGACTCTATCCTGAGGGGCATGGAGGGTCCCATCTGCCATCCTGATCCCTTGGGCCAAGAGGTTTGCTACCTCCCTGGAGTGCGAGTTTGGGATGTCACGGAGTGCATCCGGAAGATTGTGAGGCCCACAGATTACCATCCGTTAGTGGTAGTCCACGTGGGGACCAACAACGCTTCGAGAGGCCGGCCGGAGGACATCATTGAAGACTTCAAGGCTCTTGGAAGTCAGCTCAAGGCGATTGGAGCGCAGGTGGTGTTTTCTTCCATTC
>JAGPOW010002673.1:14376562-14440389 GCA_030014935.1 Caiman crocodilus
TGAAGACTTCAAGGCTCTTGGAAGTCAGCTCAAGGCGATTGGAGCGCAGGTGGTGTTTTCTTCCATTCTACCGGTGAGTCAGCGGGGAAGGCGACATGAGACATGTATCGCAGCCGTAAACCAGCGCCTTCGGGGTTGATGTTATGATGTGGGTTTCAGATTCTTTGATTACAGCCCGCATTTTTCTATGCGGAGCATGCTGGCGGAGGATGGACTTCATCTATCACCCAAAGGCAAGCATTTCCTTTCTTCTAGGTTGGCTGATCTTGTGGGGTGGGATTTAAACTAGCTTCACCATGAGACGGGCCTGCCGGAGGAGGAGAGGAACCTCTGCTGCTGAGCCAGGTAAGTAGGGTGAGCAAAAATGGTTGTAGCTTGGGGGAAACATGTGGAGCGGGGGAGATGGCAGTGGGTTTCAAATGCCTCTATACAAATGCTCACAGTATGTGAGGTAAGCAGGAGGAGCTGGCTCTCCTGGTGACTGTGGAGGACCCAGATTTGGTTGGGCTCACGGAAACCTGGTGGGACCCGACCCATGACTGGGTCATAGGCATCGATGGCTATGCCCTTTTCAGGAAGGACAGGATGGGGAAAAGAGGTGGAGGGGTTGCGCTCTATGTCAAAGAGCATTTCTCTGCATCGAGTGTCAACTTGGGGGTGACTGAGGACCAGGTGGAAGTGATTTGGGTCAGGCTACAAGGAGGATGAGGGGAAAGGGACTTAATGGTGGGTGTCTGCTACAGACCACCCAAGCAGAAGGAGCAGCTGGACCTCCAATTCGCTGGCCAGCTTAAGGAGGCAGCTAGGACAAGGGATGTAGTTGTCATGGGTGACTTCAGTTACCCGGACATCTGCTGGGAGGAGCAGTCGGCCAAGTCCGAGAGGTCCTGGAGGTTCCTGGCGGAGCTGCAGGACCTCCACTTAGTCCAGGAGGTGCATGGTCCCACCAGGGGGGATGCGGTGCTGGATCTGGTCCTGGCCTCGGGGAATGATCCGGTTGGAGGGCTCCAGGTACGAGACTCCCTGGGAAATAGCGATCATAGCCTGATAGAATTTGCTGTCTGGCATGGTGTAGCTAGGACCCACACTAGGACTAGGGTCCCAGACTTCAAAATGACCAATTTCAGTGAGCTCAGGAGGCTAGTTGAGGAGGTGCTGGAGGACTGCAGGGTTGAGGAAATGGGTGTCCATGAAGGGTGGACATTCCTCAAGGAGACGATCCTCCGAGCCCAAGGGGCGACCGTTCCTGCCTGATGCAAGATGGGCAAAAGTGCCCGGAAGCCCCTATGGCTTAATAGGGATATTTGGGAGACCCTGAGGGCTAAGCGGTAGGCTTACTATCTTTGGAAGAGAGGAGCAGTGAACGGAGGCTGAGGGGGGACCTGGTGGCTGCCTATAAGCTGCTGAGAGGAGATCAGCAGGAAATAGGGCAGGCTCTTTTTCTCAGGCACCACCAGAGGTAACTAGGACCAATGGTCACAAGTTACTGGAGAGCAGGTTTAGTTTGGACATTAGGAAACACTACTTCACAGTTAGGGTGGCTAGGTTGTGTAACCAGCTTCCTAGGGAAGTTGTTCTTGCTCCTACCTTGGGCATCTTTAAGAGTAGATTAGATAGGTACTTGGCTGGGGTCCTGTGACCCTGGCTTGGCTGCATAGAACCATTTGTAGGATCAGGGTCAGGTTTACTATTTATAGAAATTCTAAGTAAAAGACTACCAAAAAAAAAAATCCCCCATGTGCAAAAAAGCCCTTGTTCACCTAACAACTACCTTTATATAGTGATTCATTTTTGTAATGAAGTTTTGCTCTTACCTATCTTTTTCCTGCCCTGTTCTTGTTAAAAGGAATTTATAAATTGTCTTGAAATATTAATTCCAGGTATGTTTACCAGTGAGGTTTTTTTGTTTTTTTAATTTAACATCTTATGGCGATGGGAGTGCATACTCCATGCTTAGTTGGGAGGTGGTATCAAGTAGGGCTCCCTAGGGGTCTGTCATGATTCCAGTACTGTTTAAAATCTTTGTTGATGTTTTGGAGAATAGAATTGAGTGTACACTTAGCAACGTTGCAGATAACACTAATGTGTATGCGTTCATAGGATTAAGATTCAGACTAGTTTGGACAAATTTGAGAGATGGGCCAAAATTAATACAGTGAAATTCATAAGGACAAGTGTCAACTTTTGTACTTGGGAAGGGAGAGTTAGGCCCCTGGTAGATGTTAATATAATGGCACAATGGAATTTAAGACATGCAGTTGTTGGGATCAGGGAAAAAATTAGTCATATCCCAGTTTTGTAGCTGCTCATGCATCTCTTTAAGCTAGCTGCCAAAAAAACGTCATGCCCAATCTGGGCCTGCCCCATAAGGAGTCCCATACTGGTTCGCAGGTGCCAAGCAAGGAAAACCAATGGATTCCATCTACCTGGAAAATTCAGACTTATGCCCCAGACATCCCTGTATCAGTTGCCTGTATCCCCATATACAAGAACCTGATGGGTCCCTACCCAGAAAGTTCAAACCCGTATGCTAGGCAGCTTGCATTTATTGCTCTCAATGACGTCAGATGACAGAACAAGGACCAATGGTCTGAAGTTGCAGAAAGGGAAGTTTAGGTTGCATGTAAGGAAGACTTTTCTCAATAGGAGGGTAGTAAAACACTGGAAAAGGTTACCCAGAGAGGTGGTAGAAGCTCTATCTATGCATGTTTTCAATGCCTGGGTAGACAAAGCTTCGGTTGGGATGATCTAGTTGGGGATGGTCCTACTTTGAGCAGGGGGTTGCACCAGATCACCTCCTGAGGTCCCTTCCAACCCTAACTTTCTATGATTCTATGATCTTTGAGTCTATTATGGCACAATAAATTGATTGAATCTATGGGAGGTTACCATTTATTGCACTATTAACATGTTAATTGCGTAATAAATGTAATATCTGCTAGGATCCATACATGCACAAATATAGACTGGAAAATGACTAGCTAGTCTGCAGTAATGAAGAAAAAGACCTGGGAGTTATAGTGGACTATAAATTGAATATGAGCCAACAGCTTGATTTTGGGGAGGGAAAACTCAGTAACATACTAGACTAATAGTAATGTTGTTGCAAGTCAAGGGAAGTATTTCTTTCATTCTATTTGGCACTAATGAGGCCGCATTTGAGGAACTGTATCCATTTTGGGACCCCACTCTTTGAAAAAGATGTAAACAAATTGGAAAGAGTGAAGTGTCCCCCCTTCTCCCCATTGTCATGGGAGATTTCTGCTTCTCCAACATCCTCTGGGAAAAGCACATAGCCAAATCTGACCAGTTGCATGGCTTTCTCACCTGTGTTGATATTTTCCACCTAATACAGGAGGTCTACAGGCCAACTAGATGAGATGCACTGCTGGATCTGGTTCTGGCCAAAGGGTTTGATCTGGTGACCAATTTGAGAATCGAGGGGAAGCTTGGTGACAGTGACCATGAACTGATCACCTTCTCCATTCAATTCAGGGCAGGCAAATCCCTCAGTAAAACAGAAATCCTCAACTTTGGGAAGGCAGATTTTCACAAACTCAGGAGACTGGACAATCAGTCACTAATAGACTATGGCCCCTTCGGAAGGGGAGTTCATGAGAAATGGTTATTCCTTGAGAACTCAATCTTAGAAGCGCAAGGAAAGTGCATCCTGCTCTGCAGAAAATGCAGTCAGCAGGAAGGAAACGCCCCTTGGCTAAACAGGGAACTGTTGGACCTCCTGAAACTTAAAAAAGAAGCCTACACCAAATGGAAAATGGGAATCATCACCAAGGGAGACTACTCAATGCTTGCCTGCACCTGTAGAAAGCAGTTCAGAAAAGCCAAGGCAGAAACTGAACTCAGACTAGCCATCAGAATCAAGGACAACAAAAAGTCCTTCTTCAGATATGTGGTTAGTTGGAAAAAGAACAAAGGTAACATTGGATCTCTGCGAGAGAAAATGGGGCACCTGAAGTCTGACACCCAAGAAAAGGCCAATCTCCTAAACAAATACTTTGCATCAGTTTTCCAACCACCCAAGGTGGTTCACACTCTTAGATAGAATGCAAAACTTCCAGAGAGTGGGAGATGGGCCCATAATTGGTGCTGGTCAGATGAGGGAACACTTCAAAAGATTAGACATCTATAAGTCTGCAAGCCCAGACAGAAAGCACCTAAGAGTCCTGAAGGAGCTGGCAGACATCATAGCACACATTATGGCAAAGGTATTTGAGAATTTGTGGTGCTTGGGTGAGATGCCAGAAGACTAGAAAAGAGCCAATGTGGTCCCAATCTTCAAAAAAGGAAGGAAGGAAGATCCAGCTAACTGCAGTACAAAATAGCCTGATGTCCATCCCTGGAAAGATCCTGGAGGAAATCATCAAGGGATCCATCAATAACAAGCTAATGGAAGGCAGCCTTCTGAATGATAGCCAACATGGCTTTGTCACTGGAAGGTCTTGCCTGACCAACCTCATCATCTTTTATGACCAGCTGACACATTTCTCAATAAGGGAGATGAGGTTGATGTTATATACCTGGATTTCAAGAAAGCCTTTGATTTGGTCTCTCATCATGGTTAAGCTGGTAAACTATGGCCTTGACCCTCTCACTGTCTGGTGGCTGGGGAACTGGCTCTGGGATTGGACTCAATGAGTACTAGTTGATGGGAGTGAACCAACATGGTGCAAGGTGACCAGTGGAGTCCCTCAGGGCTCAGTTCTTGGGCTGGTACTTTTCAACCTCTTCATTAATGATCTGGATTTGAGCATTGGATATGGACTGGTAAAGTTCACTGATGACACTAAACTATGGGAGAAGGTGGCCACACTAGAAGACAGGCTGGGGATACAGACCGACCTGGACACCCTTGCAAGGTAGGAGGACTAAAACCTGATGGAGAAGTGCACGGTTCTCTAGCCTTGGGAGGAATAGCCAGCATCATACTGATAGGCTCGGCAGTGCTGCACTCACTAGCAACATGACCAAAAGAGGCTTGGGGTCTAAATTGACCACAAAATGAACATGAGCCACCAATACAATGCCATGGCTGGCAAAGCTAAGCAAACTTTGGCATGCATCCATCAATGCATCTCTAGCAAAACCAGGGATGTTATCCTCCCACTTTACTTGGTCTTGGTGAAGTTGCAACTGGAGTAGTGTGACCACCAGTTCAGGAGGGATGTGGATAAGCTAGAGAGAGTCTAGAGGACAGCCAGCCATATGATCAAAGGCCAAGAGAGAAAAACTTATGAGAAGAGGCTGAGGGACATGCGACTTTTTAGCCTGCCGAACAAAAGGCTCAGGGGGGGACTTTGTGGCAGCCTATAAGTACATAAGGGCATCAGGATCATGGAGAACAGTTGTTCACCAGCACTCCCTAAGGAATAACAAGGTTCATTGGCCACGGACTCCTAGAAGACTGATTTAGATTCAACATAAGGAAAAACTTCTTCACAGTCTGAGTGTCCAGGGTCTGGAACAGACTCCACCCAGAGGTGGTGCAAGCATGTACTATGGACTGATTTAAAAGGTGTTTGGATGTTTGTCTTGATGGGATCATTTGATCCTCACAGGCTTCCTGCCTATGGCAGGGGAGCTGGAATCAATGATCTTATGAAGTCTCTTCCAGCCCCTAATGTTTATGAAATCTACTGCATCTATGAAGCAGAGATTGTAAGGGCATTGCTTGATATGTTGAAGTCTGTTCCTCTATTGTAGTCTGTTGGCCAAATCACTAGAAGCAAACCTCAGGATGTCTGTATCTGTGATCAGACTGAACTCTCATGCTTTTTCCTGCCATGCCTTGATGGTACATCTAATTAAACTAGAAGGAAGAGTGTGTGGATAAGTTCAGTCCTGAGACTCTCGACCTGATCTTCTGGGGGCTCGTTCTTTCCTGACACCCCTTACCAATTCTACACCATGTCAAGGTCATTGTCTTTGTCAAGTAATAAAGGTTTTCCCCTCACGGGCCACACAATAAAGCAAAAAACAACCCAATGTATTTGCCTTACTTGTCTGTTACTGGTTACAGTCAAAGTCCAGTATTTACTGGAGCTAATTACCAACCAGCTCAGGCAGCTGTCTGGAAATACTTTAGTTAGAAATAAAACAAAAAACCTATGCCCCAGCTATTTCAACCCTAACCAGGTCCTGTATTGTTTACTCTCCCCAAGCAGCTTAAAAGACTAGTTAAGTTTATCAAAAGAAAAACACATACTCCAGAAGCCTGCTGGGGACTTCCTATGATGTAAATGCCAGAGCCTCTGGCACCTCAAAATGTAGTCACTTTACACTCTTGGTATATACCCGTACTGCCACACCCTTCAAAGCAGGGTTGGGCCAAATAAGCACCCAAGAAAACCACTATAGAAAAAAAATTACAAAAAAAAGAAAGAACTTCTCTCACTCAAAGTAGGGTAGGCAGCTTAAGGCTGTCATCCTCTATCCAAATCACCTCTTTTGTTATGGAGCTGGTAAATTCAGTCTCCTTTTGCAGCCCTTGGCCTGCAGGGCTAGTCTAGCTTCCAGAGGGCCAGTCCCAATCCAGATACCCTGGCGAGCCTCCTTCACTGACTAGGAGCTGACCCATAATGGCTGTGCCTGCTGGGTCTGCTCTTCCCTCCAGGTCTGTCACCTTTGCCAAGTCAGCCGATTTTGCCAGGTCCGCTGCTTTCTGTTCCAGCTGTCTCTCCTGAGTCTTCTGGCTTCCAGGTTCTCTCTTCCCCCATGCACCTGCAGGAAGGGTTTTAAACACAGGTGCTGGGCTCCCTCCTTCAATCCAGAGGAAGTACCCATTAGAAAAACATCACTCTACTGCTGCTTCTGGCCACAATGGATCGGCACTCACAGGAAAAGGCGTCACTCAGTCTGCTGCTTCTCCTGCCAGCTTGTGTTGCTCCCTCACTCTTTCACACAGATCTGCAAAAATGATTGGAGGTCAAGGAATGTTCCTGATGTGGAAAGTTTGGCAGAACTGGGATTGTTTCATCTGAAGAAAAAAAAACCCAGTAAGAATGGAAGATTCATACTAGTAACTGAAGGATGGTTATAAAGAAGACTGTCATAAAGTTTAGACCATTCTCCATGACCACACAGGAAAACAAGTAGTTGCAAGGGAAATTTAGGTTGGATATTTGGAAGAACTTCCTCATTTTTCCAATGCTTAACCACCTAATAATTAACCAGAGAGGCTGTGGAATCTCCATCCTTGTAAGTTTTTAAGAGTAGGTTAGACAAACACTTATATGGATATTTTAGACAAGGATAATCCGGGCTTCATTGGGGGTTGGACTAGATGACCTCTTGATGCCCCTTTAAGCCTTATTTTTCTGTGATTCTATGAAGCATGCATTCCTCTTACTTTCCTGTCATAGTATATACTGCTTTTATATTTCCCCCTTTTTTTCTGTCAATATCAGCGTCTATGGCTGTTATTTGTATGTATTAAAAATAAAAATCCTGGACAGGAAACTTCTATGATTGTGGTAGTCCTGTATATTTTGTTTCACACTTCCACATCATGATATCCTGTAATCCACCTAGAAATTACAGAAATGCATAAAATAAAAATTATTATGTAGTCACTGTTGAGAGTGATATTAAGTGAAACAGTTGGATCCTCTTAATTCTTGGATGATACGATAATATGCCATACTTGCTATAACAAGAATATTGCTAAATTTGGGGTTGATTCTGTACACTGCACTGAACTTACATTAGTTTTGGAAATGAAAAATGAGATTTTTATTTTTTATTCATCAGAACCTCACTGGTCCATTTTCAGTTATGTAAAATTAATGCTGAAGTGGTAGGAAACAGAATGACCTTTTGTCTTACAGAGATGGTATAAATGTTTCTAATTTTAGTTCATTTTTGGTATTCATGGCTCATATGCAAAGTTCAAAAAAGCAATATATACTGTTTTTAAAAGATGTGTATTACTGTAAATAAGGAAACTATGGGATTTTTCCATTCCACGTTGCTAGTGAGTACTACTTTAGTCTTTTGATATTTTCTTCTTCATTTCATGTGTAATTGACATCATAAAACAAAATAGCTCCAATTACATAGATACATGTGTGGGGGATTTTTAAAATGCGTATTATGGACTCTAAATATGCATATTTTGCCACAACTGACTGCAATATCACCTTCAGAGCAGTAAGCCAATTGTTTCACAATCTAGTTGAGGACTTTTTAATCCATAAATTCCTGCCTCTTTAGTATGCAGATTAGTGACACAATACACCATAAAAAGGCTTCAGTTATGATCTACTATGAAAGTATTTCTTACATAGTTGGGCACTTTTTAATGTTTGGATTCTCTTATTGCTGGCAAATTTTTATTGTCAAGCTATGAAAAACCAAAACCACTGATAGAATCAAAACTATAGCAATAACAATACAGTAAGCATCACATATACACTTATCCTTCACATATACTATACCTTTATAATTTCTGATGATTAATATTATGTAAAACAGTTCAGTCTCAGACCGCTCCAACATAAGGTCTAAGCTTTACAATTCAAGGTGAACTAAGCTTTAGTAATATTTTGTTGAAAATGAGAGATTTCTGAATGTATTTTAAATTGGAGATGGTCCAAAATTAGTCATTTATGTGAATCCTCCAGTAATTGGGGGATCTGATCATTCTGATAAAGAGAATTCTGAGGGGGTTTTTTACTTTAAAAATCCCCAATTTTCAGATATAAAAAAGTAACCCAAAATTCACATTTTTCTGTGATTAAAATGCAACACCACTGTATAGGCAGGCAAGATTCTTTTAGTAGATGTGATATATTTTGTTAGACTGAGTAGTTGGAAAAAAAGTTCTTGGCAAGCTTTTGGGCACAGTCACCCTTCTTCAGGCTTAGGGAGTTTCTGCTGTTCTGAGAAATGGAATTTAGATAGATAGATAGAAAGATAGATTCAATTAACAATTAATATTAATATATGGAATATATATTAACATTAGTGACATTTCACAGAAAATCACAGAAAAGTGTGGATTTTGAGTTACTTTTTTATATCCAAAAATTGGGATTTTTTTTTTAAATCAGAGAAAACTAGGATCCCTGCTGATAAAACTGGGTCTTAGGTGTTCTGGTTTGCACAGTCAAATCACCATTTCTAGTCCATTTTTAGCCTGAATTCAGAAGAAACTCAGGAAATGGGACATCTTTGTCTTAGAAGAACATTATTTAGGTCCCAATCTTCAGTAGTCTAAGTTGCACTTGATACCAGTTTCAAAAGACAGGCAAAGGTGAATGTGAACCATCTTTGCCAAGGACCTTTCTGAGCTTCTGAAATGTACTTATGTTCTTTGTAGCATGGGGAAAAGTTTGTCACGTCTGTCAACACATTGCAAATGGAAACAGTCAGAAAGGGACCCACATTCACTTTAGAATAGATGTACTTGGTTGTATTAGATCTAGCTTCAAGTCCTTTCCATATATCCTTCTGACTAGGGACTTGAGCCTCAGCTTGCCATATCTGAGGTGTTCTTTCCACTGGGCAAGTGGATATTTTTTACCAAGTAAATCTAATTAAATATTAATTGAAAAAGTGGCTTGAAGTTCAGTTTTCCACCTCCAGGTATGGGATCTTAATCTGGGCTATAAAATCAGTTTCTCTGGGTGCATCTGGGTACATGAAGCATTTACTGAGTTGTTTAATTAGCTCCATTGTAATCATTACATGTCTACATGCCACCCTATTTGGCTGCAGAAAACTAATAAACTCTGCAGCAGAATAGTTCTTGTAAATACAAATACCATCCTGCTTTGGAATTTTTTTTTCTGTGTGCAGCAACAGACATGTAAATGCTGACAGAGCTGGCTGGGGCATGAGGCTGCTTCAGTGCAGACCCTATTACCACATTGAAGCACACTGTTATCCTAGCCAGTCCCTCTACAACACACTGAGGTTGGTCAGAGCAGCACCCCCTGAGTCTCCTACCACATCAACATGTTCTGGTCATGGGCGTACATTCAAGCAATGCACCTGAGAGTAATAAATTATGGTGCAATTAACATCAGAGTTTATTAATTGCATGTGTACATACACTCTGTTTTTCTCATCCAAATCAGACAAAATACAAGAATTGTAGGAGGAAAGATTCTGAGACAGAACTTGATTCACTAGCCCCCTGGTTAGAGTATTTTACTAGCTTTAAAGTAATGCTAGTAAAACACTTCACCATGAGGGAAGTGTGGGGAGTCTTCACACCATTCTACCCTTCCTCACACCCCATATGCTGCCCACACAATCTCTGTGCTGCCACCAGCCCCAGCCCCATTTTGTGCACTCCTATCCAGCTGCAGCTCCCTCCCTCCACTACTTCCCTCCCTGCTGCTCTGAGTGTGCAGGATGCCAGGAAAACCAGAAAGGTCCCCTGGCAGCTTCAGCAGCAGCAGTCTCACCCAGAACTTGCATGCTGGCTGGTACAAGCCCTTCTGCCCACAAGGGTGGAAGTGAGGTGCAATAGGATATGTTGGTTGGGTGTGTATTTGTGGACACCTTGCTCCTACCCTCAGGGGTTGAAGGTACAATTCATTGGTGGACATTGAGGGCCAAGTGAAAGTGCCTGGTGGGCTGGATTTGCCCCACAGGCCATATTTTTTCCACTTCTGATCTAGGAGGGAAGTTAGGCAAGTGAAGAGTGACTTCTCCACCTCTAGGAGTCTTTGCCAGAGCAAGCATAGCCTACACCCAGTAGTGTAGCTGAAGATGGGGAGCAAACAGGGCACCAAGGGCAGATGCTTGGGTGCTGGTACCATGCAACTGTTGTCACCCCAGCTACTGCTGCTGTTGTTGCTGCTGCAACCACCACCTTCACTGCACAGAGAACCAGGGCAGGTAAGACTTCCCTTCCCCTCATCCTCTCACACCCCCAGTCTACAGTGGTCAGCACAGCCCCCTGCTTTGCCCCAAATACTGTTTATTCCTCTGCTCAAAACAGAAAGTTAATAAGCTAATTCAGGAAGTCAGTGAAACTAGCTGGCATTGAGAGAAGGTAAAGGAGGCATCACAACTACTCTGTGAATCCAAATGTTAGCAAGCACTTTACATCCTTCTGCATGTCTTTGTGAAATATGTATGCTCAAAATTCCTTGGCATATGCTAATTGAAAGAGTGGTGATATTTCTGATATGCCTGTGATAGTAATTGTAAGTTAAAACACATGGGGATGAGGACTTCTTTGGTGGGATTCGGGAAAAGAATTTACCTACTTTCCCCTTGATTTATTTTAACTTCTTTGAGAATCCCTCTATAGAGGGAAAGGATTTTGGGGATATTAGTGGCTCTGATGTAAGAAGTCCTAACTTTATTGGACCAACTGTATAGTTGAGAGAGCTACTGGACAAGCTTTCTAACATTGAGTGCCTTTCTTAAGATCTAACGGAAAGGAAGATGCAGGTTGGTCTAAGTAGCAGAAAAACAAGACTACATGCAAATACAGACAGTATTCTTGGAGGGATGGAGGAGGGCTGTAAACTAGGAGTAAAACATTGTTATCGGGACCCTTTTTTAAGGGCCTTATTATACAGTAATTTTTGACAGGTCCTGGAGCTCTTAACCCCTGGATTGTCTGCAAATTAACATAACACCTTAATGTGCTTTTAAGTACTTGTTATGTGATTCAAAATTATGCCACTTCAGGGGAAGATTGTCTCTGCTCTGTACTACCCAGCTCCTGTTCCATTAAAGTTTGGCCACTGTTCACAAATGTGCTGCCTTAGTTGAAGTCCTTCAGTACCCCAGGATCTTTCACACCCCCAACCCATAGAGCAGAGACAGAAGTCTGTCTTGACTCACCAACCTGTACTGACAATTCACAGCTACAGCTTCCAGTCCTGCTCCTGCTCACCAGGCCCTGAGTAGCAAGTGTAGGTAGGTGACAGTCAGGGAAACTTTCTAGACTAAGGGTGTGACTGCTCCAAACTCCAAGTTGGCACTAACACCGATCAACATCTGCACAGTTCACAGCATAATGTGTAACAAGGCCTTAAAACAAAATATATGTAGTAGAACAAACAATATAATTAATGGCAGAAGAAAGCCATTCCAAAAATGGAGAAAATAGCTATTATCTGTGAAGTGCAGTGAGGTTACTTGCCATATTTGTTCAGTTATAACAACTCTACTGTTTGTTTTAAGTCCAGATTTTTACTGTCCAACAGGGTTATAAGATTCTGTCCTCAGGTTTGTCTTTTGAAGATGTTTTATAAATTCTTTTTAAGCATGAATGTTGTGAGGGCAGTGAAAGAGTGATTGTTCTGTGAAAAAAATATGATCCTACTAGAGTTTGCATGTCTCTGTCCTTCATATTCTTGAAGGACACAACTAACAAAAACACTCATTGGTAGATTTGCACCACTGGAACTTTCTGTGTTGCAATTGCTAGTACCATCATTAGTGGGCAGAATTAAACCTTATTGAAACCGAACCATTTTCAGGATAAATATTAGAAACAATTGAGCTCATTCCCAAAATAAATACTTGAAAAAGTAGGAGCCTCAGCTGAAAACAAAATAACATGCAGCAAAGAAGTAGGAATTATCCAAGCAGCCTAAAGCAAGGGTTCTTAATACTGTGTGAAGGATTGATTGAATCAGGGTACTTCATGTGAATAAGTGAAAGAAAAGCCCTGTGAAACAAACAAACCATCTTGAATATGTTGGTGCAGACACGGATGCAGTTGTGTTCACACACAAAGACTCAGTGAGATACTAGGATGAACAGTAGGAGATTAACTTGAGAAAAAATGTAGTGAGAGTTGTTTGGCTTATGTGTTGACTGAAGCAAGTTGAGAACTATCAACCAAAACAAAACAAAACAAAAAATCCCCTATAGGTAAGTTCTCCTGTGTTCAAGGAAATGGGACTTGATAAAGTTTCTCCAAATAAAGGAAGGTTTAATCAAAGAAATAACTGTCTTTATCACCAATTTCTTCTCCTAAACAAAGACTAATGGATCCAATAACTTGACGTAACTGTAGTCTTTGGAAGGCACTATCTAAAGGAAGGACCGCATTTTCATTGTTTGTTTAGGTGTACTGTCATTAGAATTAATCTCATGCAACAGTGGTTTTTACATTCATATTACTTGATTATAAGATGAGCTTTTTTCCCTGACACAACCAGCATGGTGCAAAAAGCTCCTCCTTTTATATTTACATATAAGGAAGCCTCATTAAATACATTATTTGTGATTAAACTACTGCCAAAAAGCAACATGTGCTAAGTAATAGAACCCAACTATGACGTTAATAAAATGTAGCTAATACTGAGCATGACTATAAGATACATGGCCTATATTGGGCAAATGGAAACATATTAATAGGAACCTCTGACAAGGATGGGTTAGTATAGGCATCTTAAAAATATATATGATAGTGCCTTTGGTAGTGCTGTCAGACCACCTCAGCACTGACTCTATTTCAAGTCATGATGAGCCACTACACTGAATATATTTTGACTTCCTCTTCACCTCCACAGCTGATCTGGGCCCTTCTTTGCCATGTTAATTGATTCCTGTTTCTTCACCAGCCTTAAATGTCTGGCAAACATCAACAAATGGGCCCAAACAGTTCACTCAGAATCCCTCTGTCACCCTGTCTTTCTCAGCCTGACACTTATAAGTATTATGGCCCCACCCTCCACGAGGTGGAGCTAAAGCAGGTTGCCCTGTGACTCATCTGCGTAGACTTTTAGAGTTTTTCAGAGCTCAGGACAAGAACACCTAGGAATGCATAGGGGATATATTTGGAGCACACACACACATAATGTTCAGCTAAAGGATCACCATGGTTTGAAAAGTTGTTAACTCAGCTGGGGGCCAGCCCAAAGAACTGTAGAGTAAATGATGAGTCGTTTGGCTTTGGACTAATATCATGCATAGTGGCCCATATTTTATATTTATATACAAGTAGGTATAAAAGTACTGCTTAAAAGTGTGTTTATGCTAAAACTGCTATGCTAAAGCTATGCTATGCTATGTTATGCTAAAGTGTCTGTGCTAAAACTTGCAGCAGTTTCAAAAAAGGTAAAAAGCATCAACTCTGGATGAGCTAAATCTATGGGAACCCATAGTAATTTGACTATGTACACATTATTAAAGGAATGTTTGTTTCAAAATCAGTGGGATTATTTACAAGTGCAATTAATGTGCATGAATAAATGTGCCTGGACTTGAATATGTGCCTGGGAGCAAAAAACTCCAGAGTATATTGCTCCAGGGTTTATTTCTGCACAGCACATTAAGCCCAGTGGGAACAGCTTCAGCTGACAGCAGCCCAGGACCATTCTGACCAGGCTCAATGTCCTGAGTAGTTTGGGCATGAGGGCGCCAGCAGGCAGCCCCCACACTGAAGCACCCTCATGCCCCAGGCAGCTGGGCAGTATCTATGTGTGCATTGTTGTCCACAAAAAAACCCCCAAAACTCCAGAGCAGTCTAGTACTTGTATTTACAAGGAGAAGACTGCTCCATAATTTATTAGTTTCATGCATCATAATAGGGGCATATGGGTAAACACCGAGTTATTTACTGCAGAGCTAATGAGGCATCTCCACTGTAAACATCTTGTGTAGACATGCCCACTGTTGTCAGATTTGCCTCTCACATCCATGTGCTCAGGGAGAGCAGAATTTGACAGTAAGGCAGGGGAGTGGCTTCAGGGAGAAGAAGTTGGTGGGGGGTCAGAGGGCCACCTGACACCCTGAAATGTATTTTCACTGCTGTAGCAATGGGAAGAAGATTAATTCAAGTCAAACTTCCAATAATTAGATTGTATACATTTATAATTTTCCAGTTATATATTTTCCATGTATAGAATCTGATAATATTCAGGAACATCTTATATTTGAGTAAAAATAGCATTAGTATCTATAGTATTATTAAAGTTGACTGTTCTTAGCATTGATCCAGTAATCTAACTCATTTGATTTAATTTAATCAAATGTCATTGATCTGTTATTTGACCTCTTTTTGATTTAGGAATGATTGTTATAGTGCTATGGTGTTAGCATAACTAAGAATTGCTTAGCTTTACTGAATAGTCTTCTTGATTTCATTTTCCTTGTTTTTGTTTTTAGCCCCCCAAAATATTTAGCCACATTCTTTTTCTATAAGCAACATTCATCTAGAACCTTTGTGTTACAGAGCACCATGGTGCCCTGTGCCTGAAGAGGAAAAGAACTGCCAGAGGGGGAGCCCTAACAGTGTTTAGGCAGCACAGCTGCAGGTTACCAGGGCAACCCCTGAAGTCAGCTGACTCTAGGGGGCAGGAACTGGCTCTTATAAAGTCTACAGCCAGGGCCAGGCTGGCAGTTCCCTGCCGGCTACTAGAGTGAAAGGAGCTCTCTCTGCCTGAAGAGAGAGACAGAGAGAGGAAGCTTGAGGCAGGGGCTGCAGCCATGAGATGAAGGGCTTCATAGCCAAAGGGCTTGTGTTCTGTTGTTATTGCAGCCAGATGGCTTATGTTTTTCAGTTGTAGCCAAGAGGCTTGAATTTGTTTTGTTGTTGTTATGACCGACCGGTGGTTTGGGCGAGGCTTAGGGGTGGAGGAGACTTCATAAAGGGACCTCAACAGTGTGGGGGATCCCAGTGCCTGGTAGGGGGCGATTCAGCGCCAGCGAGGGTGTAACTCGTGGGGTGCTTAGACCCCGTCCCAGAGAGGGGTATTTTGGAGGTGCCTGGGAGCGGGCAGCGCTGCGGGGCCAGGGAGGGGCCGTGCTGGGAAAGCTCAAGTTGAGCACAGTAGGCCTCAGAAAGGAAGCCATCTTATAGAGAGGCCCCAAACGAGGGCACAGGGACTGAGTAGACATCCGAGAGGTTTGGGCTGAGATATTGGGGAGGAAGGAGCCGCAGGTAGCGGCCCAGGTACTGGGGGTGTGAGTGGGCTGCCTCCCGCTAATTAACATCAATCAATTAGTTACCAAAGGCATGGCAGGTGAGATGAGGTGGGCAGTTGCCCAAGGACAGGTGCGTGGGCCAAATGGAGGACAGACCTGTCACACTTTGCAAACATGGACAGAGATCAGTCAGTCAATATACAAGTCCTAGTCTTTGTATCTTGAAGAAAGCATAGCATTATATAAGCCAAGGAGAAAACAGGCAGCAGAGAGATCAACAAGAGCACATAAAAAGAAGAACCCTTTAAACTATTGTATGAGAAGGAAATTTATAAAGTTTATAAAAAATATCTATATAATTAATATTTACATGCATGCAATTGAGAGTTTCTGAAAATAAGTACAGAAGGTACTTCAAGTTACAATGAAACACCACTTTCCAATCAACAGAAAGACATGATTTTTATATAACTGAACAGCAATATGTCCATTACCTGACTAATTATTTAACATAATTTTATAGCTGCAGTTTTTAATGGTTAATATTAGCCTTTACTAAAACCCTAGAATAAGACAAAATGCTACTGCATATCCCAGAAAACAGATTACCAGTTCATTCTTTTTGTAATGTCAGTATGAAACTAACCTTCAATGTCTCTAAGAACAAAAACAACTAAATATTAATAACTATATTGCAATAAGTATTGGAAACATTGTTCTCAATACCAGGGATTCTTGTTTTTTCTGTTTAAAAAGTACAAATTCTGTGATTAAAAACTCTAAATCTGCACTTTTCTGTGATTAAAATGAAATGCCACTAAAATATATCTATATAAAATATCAGTTGAACATGTTTTATTGATATTTTTACAACTTTAGGGCAATTTGGAAGCTTACCATTGCCTTAATAATTAAATAAAATGCATTCTAAATATTTATATAGATTGGCATTTGATTTTAGTTTTTTTTTCCTATCATGGAAAATCATAGCTCCCCTTCACTCATCAGGATGTGGGTCCAGCTGCAGTTGTCTACCTGCACTGCTTTACAGTGCTTAGCAGCCCTTATATGCTGATGCCCTGTCCTTGTGTATTCTAATGCACTCACTCTCAGGGCACAGCCACCCCTGGCCCTGCTTGTTCCCCTCATGTCCAACCCACTGGCCCCTGGATCCAGCCCCCCAGTGTGTGAAGAAAGGAGTAGATATATGGGGAAGGGAATGGTGTGGGCACAAGCAATGTGTTGCAGGTGGGAAGGGACACCGACCACACATGGGGGATGGGGAGGGCAGAGGCGATGCATTGTGGGGCATGTGTCACTCCAAATTTTCTGTGTCCATAGTGGGGCACAGACCTTGAGCCTGGCCAGAATAGCTCTGGGCAGGAGCCACCTCTTCAGCACAGTGGGCAGGACCTGGTGCAGGAGGGAGAGCAGAGCCACCATGGCCCCTAAGATTAGGTGTGGCAGAGTTGTGCCCTCACTAGTAGTGGGTGGGCAGGAGTGCTTCACTTCAATAGCTGTGGTGACAGCATGTGCACCCCCACCCTTCCATGCATTACGTGTGCCCCCTGCCCTCCTGACATGTTGCCTACGCTTCTTCTCCCTGTAGACTTACCTAGCAAGAGCTCCGGGACCTGCTCGCTACTGTAAAAATTACCTTAACATTTAAATGTAGTTGAAGCCAATATTTACCTTGCAGTAGCCTTCACTGATTTTTGTAAAACCAAGAGACAGAACACTACACACCGGTTTGCCTTTAAAATTTTTGATTGCTGACTTGTCTGGAAAAAAATAAGTATTCAGAGATGGTACTCATGTTTTCTTTTCTGACTTTGATCAGAACCTCTAGTGTCACCTGTTGAGCAACAATGGTGCTTTAAAAACCATAAAGATTAGACATTTTGTTAACTACCATAAAGTAATGATTTACAGTGAAACTATCTTGCTACAAAATCCAAATAAAGACAAAGCTCTGTAGGGTCCGCTAAGATGTAACCGAGGAAAGTAAACTGCATTTGAGATGGATATAGTGTTGATCTTGCCTAGCTACATTACTCTAAGAAGTACCTGCAAGATTTTCATTAGAATTTTACAGCACTATAACTTTGTTTCTCCTTTACACACAGCAGGTTATTTCATGCAAGTTAACTATTTCACTGAAACAATCCAATCTTCTTTTTGAGCAAAGATATAGCTATATATAGCAAGGATGTGGTTTTCTAAAAGGATCTATGTGACCTAGAATTACCTGTACTGCTGATTTTAATGGGATCTTGGCTCCTCAGTAGCTGAAGTGT
This sequence comes from Caiman crocodilus, assembly GCA_030014935.1. Lineage (NCBI taxonomy): Eukaryota > Metazoa > Chordata > Crocodylia > Alligatoridae > Caiman > Caiman crocodilus. The sequence continues at coordinate 14,394,724 of JAGPOW010002673.1, forward strand.
AGTTATTATGATGATGATGTTACCCTGAATAATAAATTGGCAGATGTTTCCCTTTAGATTGCAAGTAAATGAAACTAGGTCATATTTTGGGCATAAAATCTTGATTATATCACTTATATAGAAAATGCACATGAAAGAATGTATAGGTTTTAGAATTAAAGGCTGTGCCATGTATCAGAATCCAAAGCTAAACAGCTCAGACTCTGTTAAGCTATTGAAACTGACATAACTCCAGGAATCAACTGGCCTTTATGGATTTAAAATTGACATAGCTCACGGAAAAAGCTGTTTTTATATATTAAAAAGTACCCTGGTGCTTCCTTTGTAATCTAATCTGAGCCAGATTTTAAAGTAATAATTTTACACTGAGTTTTATATTCATTCAAATAAACTGAGTATGTGTTCTACAGTGAGATTTCTTAATTTTTATAAAAAATGGATTTACACATTTCTAATACAAAATCCCTGTAGTAAAATGATCCCTGAATTAATTATTTATACAGGATTAAGGCATTTCATGAATTGTTATAATAACTCTTGTAGATGCAATCAATTTAGTGATACTACTGAGACTGTTTCCTCTTGCTTTTGGAAACTCTCCACCCTAATAACATTTAGACAGTTGGTAAATTCTTGACCTTTTTAGTTTCTATCACCTTTAAATGTATGCTAGTACAAAAGAAGTCAAGTACAACAGTGGACACCTCAACATTCACTTAATCCCCTTAATATAACTCTTTTGTTATCACTCAGTAAAATCCCTGTAACTCTGTGAATTGCTTTACTTGTGGGCTTCACCTAAACACTGCAAACAAGCCCACTGCTTGCAATTGTTCTCTCCTAGTTCACTGCCCTGCTGCTCTTCTCTCTAGGGTTTTTAAACTCCCAGAGAACCACTCTTCCATCAGTCTCCTCACAGCTGCAGTTCCTCAATGGAGTTAGCTGTTAGGCCTCTCTGAAGCAACAAGTAGTCACTTCAGATTCGGATTGGGTCAATTTGGAGGGACAGTGATTCCATTTGGAGATTCGAATCACTGTCCCAATTCAATCTGGTTGAATTGGATCCAAAGATTCAGCACCACTTTGGAGATTCGGCCGTAGACTAAGCAGGCAGCAGTCCTCACCACTCTGGACACAGAAGCCTCCAGCTGGTAGGTTTGCTGTGGTGGGTGGAGGGGCGAAGGAAGGGGCATGGGGATGTAACAGGGAGCCTCCTTAGGGCCAATTTACCAATTTGCCTGCCTTTTCTTCTCTGCCACACCTTGTTGTTATCTAATTAAGATGTTAGTCAGGTGAGAGGCTACCCATTTCTTGCTCCAATGCCAGGGGGCACTATCTGTGGCTCGTTCCTTCCCTACATTACAGCCCAAGCCTCACAGATGGCATCCACAGATATTCCACAGATGGCCACAGTGTGGGGCCAGTCAGTCCACAGATCTGACTGGCCCCACACTGAGGCCCAGAATCCTCCAGTCAGGACCCCTCTAAGGTCCCTCTATTCAGGCAGCCTACCCTGCCTTAATTTGGGGCTGCCTAACTCCCTGAACCATTTCCCCTCTTGGATTGGTCCCCCCAGTACCTTTGGCCACACAGGCCCTGGCCTTACCTCCAAGGCCAGTCGGAACCCCAGGCCTCAGCTGTGGGCATCCCTCACATGCATTCCATGCTCCCCCACCCTCCTTCCCAAGTCCAGCACCCCCCCAACCCTGGCTGAGCAGTTTGTCACAGCATTAGTCCCAGCCCCACTCCCGATCCCTCCCTCACTGTGGGGGCATTGATCTCCCCCATGCCTCTTCCCTCCCCTGTCCACCCTCCACAGCAGACTTACCAGCTGGAGGCAGCTGTGTCCAGCATGGTGAGGACTGCTGCCTGTTCAGTTTATAGCTGAATTTCCAAAGTGGCACTGAATCATTTCCGAATAAATTTGGAGGCTTCCAATTTGATTCACACGTTTTAATTGGACTCCTGATTCAATTTGGATTCGGAGATTTGACTGATGAACCAGGCCAAATCTCCTCTCAATCAAATCAGCTACTGAAGCTTCACACAGCCCTACTAGCTGTCTCCTCTTAAGGGGACAGGCCACCCTCTTACAAACTCTCTCTTTTGAATATTTGAGAAATTCTTATCACCATGAGACAAGTAGATCTTATTACTGTATATTTGCGCATATACCCCGTGGGTTATAAAAGTTTTTACACAAAAAAAAATGATGGGTGCAGGCTATGGAAGAGTGTGGGCTATGCAGGTGACTCCAAGCCAAGCGGCACTTCCCTGCTGGTCCCCAGTGGCAGCACGGGTGGGTGGGGGGCTGCAGTGGGGCCTCGCCCTTTCTTTCTTGCTTGCTTGGGGGCACTGCTGCAGCTGCAGCCTGCTGGGGAATGTAGTGGATGCCCAGTGGTGCCTCCCCACTGGGCCTGGGCAGGCTGGGCTATTCTGCTGCCGCCATGGGGACCGGGGTGGGAGGTGGCGACACTGGTGGGCTTGGGGGCTCCTCATCACCTGGGGTTGTGGGGAATACAAGGGTGCAGGCTATGCATGGACTATTTTTAAAAAATGCAATTTTTTCGTTATATCCATGTGCGGGGTATATGCACGAAAATATGGTAGTGTATGATCATGCTACTACTTCTGGTTATTTGTACTTCTGGGAAATGGTAATTCATGACACAATAACTGCTATAAAGCAACAGATTACACTGATCCTTTGGCTCTCAACTTGAGATCTCCTTAGCACTTGTACCTGCCCACTGAAGTAAGTGTTTTGAAACTGTACAGAGTAGAAAAAATAGCCAAGATGAGAGAACCTGAATATTCTGCTTTAGTGTAAATCTTTTACCCTGTTTTATTCAAAGCTCTACAAGTTTTTCAAGTATTTTTTCAAAAGATTTATCTCAGTTTAATATAACTCTACAAATTGTCAATAGTCTGGAATGCATGTAATGAAGCCATAGTTCTTAATTAGTTTAGACGCATCACTGTATATTAGGACTGTGCAAACTTTAGGTGCTGATTTGATTTGGAGGAGATTCAGCCCAATTCAGTGGCTAAATCTCCAAACCTGAATTGAATCAGGAGACTAAGTAAAAGGTCTGAATGAATTCAAAGCTCTCTGAATTGATTCAGAAAAGAGAGAGCTTTGTTGATTCAGGCAGTCCCTGTTTGCTGTCGCAGGGAGCTGGACCTCCATGCTGGTAAATAGTGGGTGGTGGATGGGGGGCTGGAGGAGTGAGGAGGGTACCATGGGAGGACTCCACCAGGCCTCATCTGCTGCCTGCTCCCCTAACCCTCCTGAGTGCCCCCAATCTCCACCCACTGTCCCAGCCCCACCTCATAGAGGCCCCACCTGTCCACAGCTCCTGGCTCTTTAAAAAAAAAGTGCCCACTCCCCAGTTGATGCCAAGTTGGGGGACAATTCCCAGTGCCCTCAGCTGCCCACACCATGCAGAGGGCTCTACCATGAGCCCCCAACCCCTGCCCATTCTACCAGCCCCACCTCTTGCGCCCATAGCTGCCCCAACTGGCTCAGCTCCCAGTTTAAAAAAAAAAATGCAACTCACCGGCTGCTGCAGTGGCTGTCCGGGCTTCTTGGGGCTCACAGCAGAGTCCCCCACACAGTGCAAGGCAATTGGGAGGCAGTGGGGATCACCCCTCCCCACCTCCACCTAACAGCAACCAGTCAGTGCAGGCTTTTTTCTTTCTTTAGAGTTGGGAACTGGGGCCAGGCAGGGAAGCCATTGACAGGGCATGTGGTGGATGGATCCAATTTGAAGATTCAGCCAGTTCAGTGGTGACCAAACCTCTGAATCAGATTCAGCGAAATTGATTCAGGGCAGTAATTTGAATTACTGAATTGAATCACTGCTCCCTGAACTGGCTGAATCTGAATCCAAATCAAATATTAACTACTTCACACAATAATTTGTGGTTTTGATATGGTTTTTACTACATGGTATTTTATTTCAACTAGACAGATTAAAAGACCATTTTTTAGATTATGTATTACAGCTTATCTTCTCAGAAATGATTCCTGAAATTTGAACTGCCTACTCTGTCCTTATCGATTGGCAGGATTATTATTGGAGGTTAAAGGAAGGAGGGATTTTTTTTGACCATATGAATAAGATATATTACATACTGACTTCTGTTGCTGCTGTTGTTGCTGTCTCTTTGAACCCTAAGGAAAAAAGTGCAAATTTTAATAAAAATGTTAAATGTAGGGAAAATAGATGCTGTTCACCAGGTAGAGTTATAAGGAAATTCCTTGCTGTCATGAGGCAGTCTACTATATTAACCAGGCCTAGATTATTGTGAAGGAAAAAAAAGAAAGGGTGTATCCTGATTTATAGTTATTCCCAGATAGACAAGAATGGGTATCTATATGTTTACATGTGCCCCCCATGATGCAGTTGTTAGTGCACCATCAATTAGTACTTGCTTTAGGAAGTACTAAATCACAGCACAGTAACAACTATTGCTGCACTGTTCCAGCAATGCAAGGCTTTTTTTAGCAGCTGCATCACCACAGTGATGCAGTATGGCGACATAGTGTTGGCATAAAGTCTTGTAACTAATGATGCTAGGTTGCCATAGCAACAAGCTACGTCACCATAGTGTGTCTTTACAGTGACATAGCATCACATGTAGATACTCCCAGCATTATCTCAGTTCATTTGGAGGTACGACGAGGCAGGTATGAGTGTCCAATATTTAATATTAATATTTCCCAGTTATTCACAATCCAGGCTTTGAATACACTGTTAAATCTCTTCGATAGAATGGAATAGCATCCAAGGAATGAATAGCATCCAAGGAATTCAGAGGTTGTTTGAAAACAGACATTTATCTGTAACATGCTCAAGGTTTCTGTATTTTTATACATGAGATCCTTGAATTGTCTCAGATTTGTTAAGTGATTGTCATGATTGTCAAAAGTGGGCTATAAATTGAAACCATGAACAAGGCAAGTTCCAAAGTGATACCATAATGCACTTGCAGATTGAATGGCACAAAAGACTATTCCCTAGTATTCTCTAGAAAGATCCTAAGAGAATCTAGGTGATGTTCAGTTTACATTTATTGGGTCACAAAGGGCAAAATTCTAATTTCCATTGTGCATCTAAATGGCAGCTTTCTAACCATGTAAATGTCTTTTTTGCCACTCTTATAGTTTGTGATTCTGTTTCTCCTTCAGTGTAGATGCTGAACCTGCATCTTCTTGACTTCTGATACAGAGATCTAACCACTTCCCTATAGGTTAGAGATTACTCAGTTTTTTCCAGCGCTCCTTTTGAAGTGGAGTAATTATCCCTTGCATTTACTAGTCATTGAATAAAACAGATGAAGAGCAATGGCCCAACCTGGAACTCAGAGCATGCTACCTCACAGCTGAGCATCCATTTCACTAGCTCACATACTCTCTTGTTTGTTCTTTTCCTCCTGTACCCATATATTCCTGTCTCTTGGGTGCCTAAGAGATGCAGTATTCCCAAACTGTCATGGACAAAGGAAAGCATGCTGGCTTTACTGACAAAGCAAACACAATTTTCTATTAATTATTTAAGTTTTCTATACAGAGTTATCTTATCAGGACCTATAAGTTGACTAGATTAATTAAATAAGAAGCCTGATAGAGGAATGTGTGTGTGCATGCAGACACAAACACACACAATTTAAAAAAACAAACAAATGTGCATGACAATTCAGCCATCTCCTCAAAAGGCTCTTTCAAGGTTAAGATACTTCACTGTGGGTAGCGAAATGACCAGATCTAAAGCCACAACGATTATCCCAGTATTTACCATGATGTGCATCACTGATTCAAGACATTAAACACAAATCAAAAGATTTTCTGTGACCAACAAGCTGTTATATATTACTTTACTATTATTATTTAACAGAGGCAGCACACACTCTGTATTTGTCATTAGAAATTATCAGTCTGCCAAATACTGCGTGCATCTACATGTGTGCTTTGCTGTGGAGATGACTAATTAGAGGGGTCAACTTGAGAATTGATAGGCATGTGCAGATTTTCTAGACTTCACCACATCGTATAACTATCACTTTCACTACTGCTGTAATACCCACAATTTTTTGCCTAAGCTTCCAGTTTTATGTAAGACTAGATTTCTAGAGAGATGCAATGAAGGAAAGGTAAGTGTGAGGAGTGACAAAGCATGCAATCTGTGAGAAAATTAGATGGGCTTATCCCCATGAGTGGGAATGTACATTTCCCTGTGGACAAGTTGTGCCACTGCTACTTGCCCCGGGCAACATCTGTGTCACAAGCACTCTAGCATGAGGCATGGTAGGGGAGGCTGGATCCAGCAACTGTGCTGTCCCCAGCAGCTTTACCTGGGGGCCACTGGGACTTGCAGTTATAGTTTTTGTGCAGCAGGGAACCTGGCCAGCAGCTGCAGTGTGTTCTAGCTGCCCAGGCTCTGGTTTCAGGTGCTGCACGCTGCCACCATGTGTGCCACCCTGCTTGTTTTAGACATGTTTTTTTTGACCCCAGGATCTCCCAGGTTCAAACCCCTCCCACCACTCCAAAGTAGCAGTACAGGGAATGCTTGCATGTGTGGCATGTGGAACCACAGGCAAACCTGCAGCACCACAAACTGCACATCTCTGCTCATCTGGACATATCTAATCAGGGAATCATGAAGCAGGGTACATTTAACAATACCTCAGGATGAACATGACAGTGAAAGCATAAGAAAAGATACCCTGCTAGAATGCTGCCAAATTACAACAAAAAGTTAAGTGAAAAAGAGTGCCTTCATCATAATCTTAGTGATGCTGAATTGAATTTAGTCTGGCATATGAAACAATGAGTACAACTCCAGTACCTCTGTTTTACCTCTGCTAATAAAGCAGAAAAAAAAAGTAAGATTTGAAATGTTATACAAGGGTACATCTAAATGAGATGCTTTGAGTGCAGTAGACTAATTCTCCTGAATATTAGCACAGTGGACAAAACCTGTGCTAATACACTGATGTGCAGTAGAATTAGTCTACTGCACAGTAGCGCCACCAAAAATGTATGCCCCACTGCTCCTGTGTAGTAGTGCTGTTTACTACACATTTAGTTAGTATGTAAAAGTACTATTGCATGTGTAGACATGCCCAAGAAGAAAAAAATCAAACATATAACTTCTCTATGGGATTAATTACCTAAGGGCTTGAGCCACAAAATTCAGATATGGAGCCTAGTTTTGAAAACACCAAAATTTAAGTGGTATAAAGATCTGTACATTTGTTCTGTCCTGTTGGAAATATCAAGATATTTTCAAAGTCAGAAGCAGAAGCCAGAATCAAACTTTAAAACATCTCAAGGGGTAGGGTTTGGAGTCAGAATCTTCATTTATAGGTCTTTGAAGCAGCAGCAGAGTCTTTTTCCATATTTATTCAGCTGGTGCTGTTCCAAACTGGTCCTAACCTTTGTCATGACACAGGAGTTTGCCAGGGTGTTTATTCCTACAATGAGGGAGAAAAATAGGGTCAATCTGAGTGTTTTAAAATATCCAAAATTCATGCATTCTCATACACACACCACCACCACCAGTACAACAGGTGTTCATTTCACTATCTTTACAAAAGTGAGCACAAAAAAATTAAATAAACAAGCCATACACAAATGTATTAGCAAATTCCATTTATAAGCAAATGAAAGTATGTGAAAAGAATATTTGATATTATACAACATAAATGAGTATAGAATCATCAATTGATTCCTTGGAGAGATTAATTCCAGTAGGATTTAATATTTCTTCAATGACTGTATAAACTTAATTTTCAGTTATGGACTGGACAGATTAATTATTTTGGCGATACTGTACTAATTCATTGCACATTTATGATGTGATATATTTCCCTTAAATTTGAAGAATGCATTGGAAAAATAAAATGGTTAGTAGTGACATTTCTGAGATTTTTCAATTCTGTAGAAAGAGAATTGTATTAAAATTGGATAGCTTTTACTTGTTTTTATTTTAGTACTTTGTTTAGGTAATAAAAGGCATAAACATTTTTCTTCTATTTGACATCTCAAGGATATTTGTAACATTTGTTAAGATTTGTAATAACAGTAAAGAAGGTGGAACAAATCTCTGAAGAATATAAAATAGAATTTCCAATCTTTTCTAATTACTTAAAAAAATCTTTATGCTTACTTCACATCTGCCTTTTCTTTATATCCTGCATTCTTACTCTTCCTTTCCCTCAAGTAAGCTCTGAAACAGTTGTGTTATCAGGCTAAAAAGAAATGTGACATCTGGATCCAAAATCAGTCCAGATGGTAGCCATTCACAGAGGACGTGTAAAATGCACTTTTCATTTGACCTGGTGTAATCAGGCTGTGACACCAGCCTCACCATCGGTGGTTTCTGCATCCTCCTTTAAGTTGACTTACTGCTCTTTTTATGTTTTTGAAAAGTCATTACATGCCAAGTCATACACTGGCTTGCTTCATTGTATATTAGCAGATTCCTTCAAAGACTAGATAAAATCTAATTTAAAATGGTGAAATTGATATTATTAAAATAACAAGTGAAAATGATTAGGCAGAACTTCAAACTGGAATCATTTCTGTTGAAAGTGTTTAACATGTTGAATTATGTTACTCTTCTAGGACTTAGTTTCAAGAGAAAGTAATATTAATTTCCTAACGGCTTATCTTGTAAATCTGTATGCACACAAGTAGTTTTACTCAAGGAAGCTGGACCATGCCTGATAAGAACCTCTAAAATCAGGCCTAGCATTGTATTTATGCTCTATTTTTTTCTGATCTGGAATCTTCCATATATACAACCTCAAAATGACTTTTTTTCTACTTAGAAAATCCAAGATTTTCATTCCATTATTATTTTTTTAATAAACAAATCATTTAAAAATTCACATTGAATGTTTATCCACTCTAAGAATACATTTTTGTTGTGGCTAGAACAAACAAAAGGCTACAGTCTAAAGATGAAATTCATAGGTTTTCAGTGGGGTTTTTTTTGGCTTTAACAAGGACTAGGGGAGTAAAAATTTAGAGAAACAGAAAAAAACAAACTTCTGAGCATATTCAATGACTGTCTTCAAGACTGTTCACAGTCTAAGGCTACATACCTATGTTTAAATAATCTGAGAGAATTCTCCTGGAATCATTTTCTTGATAGAAAAACTTACTCAGAGACCCCTGAATGGACATTTGAATGTTGAGTCTCTGAGGAGCAGACAGCTCGCAGCACTGATGCTGTGCAGCCAGGAGGTCTCTCTGCACACATCTTAGTGTACTCTGAAGGCTTCCTTTGTCTTCCTGGAGTGTCACAGAGCACTGAGGTGCCCTGTGCCTGAAAAGAGGAAAGCTGCTAGGGAAGGAGCCCTAGCAGTGACTAAGGAGCACAGCTGTGGGTTGCTGGGGCAACCAGAGAAGGTGAGCTGATCAGAAGGGGCAGGGCCTGGCCCTTATAAAACCCAGGAGCAGAGGCTTTAAGCGGTTTCCTGCCAGCAGCCAGAGAGGCAGGAGCTCCTAAGTTATGATGTGAGGCGAAGCCTAACTGCAGGTACAGCTTGCCTGGAGTTGAGCAATGTTGTTATAACCAGAGGGTGTTTGAGTTATAGCCAGAAGGCTTGAGTTTGTTTTGCTGTTTGTTACACCAGTGGTTTGGGTGAGGCTATTAGGGGTTGGAGGAGGCCTCATAGGGGACTCACAGAGGAGAGTGAGGACCCCAATGCCAGTGAGGGTGCAGCATATGGGGTGCATGGACCCCAGCCCCAGTGTGGGCAAGGCAAGCCCCAGATAGAGGGGGCCCTATTGAGAAGCCCAAGTGTGGGTATGGAAAGCCCCAGATGGGGGGCAGCATTTGAGGAAGCCCCAGTGCAGGTGTGGTGAGCCCCAGAGAGGGGGCAACATTATTAGGAGGCTCAAGTTGGGCATAGTGAGCCCCAGACAGGGGGCAGCACGACTGGACTGAGAAGCCCAAGTTGGGCATGGAGAGCTCCAGGAAGGGGACAGTGTTAGTAGAAGGCCCAAGCTGGGCATGGTGAGCCCTAGGAGAGGGCATGAGCATCCTGGAGAAGGCCCCTTCCTGTTCTCTCTGGGCTAAGATGGGGATAGACCTGAGTTAACATCAGCGAGGTGTGGACTGTGGTGTAGGGGAGGAAACAGAGCCGCAGATAGTACCCCTTAGCAGAGGGGCAGTACAAGGGCAGCCTCCTGCTGATTAACGCTTAACGCTATATTAATGCCTCTATATTAATTTTTTGTACATGTTTCCATTCATAAATTGTTAGAATTTTAAGGCTAGTAATATACTTTACTCCCAATAAAAGTACTTATAATATTATAGGTTGCAAGTCAACAACTTTTGAATACGTTACTTGTATTTTCCCTGATGTTTCACTATAAATTGTGTGTATATGTGTATACGCATGTATGCATATACATAAATATATGCACTATAATTTTCAAAATTACATTTATATAACCATAAGTACACTCCAATTATATAATTTTGCTACATAAATTATGTTTATATTTATACAAACACATACACCCCCCTCCCCATTTCATATCCTGAGAAAATAATAATCTAAAACACTAAAACATAAACAGGTTTCCTATGAAAGGTGGCTCAGTACCAGCTCCCCCAGTTCAGCTGGGGAACAGGTATGAGACCCTGGTGACATTTGAGGAAGAGGAAAGTGAGGATGAAACCTCTGCTGAGGAGGTCACTCCATGAACAGAACGCAATGAAGGAGGCAGGATGACCCAGAAGAAGAGATGCCAGGTACTCATCGTAGGTGACCTCATCCTGAGAGGAACAGAGGGTCCCATTTGTCACCAGGATCCATGATACACGAAGTCTACTGTCTGTCTGGAGCATAGATTCAGAACATGATGGAGATGATCCTGGCCCTCATCCAGCCCACTGGTTACTACTCCATGGTCCTAATCCATGAAGGCACTAATGCAGTCCAGGAGCAGCCCAGATCACCTGATGAAGGACTACCAAACTCTGGGGGGCAAGCTGAAGGAGATAGGGGCACAGATGGTCTTGATATTGGTCCTTCCAGGCAGTGGATGTGGAAGACTCCATGAGACCAGCATCTGGAATGTCAGCTTGCAGCTTCAAGAATGCTGTCATATGGCAGGCTTCAGCTTTCTGGACCATGACCCATACTTTAGAACAAGAGACATGCTTGAGTGGGATGGGCTTCACTTCTCCCACAAAGGTAAATGTGTGTTCTCTTTCAGGTTGGCTGATCTCCTCTGGTGGGATTTAAGCTAGGCTCATCAAGGAGGAGGAGGAAGAGGACCAAGGGAGCCTCAAAATGCCAAACAAAGAGACATCCACAAGAACACCCCTGCCAACACGGGCAACGGACACAAGAAATACTCGGGTAAGAGACGGGCCTGGATAGTCCTGGGATTGGGTGGGGAGGTGCATACACCCTCAGGAGGTCATATATGCCTTCACACCAATGCTTGTAGTATGGGGAACAAGCAGAAGAGACATGATCTCCTGTAGCCAGCCCAAACCCAGACATGGAGGGGCTCACTGAAACTTGGTGAGATCCAATGCATGCCTGGGTGGTAAATATCAAGGGCTATAGGCTCTATAGCCAGGATAGAACAGGGAGGAAAGGTGGGGGTGTCACGCTCTATGTCAAAGAGCTATACACATCTTCAGCAAACAGCACTGGGTCTGAGGTAGGGCAGACTGAGGTGCTCTGGGTCAGAATACAAGGTGGGTGAGGGGAAAAGGACCTAATAGTGGGGGTCTGCTACAGGTCACCTAACCAGGGGGAAGAGCTGGACTGGGAATTCTCAGGTCAGCTCATGGAGGCAGTTAAGTCAAGGAACGTGGTCATCATGGGTGACTAAACTACCTGGACATCTGCTGAGAAGAGCAGTCAGTCACATCTGACCACTCACATAGGTTCCTAGCCAAGTTACAGGACATCCATCTTACCCAAGAGGGGCACAGTCTAACCAGGGGAAATGCCTTGTTGGACCTGGTTCTGGCTACGGGTGATGATCTGCTGAGGGGACTATGGGTGCTCGAGTACCTGGGTGATAGCGATCATCACCTACTGGAATTTACCATCCAGCACAGGGTATGAATGGCCTGCAGCAAGGAAGCAGCCCTAGACTTCAGGAGGGCAGATTTCAATGAGGTAAGGAGACTAGTTGAAAAGGCACTGAGATCTTGGAGACGGGAGGGGAGTCAAAGAAGAGTGGTCATTCCTTAAGGAGACAATCCTCCAAGCCCAAAGGGTGACCATCCCCACACAGATCAAAGGGGGCAAGAGTGCTCAAAATCCACCATGGCTCACCAAAAGCACCCAGGAATGTCTCAAAGTCAAAAAGGAGGTTATACCCAATGGAAGGGAGGAGCTATCACCAAGGAGGATTATATCTCCATTTCTTGAGATTGTAGGGGGGGCTGTTAGGAAGGCTAAGACAGAGATGGAAATGAAACTAGTGACTCAGATCAAAGATAACAAGAAGTCCTTTTTTAAATACATAGGGGGTAAAAAAGAAGGTACCAAGTAATGTGGGGCCTATGCAGGACATGCTTTGTAATCTGGTGGTAGCACCAGACAACAAAGCTAATCTCTTTAACAGATTATTTGCTTCCATTTTTCTGAGCAGGGAAAGGGACATTCCTCTCCCCCCACCCCCCTCCCCACTGGGGTCCTGGATGGACCCAGGAGGGATGCAGCCAGGCCCAGGGTCAGTGATGACCTAGTCAGGGAGCATCTGAAGGGACTAGATGTGTTCAAATCAGCAGGACCTGATGATCTCCACCCCAGAATACTGAGTGACTTGGCAGAGGTCATTTTGGGACCGCTGGCACAACTTGTACGAGCACTTGTGGTGCTCTGGCAAGGTGCCAGAGTACTGGAAAAGGGACAATGTGGTCCCCATTTTTCAAGAAAGGTGGTAAAGAGGACCCAGGAAACTACAGGCCTGTTAGTTTTACCTGTCCTGGGGAAGATCTTTGAGAAAATTATCCAGGAGCACATCTGCAAGGGAGATTATGCTTAGGGGCAATCAGCATGGGCTCATTAGAGGAAGGTCCTGTCAGATCAACCTGGTGGCCTTCTACGACCAGGTCACAAAAGCCTTGGACACAGGTGTCGTGGTGGACATGGTCTTTCTGGACGTGAGGAAGGCTTTTGACACAGTGTTTCACCCCATCCTCATTAAAAAATTAGGTGACTGTGGTTTTGTTGCCTTCACAGTCAGATGGGTCACTAATTGGCTGTAGGGATGCATCCGGAACTAGAGGGATATGGGCAGTGGGGTCCCCCAGGGCTCGGTCCTTGGGTCTGCACTGTTCAATATCTTTATCAGCGACTTGGAAAAGCACCTTGTTCAAGTTCACAGACAACACTAAGATGTGGGGACAAGCGAGCATGCTAGAACAGAGGGACAGGCTACAATTAGATCTAGATGGGTTACAGAGGTGGGTGGATGAGAACAGGATGGGTTTCAATACAGACAAGTGCAAGGTGTTGCACCTGGGGAGGAAGAACCAGCAGCATACCTACAGTCTGGGGAACTCTCTTTTTGTAAGCACAGAGGGAGAAAACTATCTTGGAGTCACTATTGATTCCAAGTTGAACATGGACCTCCAATGTGGGGACACGGTCAGGATGGGTAACCACACCTTGTCATGCATCCATAGATGCATTATGAGCAGGTCCAAGGAGGTGATCTTCCCCCTCTATGCGACATTGGCCAGGCCAATGTTGGAGTATTACATCCAGTTGTGTGTGTTGCTATCCACATCCTTCCTGAAGTACATCGAGAGGGTCCAGAAGAGGGCCGCTGTCATGATCAGGGGGCAGCAGGGTAGACCATATGAGGCGAGGCTACAGGATCTGAACCTGTTCAGCCTCCACAAAAGAAGGCTGAGAGGGGAATCTGGTGGCCACCTATAAACTTGCCAAGGGAGACTAGCAAGCAATTGGAGAGTTCCTGTTCCCCAAACACTACTGGGAGTAACAAGGAACAACAGCCATAAGTGACTGAGTGTAGATTCAGGCTAGACATCAGAAGGCACTACTGTATAGTGAGGGCAGCTAGGAGCTGGAACTGACTTCCAAAGGAAGTGGTGCTCACCCCTACCCTGAGAGTCTTCAAAAGGAAGCTAGACAAGCATCTAGCCAGGGTTGTTTGACCCCAGCATCTTTTCCTGCGTGTGGCAGGCGGTCAGACTTGATGATCTGCTTAGGTCCCTTCTGATCCTACCAACTATGAAACTATGATTTTTTTTCACCCAGATGCATGACAGTTCAGGTCTGTGCTATAGCCTATAGTGGCAGCTAGAACAGCAGCAAAGGCTGTTGGGGATGAAGGCAGCAATGCAAGGGGATGACTAGGTGCATGTGGGGCTCCACTTGCATGTGTGCATGCCTTACCTGAGTAAAGGTAGCGGTAGCAGGCATGGCAGCAGAGGCAGCTGTGGGGCAGCAGCAGCTGATTTCCATGAGGTAAGTGGGGAGAGGAGCCAGCACAGCTGGGGTGGATTCGGAGGGGAAGCCCCCCAGATTCTTTTTATTTGAGCCAGCAGGGAGCCACCCTCCCATGTTGCATGCTAACAGAGCACACAAACGGGAGGAGAGCTAGGGGGGATTGTCCCTCCAAGGCATGGGGCTCTCACCTGGGGAGCTCCAGGATCTCCCCCTGTGGGAGGAAATGTAGGGGGTGTGGGCAGCCAGCAGCACTACCGGGTAGCCCAGAGCACCTTATTGGATGCAGGACAGCTGCAGAAGTTTCAAACCGCAGCATTTAAAAGCTGCAGTTTCTCCCAGCCCCCAGCAGTTGGGGCTGAAGGTAGCAATGCAAGGGGCTGACTGGGTACACATGTGGCTCCACTGACACATGTGCTTCCCTTACCTGAGCAAAGGCTGTGGTGGCAGAAGCAGAGGCAGTGGTGGGAGCAGCAGCAGCTGATCCCCTTGAGGTAAGTGGGGAGAGGAACTGGCACAGCTGGGGCAGATCTGAAGGGGAACCTCCTCCCTACCCCCGATTCCCTTTTAGTTGAGCTGGCAGGGAACCATGCTCCCTACCTGCATACTAACACAATGCACAAAAAGGGAAAGGGCTAGGGAGGATTGTCCCCCTCCCTGCCCAAGGCATGGGGAGTACTCCCAGAGGCTATCCCCTGGGGAGCTCTGTAAGGGGAGGCCAGTGTTTTCACCAACATTAGCAGGAGGGGCCAGGAGGAGGACTTCAGAAAGGCAAAGGCACCGCACCAAAAAACAAACACCCCTTTCCCCTCCCCCCCTACAAATGGTGTGGATGTGGAGTGACCAGGGATAACGGTCACAAGCTGGCAGAGAGTAGGTTTAGATTAGATATTAGGAGGCGCTACTTCACAGTCAGGGCGGCTAGGGCCTGGAAATCTGACCCCGGTGCTCTTTCCTGCCAAGGCAGGGGGTCGGACTAGATGATCTGCCCAGGTCCCTTCCGACTCTAGACACTATGGAGTGCTGCTAGGGACCCTGCCTGGGGGGCGTCACCCACCCAGGACTTCTCTGAGGTTTCCACCCAGATGGAGCCCACAGGGGAGCTGGCATCACCCTGCCCCCTGGCCCATGGGGGATTCCTGGTGGGGCTGGGTGGGGCAAGGAATGGGAGTCCCCTCATCTGTCCCACAGGCACCCATCTTAGGGCCTTGGAGGGGCAGGTGAGGGAACTCCAGGAGGAGGTTAACAGGCTGAGGGGGATCAGGGAAGCAGAGGATGAAATTGACGGGTATTTCCTTTTCCTGCAGAGCCATGCACCAAAGGAAAAAGAGCCCCAGGAGGCACCCTGCACAATGGAATGGCAGGCGGTACCCTCCAGAGTCACAGCTGCTTGTGATGGTGCCGTACCAACTTTGCCGGTCCAGATGGGGAACAGGTATCAGGCCCTGGCAACATTGGAGGAAGAGGAAGGTGTTGAGGAAACCACTGGTGAGGAGGTCACTCCATGTACAGAATGGGCTGAAGGAGGCAAGCTGATCCAGAAGAAGAGATGCCAGTTACTCATTATATGTGACTCCATCCTGAGAGGAACAGAGGGTCCCATCTGTCACTAGGATCCCATAACTCACGAGGTCTACTGTCTGCCCAGAACACAGATTAAGAACGTGATGGAGATGATCCCAGCCCTCATCCAGCCCACTACTCCATGATGCTAATCCATATGGGCACTAATGATATGGCCAGGAGCAGTCCAGATCACCTGATGAAGGACTACCAAGCTCTGGGGGGCAAGCTGAAGGAGATAGGGGCCCAAGTTGTCTTGTCATCGATCCTTCCAGTGAGTGGGTATGGAAGACTCTGAGAACTGAATCTGGGACATCAACTTGCAGCTTTGGGAATGGTGTCTAGCGGTGGGCTTTGGCTTTCTGCACCATTACCCACACTTCAGAACAAGAGACATGCTCAGGTGGGATGGGCTTCATCTGTCCCTCAAAGGTAAGCATGTGTTCTCTTTCAGGTTGGCTGATCTCCTCTGGTGGGCTTTAAACTAGGCTTATTGGGGGAGGGGGAGGACGAGAACCAAGGGAGCTATGAAGCACCAAACCAAGAGACACCCACAAGAACAGCCCAGCTAAGACAGGTGATGAGCAGCAGATTGAGGTGCTCTGGGTCAGAATACAAGGTGGTCAGGGAAAAGGGACCTAATGGTGGGGGTCTACCACAGGCCACCTAACCAGGGGGAAAAGCTGGACCAGGAATTTTGTAGTTTTTCTGGACTGCATGCATGCAGGCAAGCATCCTGCACTGGGCAGGATGTGCTGGCTGAGTGGAGCTTAGGAGGGGAACACCTCCCTTCCCGGTACCTATTTGACTGAGCCCCCAGGGAACCCTGCAACTGGAGCTGTGAAATCAGAGCATGTAAACAGGTTCGGCTCTACTTTGGGCGTGGGAGTTTGTGTGGAGGGGTGCACACAAGGCATTTGGAGGGGTTGGTCCACACAAGGAGCCCAAGGCCAGGAGCCCATAGAGGAGCGGCTGGGACCAGGCAGAGGTATGAACTCACTCTCAGCCATGGCAGTGACTCATCATGCCCACAGGTGTCCTGGCATCACTGAGACTTCCACCCAAACAGAGCCCATGGCCCTGGTCTGTGGGGGCTGCCTGTCATGACTGCTGGCAGATGGGCATGGGGGCACCCCCACTTGTGGGGGTCTCTGGAGGGTCAGATGTGAGAGCTCGAGGAAGAAATACATCAGCTGTGCACCATCAGTGCACATACAGACTTCATCAATGGCTACTACCAGACCCTTCTCCAGAAGAAAAAAGCAGAAGGAGACACATGGTGGCCAGTGAGATGGCTAACCAAAATCTCTTATTTCGAGAGACGTGGGATACCGTCACCTCATGCTCCAGGAAACACGGGGACACAGCTGCTCCTCCCTTGGAACTGAACAAGGTGTACGCTCCCCTCCCCATGCACGAGGAGGCTCCGATAGTGTCACTGGAGAAGAAGGAAAGTAAGCAGCATGTTGCCACCCACAGAAGGATGTAAAAGGTGGTTGTTGGGGGGACTATCTCTTGTGAGGCACTGGGGAACCCATATGCTGTCTGCACCCCCTAACCTGTGAAGTCTGCTGCTTTCCTGGGGCTTGCATCTGAGATGTTGTGGAGATGATCCCTGACTACTACCCCATACTCCTCATCCATGTGCAGATAAATGACATGGTCAGGATTGTTAACGGGTCTGGGACTCAGGCAGCTCTTTCTTCTGTGCTTCCTGTTGCAGACCATGGCCCAAGGAGGGAACAATGCATAGAGGAAGTAAACCACTGTCTCCAATGGTGGTGCCACTGGGAAGGCTTCGGTTTCCTCAACCACAGCATGTACTTCAGGGAGAGAGGACTCCTGGGAGGATCTACCTCACATGGAGAGATAAGTCCTTGTTCTCGGCAAGGATGGCCAATCTTCTAGATGTGGCTTTAAACTAAGATGGCTAGGGGATGGGGAAACACAGACTGGAGCATTCCTGGAGGGTTAACATACAAGGAAGTTCAACAGATATGGACACTAGAAGATCCACTCTTGCAGGAGCTGAGGGAGTAGTTTTCTGTCAGCATGACCAGAAGTTGAGCGTCTTACTAGGAGGACTGAGGTGCTTCCTAATGCCAGGAGCATAGGGAACAAGAAGGAGGAGGTAGCTCTCCTACTTTCCAGTGAGCATTATGATTGAGTAGGGATTATAGAGACCTGCGGGGATTCTTCACATGATTGGAGCATAGCTGATGGCTACACCTTGCATAGAAGGGACCAAGTACAGAAGAAAGGTGGAGGTGTTCCTCTCTATGTGAAGTAGGAGTACACCTTGGAGGCTGACACTGGCTTCAAAGAAGAACAACACAAAACCCTCTGGGTCAAACTGCAGGGAGGGCCGGGAAGTGATGAAAGAGACCTAACTGTAGGTGTGTACTATAGACCACCAAACCAAGGGCAGGAACTCGATTTAGAGTTTGCTTGAGAACTGACAGAGGCCTTATGTTCATGACACATGGTAGTCAAGGGCAACTTCAATTACCTGGACATCTCTTGGGAGGAACACTTGGCCAAGTTGGATCAATTGCATTCCTTTCTGGCCTGCATCAAAGAATTTTTTTTTTTTGACTCGGGAGGTGCAAGGGCCAACCATATGTAACACTCTTCTAGACTTGGTTCTGGCCAAAGGAGACAACCTGGTGACTGATGTAAAAATAGAGGGTATCCTGGGCAACAGTGACCATGAAACCATCACGTTCACTATCCATCGCAACATTGCAAGATAGCAGGATTGAAGTCTTGGACTTCAAAAATGAAAATTTCAACAAGCTCAGGTCACTAGTAGGGGAAGTGCTGTGGAACCATGGACCAAAGGCAAGAGTAGTGTATGACAAGTGGTTGCTCCATAAGGACCCGATCTTTGAAGCACAAAGGAAGTCCATTCTCACATGGAGAAAAAGTAGCAAAAAGGCTCAGAAGCCCTCTTAGCTAAACAGGGAAATCATGGTCCTCTTAAGAAAAAGGCATATAAACAATGGAAGCTTAGAGCATGCCCCAAGGAGGACTTTACAGCAATGGCCCAAACTTGTAGGGAACAGATTAGAAAGGCTAAGGAGGCAACTGAACTAAAATTAGCAACGGGGATCAAGGATAACAAGAAGTCCTTACTTAGGTATGTAGGGGACAGGAGGAAAACAAGTGGGAGTGTGGGGCCACTGCTCAACAACCCAGGACCGCTGGTTACTGCTGCTCGGGAGAAAACTGAACTCCTGAGTGACTACTTTGCTTTGGTGTTTCACAGGGCAAAGGGGAAAAACATGCAAGGGAGGGTACAGAAACAGGGTAGGAATGACTGCCTTCCTACCATTGTCATACAATTGCTATGTGACCAGTTAAAAAATTAGACACATATGATTCAGCAGGCCTGGATGGACTTCAACCAAGGGTGGTGAAGGAGCTGGTTGAAGGCATAGTGGAAGGCCTGGTAAAGTTCTTCCAAAACTTGTAGTGGTGTGGAGTGGCCCTCTTTCAGTCCTCAGGGACCTATGGCCTATATATAGTTGCCCAGGTTCTGCCCATCTTCAAGAAGGGGAGGAGGGAGGACAATTAGCCTAACTCCTATCCCAGGGAAAATCCTGGAAAAATTCATGAGGGAGTCTGTATGTGATAGGCTTACGGAAGATAGGATTCTGAATGACAGCCAGCATGGCTTGGTTGTGGGCAGGTCTTGTCTTACCAACCTCAGTTTCTATTATGATCAGGTAACTTACCACCTGGAAAAGAGTAAGGAGGTTGACATTGTATACCTTGATTTCCAAAAAGCTTTTGATTTGGTGTCCCACAACATTCTCATGGAAAAAATTGGAAGATTGTGGGCTTGACTGTGAAGCAGTTAGATGGGTATGAAGCTGGCTACAGGGTAGGGTAGACCTAGACAATTCTACTGAATGGATCTGTGTCATCTTGACAAGAAGTAGCCAGTGGTGTCCCTCAGGGGTCGGTGCTTGGTCCAGTTCCTTTAACATCTTTATTAATGACTTGGATGTGAGGTGAAGAACTCACTGGCTAAGTTATGGGGAAGTGTGATCACATTGGAAGATAGGCTGCAGATACAGGCAGACCTAGACAGGCTGGCAAGCTGGGCAGATTGGAACCAGATAAGGTTTAATATTGGGAAATGTAAAGTGCTCCACCTGGGGATGAACAATCCCCCGCACACCTGCAGCCTTGGCAATGCCAATCTGACCAGCAGTATGAATGAAAGAGACCTGGGGGTAATAACTGACCATGGTATGAACATAAGCCTGCAGTGTGAAGCTGTAGCCAGCAGGGCAAATACTACTCTAGAGTGCATCAATCAATGCATCTCCAGCAAAACTGAGGAAGTGATTCTTCTGCTCTACTTGGCATTTGTGAGACCACAGCTGGAGTACTGCATCCAGTTCTGGGAGCTGCGCTTCAACAAGGACATGAAAAAGCTTGAGGAAATCCAGAGAAGGGCCACCTATATGGTCAGAGACTTGCATGGCAAGCCATACAAGGAAAGGCTGAGGGACCTGGGATCTTCAGCCTGAAGAAGAGATGGCTGAGATGGGACTTGGTAGCATCAGGGCATACAACAAGGGCTCAGTGAACAACTGGTCACCAGGGCGCCCTTGGGGAAAACCAGGAGCAATGGTCACAAACTGCAGAAGACCATTTCAGGCTCAACACTAGGAAAAATTTCTTCACAGCTATGGTGTCCAGACTATGGAATAAGCTCCCTCCAGAGGTGATGCAATTGCCTACCCTGGAAATCTTCAAGAGCAGACTGGATTCTCAAAATCTATTACTATAGTCTATAAGTATAGTATACCAAGACTATGGTATTTGGTCTCACTTTTCATTTAATGTTTCCTGTAGCTGTTCAGTTGCCTAGATGAATGTAGATTAATAGATTTTAATTTTAATATATGTGCGACTCCCACGATTTTAAAACATCTTCATTATAGTGTGAATTTTCTGAATATTCTAGAGCTTGTTATTCAGTTTGACACCGATGGAGGTATGTGGTTGGAAATTTGTATTTGTGAAATTTGAACAGTGTGGATTTATGAATATGTTTGGGTTGTTACTGAAGAGCTGGTTGAGTCCTTCATGAAATGTTTCATTGCTGAAACAAACTATGATTCCAATATCATGTCTTCCTTTTACCTATATGCCTCAGTTAAGTTCTTGAATGAAACTAAGGTTGAGTTTTAGAGAGAGGTTTGTTTGGTTGGTTGTTTTTTTTTTAATTCCTCAGTTACCTTTTATTAAACTATCATTTTTAGAACCAAGGATTCTTGATTTTTGCATTTCTGAATGAAACTAAACAACTTAAACAGTATTTACAATGTCAATATTGTAAAATAAATCTTTATCATTTTTACATATTTGAATTATATAAATAACACTTTTTGTTCCTTGACACAAGAGACGGATGTAATTAAGCATATCAAACAATGGGGTGAAAGAACACAAAATAATTCAACTATGACTCCCTGAGAAGAGAGCACAAGAATTAACTAATATTTTGTTCTTCTTTGTATATTAGGCCATAAAGCAAATGTCTGTTTTACCATGTCTGTATTTAGTTTCAGATGAACACTTGCTCTAAATTAAATCCACTGTTAAGATCTTTCCTTACTCAAAGGTGAAACATCTAAACAAAATTCATCATTATTAGATGAATGGTATTTTGAAAAGATCAGCTTTGTACTATATAGAGAGACAAAAACATACTTGGAGAGTTTCTGGTGATCTTCATGAGAGGCTTCCTGTGAATGTATTAGTGGAAGACTTCTTTTGTTCACTCAGCAGAGCTTTTTATAACCATGAGGCTAATACCAAATACCTGACTTCATTTTCACCTGTGTATATCTGGAATACTTCTGATGCAAACGAGGGATTCTCTGATTTTATGTAAGAGTAACAAAATGAACTGCATGCTTTTGGAAGTTGCCAAAGCACTATATTGGTATTAACCTACCCTCTGCACCACTCTGATTCCTTGAAATGTCATGAAATCATATTTAAATAATAAACTGGCCATGAAATTCAGAGGTTTCACCTACTAGTCAGATTCTGTTTTTGAGTACAGAGCAACAAGTTCAACTGAACCGACACAGATTGCCAGCTACCAGACCCAGAGTTTATGTACATTGCTTTAGATACTCGTTATGTTACACTATTTATTTCCTGTGTTTAATTTTACTTAAAACACAAACTACTTAGTATTTCGTAACTTTACTACTTCATCATCTATGGGCCCCTCCAGCTGTTCAGGTAAAGTTGTGATAATGTCTGATGCATGATCCACAAAATCATGCCTTCTGACATACTACAATCACACCTCCTTCCATGCACGTGTGGTATCCCACATCAGACCCAATCATGCCTTATTTCCCATACAGGGGAAGATCAGAATTGCAATCCCATGCTCCCCCTTCACTGGCAAGCAGCAAGCTCTCATTGCTGTGGGTTGTGCAGCTAATAAATCTTGCAACTAGACCTGCGTGAAGCAGCAAGTATTTGATTTGGATTTGGTCAATTTAGAGGGACAGTGATTGGATTTGATGATTTCCTGTTTGATTCGGCCGGTTCAGATTCAGAGATTCAACACTGATTCAGAGATTTGGTTATAGATTATAATGGGGAATCACTAAAATACATATAACTTGGTCATTTTTTTTTTTTGCACATTCAGATGAAAACAGCAGGAATGTTAGCCCCTTCTGAGAGCATGAAGCCTGCCAAGCTTCAAATAGATAGGTGCAGGAGTTTCTGTGAAAGTGCACCTCAAATTGTTGAAAGCAAACTCATCACTTGTGTGTGTTAAGGCAGAGCAGGATGAAAACAGCAGGAATGGTAGCTCTTCATGTAGTCATGAGACCTGCCAGTTTTCAGGCAGAGTGGTGCACGCCATGGGTGACTGGTGCTGTCTTAGTCATGGGGGGCATGTGCTCCCCACCCCCCAGTGACCCGTAAGCAACGGGGGGCGGGGGGGGGCAACATGCAAGGGTTTCTGTGAAAGTGCACTGCAAGGTTCTGAAATCAAATAAAAAAGAAAATAGATGTAAAGTGAGGAGGCTGGCACTCCCTTGATTTGCACACCGACCTTTTAGAACCCCAACAACAGTAGGTTTGCCTTCAGGAATACCAGCTGCTCCACCAAACCAAGATTCAAGGAGATGTGATGGGATGTCAGAACATCCCCAGCAATATCAAACACCTTCTTGCTTGGAATACTGCTTGGTGCACAGGACAGGTGTTCCTGAGCAACCATGGCCAGATCTGGCCACACTTGGCTGCAGGTTGTCTGTTAGACCATGGTAGTGGCTCCACATCCTCGGTGAGATAGGTAGTCACCAAAGCCTACATGCTACCTGCCTGATGGTGAGGTGTGGTGCATCTGGACCCCACCATGGAAGCCATGCTCTTTGCCCAAACTGGCAGCAGCTGTGGAGGAGATTGGTTTGTGGTTGGAGTGCTGGCATGGGAAAATGGATCCCCCTCTTCCACATCCCTCTGCCTCTACCCTTCTATCTTTCTGACTCTGTTCACCATCACCTCCACCCAGTGTTTGAGGGTTTTGCTGCTGCAGATACTTCCCTTCACCCTTGGGTAGCTCATGCCCACCAGCACGTGGGCTGTACTGCACCACAATGGATCCAGTCAATTTTTGATAAACTCCTTCAGGTACTTCACCAGTAGCTGCTTCTTTGGATAAAGTGGCTTGCCCCAGACAGGAAAATCGATCCCCTGGAACTTCTCCATTTCATTCTCAAGCTCCTTCACTATGGGGATCACCTGGCTAAGCAGGGCAACACCAGCACTGAGGCTCTCAGTGGCCTCAAGGAATGCCTTGAAGACCACTAAGATGTGAGAGATGGTATCCCACTCCATTTTGGTAAGGGGGCTGCTGATCCAAATCTTCCTGATCAAGGCCATCTCAAGAATGGTCTTCTGTTGCTTGATCAGCCTTTTGAGCATAAGGTATGTGGAATTCCACTGAGTCTCCACATCCTCCATGATTTTGTGCTGCAGGATGCTCAGCTCTGCCTGTTTGTCCTGCAGCATCTTGCTTCCCTTGATGTTCCAGTAGAAATAGCCTGCACACTTTCCTTCAATTAAAAATAAGCTTGCTGGTAGTGATGGTGCCCTGACCCTGTCCAAGGCATCCCTGACTATGAGGTGGAACTTGCATGCCACATAGTGGATGCCAAACAAATTGGCATCACACACCACCTTGACCATATTGACTCTGTTGCTGGTGACTGTGAACCCACAGGTGACCTCACCCTCCCCAAAGAGCCACCCCTGCATCATGCGGTTCATGGGCCCCCATGATCTCCCTTGCCATGTGGGACCCATCCATCACGTCCACTTGAAGGAGAGCCCACCAACAACCTGACTGATTGCACCAGTGCCTTGTGAGGGAGAAGTAGGCATGATCTCCACTCTGACTGCTCCAGATATGAAGGTGAACTGCAAGGCTACCTGTGGATCTGCCTTCCACAGCTCCTCCCTCAACTACAGCCTGCATGCCTTAGACAGGGAGAGGACCACTATCCTGCTAAAGGTAGTGCATACATGCACTCAGTACGATGGGGCCACGAACACCATGACCCATCTGAGCCCTAGACACTCAAAGAAGGAGAAGGGCTGGCTATCCATAGCAAGCATATCCCCAATAGGGTGGCCTGCCTCTGCTTCATGGGGACAGGGGCTTTGGAGAGAGAGGGGGACTTAATTTTGGGCCTGCTGCCATTGGTGCCAGGATGAGAAGGAGCAAAGGCAAGGGGGTACTGCCTCTAGAGATACAACATCATCACAGTGGTGGTGGTGAAATATTTCACATCCTTGCCCCAGCTGATCTGCTTACAGCAGTGCTGGCAGGTAGCATACCTGAGACCATCTTCAACCTCAAAATAATCTGAAACTATGCTACCCACCCGCTTCTGAGTTGATGGTGTGGTTCCTTTCATATCCCTCTCCTCAGCAGGCAGAAACACAACAAAAGGAGGAGCTGAGTCACCTGCCCCACCAAAGTGCCTTCCAGAGAAGGATACCTGCTTCTAGGGGAACTTTGACTAGTGTAGAGCACTCCCTCATATTCTTCCTTTTTTCCCAGAATGTCCTTCACTATGGCCTTCAGCTCCTTTGCTTCCAAATACAGCTCCTCCTCTGGTACTGGAAGGCTTACACTGGAAACTGAATTTGGGGTGGAGAATGTAATGCTGCTGCTCGTTAGTGGTGTTAGTGGTGGTGGTGCAGATTCAGGCACAGCTACTACCTCCTTGCTCCTACTAGCAGCAGAAGACTCATTGCTGCCAGGAAAGCGGGGATGTCTATTTTTGGGGAACTTGCAGCTGTCCCTCTGCCCCCTCTCCCTCCTCTGCCAGAAGATCTGGCACCTGCTTTTCCAGCATGCTTCATAATGTTTGGTGTGCTGCAAAATGTGTGTGCATGCTATGTTGTGTTTTCCTGTACAGTGATGACACACTTTCAGGGAAAACACAGATTTCTTTTTATAGGGGGAAAGAATCAAGACAGACTAACAAGAACAAATGAGAGGATTTTGGGGGAAGAAGAAGTTGAAAGGAGTGGATAGGGATAACAATAGGGATTGTAGGCAAGTGTAAGTAATAAAGGATTGTATACAACTTGCAAGAAGAGAGATTAGCTACTAAGAGACTAAATAGCAAGCCAGAGCCTTTCAGATGCTGCTGGTCCAAGAGAAACACAGCTCACAAAAGACACAGATCACTTCAGACACAGCTTTATATGTTGTTAATGTCCCTTCCCCAGAGCACTGTGACTGGAAGGGAACTCAGAGAAAGATCACAGTCACTGGCCAGCTACAGATGTCAATATCACAGCAGTCTTTGCCCCCCTTTCAGCATTTTTCATATATGGAAGATCACCCCATCCTCCTCTCTCTTCTCAGTTTTGGTTTCCTGCAAGCTTTCTGAATCTCTGCAGCTCTCTGAATCAATTCAAACCTTTTAATGGGTCTCCCAATTCAATTCAGAGTCAGAGATTTGGCTGCCAAATTGGGCCAAATCTCTTCCGTATTGAATCGGCTACTGAAGCTATTGGCTATTGCATATCCCTACTTGCAACCATGGCAGTACCCCATGCGCTGCTGCAGCTATGGGTCCTAAAGCTGATATGATTTACAGCTGCAGCAGCATCCCACAGGACTTGCAGTGCATGTTGCACCCCAGCTACATGGGACTGCCATCTAAAGAGGTACAGCTGGCTGTGCATTCAATTAATGGCACAATAAGAATGAACCACAAAGTTATTGCATTTTTTTGGTGTAATAACTTTTTAGCTTATTCCTTGTTTTATCATGCCATTAACTGACTGAATGTTAATGTATACCTTAAGATATGTGTCATGGCATAGGATCTCCAGTGATGGCTGTGATGCCCCTAGGGCTCCATGACCATGTCAATTCTGCTCTGTGGGCACCTTCTTTCCTCTCCTGCCATGTCTTGTTGGTATAAATACATAACAGGGAGGCTGCCCACAAGTTTCTGCTCATTCATCGTCCTGCTGGACCCCACTAAACCCTGAGAACCCTGGACCACTTGCTGGGTCCTGCTCTAAGTTGGTGCCTCATGGAACACCCCAAGACTTATGGATTAGATATGTGACTCAAAAATCTCCCCTTCACCATTCTTCATGCCTTGCAAGTGTTATATAAATATTATCTCCCTAATAAAGTCTTGGCCTTACTTGGCCTCCTGTGGTCACTGGGTTCTGGAGCCTGTCACTGCATCCTCACTGGTGCTGAGCTCTCTGCAGCCCAGAAACACAAGCCCCTAGGCTACAACATAACAATAACAATGGAGGTTACACTTTGACCCTTTAAGAAGGCAATCTTTTTTAGTATTGTATACCTCCTAGCACCAGGTACCTTATGAGCTCCTGAAGCTTTATTAAGCCTACAGGCAGTAGATCAGGCAATCAAACATCCACAGGTAGCTGTTTCATGCAGGAGCTTTTTCCCCTTGTGGGTGCTGGAGAACTAACCCTGCCAGTCCTAGCCCTGGAGCTGATATGTGTCCATGGCCCTGCCTTCATCCTGCCTTCATCCAGCCAGCTGACCACATGCAGGTGCCAGCTAATGTCCTCATTAGCCTGCTGCCCGGACAACCTGAAGCTGTGGAGCTTTGCCTCAGCTCACCAGACTCTCTAGCTAGGTTGTTTCTGTTCTTACAGGAACAGGATCACCTTAGCACTCTGCAACAATGTGATTAACTAGTTAATCATGTCTTAAGTGTCACGTGTAGGTGAAGCCTATGGAAGATCACATAAACACAAAAGAATAAAAGAAAAACAGACTTTATAAAAAACATATCATAACTATAAATAATTATTTTAGCAAAAAAAGAACAATAATTTTGAATGCTTGTGTTAATCTAATAGTTTTCTTCTATTAGATTAATAGATGCATAGCTTCTTAGGGGCTGGAAGGGACCTTGCAGATCACTGGGTCCAGCCCTTGTACTCTAGGCAGGAAGACAATTGGGGTCAAGTGACCACAGCGAGGTGACTGTCCAGTCTCTTGAAAACCTCCAGAGTAGGTGACTGCATCACCTCTGGAGGGAGCTTGTTCCACAGTCTGGATACCCTGACTCTGAAGAAGTTTTTTTCTGATACTAACCTTCTCTTCTTTAGGCTAAAAAGCCTACCAAGTTTCAAGAAGATTAGTGCAGGGGTTCAGGGAAAAGTGCAACCCAAATTCTTCAAAGCAAAACTCATGCTACATCCATGTTACACCATAGGGGGTTGAAACCTTCAGGGGTGGTGGCCCCTGTTGAGCCCATGAAGCCTGCCAAGTTTCAAGATTGGTGCTGGGGTCTGGGGGGAAACTGCACCTCAAGCTGCTGACAGGCAAAACTGGTGACATAGGTGACACTGTGTGTTAAGGTGCAGGAGGATGAAAACTGCAGTGGTCGTGGCCCCTACTCAGGCCATAAAGCCTGCCTAGTTTCAAGAAGATAGGTGCAGAGGGCTGGGGGAAGCTGCATCGCAAGCTGCAGACAAGCAAAACTTGTGACATGGGTGATGTTGTATGCATTAAAGCAAAGCAGGGTGAAAGTTGCATAGATGGTTGCCCCTGCTGAGGCCACAAAGCCTTCCAGCTGTTGAGGAGATAGGTGCAGGGTATCTGGGTTCTGAGGCCCTGCACCCCTAGCTGCTGACAGACAAAACTCATGACATGGGTGCTTGTGCAACTGACTGTCTCTGTCTTGGGGCAGTTGATTGTATTGATTATTTCCTCTAGCTAGACCTGTAGTAGTTCCCTCCCTCCCCATGCTCCAAGACAGACCCAGTTGCACAAGCATTCGTATCATGAGTTTTGCCTGTCAGCACCTAGATGTGCAGGGCCCCAGAAACCAGAAACCCTGCAACTATTTCCTTGACAGATGGCAGGCTTCATGGCCTCAGCAGAGGCTACCATTCCTGCAGCACTGCACCTTTCAACCCACTGCACTTTCAACCCACTGCACCTTAACACACAGTGTTGCCCATATCACGAGTTTTTCTTCTCTGCAGCTTGAGGTACAGTTCTCCCCAAACCCTTATACCTATGTCCTTGAAACTTGGCAGGATTGGTGGCCTTACCAGGGGCCATCACCCCTCCAGTTTTCAACCCCATACATGTGACATGAATTTTGCTTTCAAGAATTTGGGGTGCAATTCCTCCCCAACCCCTACACTCATCTTGAAATTTGGCAGGCTTTATAGACTCACAGGGGGCTACCACCCCTGAAGCTTTTTACCTCCCCTGTGTTGTAACATATATATGTGACATGAATTTTGCTTTCAAGAATTTGGGGTGCAGTTCCCCTGAAGCCCCTGTACCAGTCTTTTTGCATTTATGCTCTCAGCAGAGGCTACCACCCCTGCAAGTTTCATCCAAATCAGACAAAAAACCAACAATGTTATGAATATTTAATTGAGTCCCCATTATAACCTATGGATGGATATCTGAGACAACTCTGAAGCTTCAGATCTGATTTGGCCAGATTGAAGCGGAAACCCAGTCCAGTGCTCCGGATTGGATCCCTGGCATCCAAAGCAACTGGATCTGCAGATGGATTAAATAGCTGTCTATTCACACAGGCCTATTAACCATTAACCTTAAGTCCCTTTTGGCCATGGTGCAAGTCAAGCTGTGACCTCCAGACCTATATGTATGTTGAGGGTTATTTGCCCCCAGATAGAGCATCTTACACTTGGAAGTCTTAAACTTCATCTGGCTCTAGTCTGCCTAACTCTAGAGCATGTCCAGGTCTGCCTGTATCTGTAACCTATCTTCTGATGTGACCACACTGCCCCATAACTTGGTGTCATCCATGAACTTGGCCAGCAAGCTTTTCACTTCCCCATCCAAATCTTTGATAAGGATGTTAAAAAGTACCAGTCCAAGCACAGACCCCTGAGGGATACCACTGGCCACTTCATGCTAGGACACAGAGATCCGTTCATGAGAAATCTCTGGGTCCTACCATGTAGCCAGTTTCCCACCCATTGAACCATCGAGCAGCTGAGCCCACAGTCTTTCAGTTTTCCCACAAGGATATTGTGGGATACTAAATCAAAAGCCTTTTGGAAGTCTCGGTATATAACATCTACCTCTTCTTCCATGTACGGGTAGTGACAGACCTGGTCATAGAAGGAGATAAGATTGGAAGACAAGACCTACCTGCCATGCTGGCTGTCATTCAGAATCTTACCTTCCGTGAGTGTATCACACATAGATTATTTAATGAATTTTTCCAGGTTTTGTCCTGGGATGGAGGTTAGGCTGATTGGTTTATAGTTGTTCAGGTCATCCCTTTTCCCCTGCTTCAAGATGGCACAATGTTCACCATCTTCCAATCCTAAAGGATTTCCCCTGTGCACCACACATTCTGAAAGAGCTTTGCCAGGGGTCCCACAATGACCTCTGCCAGCTCCTTCAGCACTTTTGGGTGAAGTCCACCTGGTCTTGCTGACTTATAAATGTCTAGCTTTTCTAGTTGGTATTGCACCCATTCTGCATCCACAGTGAG
The DNA here is from genome assembly GCA_030014935.1 of Caiman crocodilus. Taxonomy (NCBI): domain Eukaryota; kingdom Metazoa; phylum Chordata; order Crocodylia; family Alligatoridae; genus Caiman; species Caiman crocodilus. The sequence continues at coordinate 14,424,822 of JAGPOW010002673.1, forward strand.
GAGGCTGTCATTCTTGGCATTCCCCCTATGAGCCTTATCTTGCCTGCCTTTCCACATGGTCTGGTGACATACCGAACCAAAGTGAGCATTCAGGAGTTCAGTTTTTTTCCTGAACTTTGGTTACCAGCTGTCCTGAGATGTTAAGCAGGGGTCCCACACTTCAATTTGTTTTCCTTCTACTGCCTACATACCTAAAGAAGGACTTCTTATTGTCCTTGACTCCCATGGTGAACTTAACCTCAGTAGCTGCCTTGGCTTTCCTGATCATTTCTGTACAAGTGCTGGTCACTAATGGACCATCCCTAGCTTCCACTGTGCATACACCTCTTTTTTTTTTTTTTAAGAGGAAAGCAGTGTTCCTATCAAGCTAGAAGGGCTTGCCAGCCCTTCTGCTACCTTTTCTCTTTGAAGAAATGTTTTCTTTTGTACTTCAAAGATCATAACCTTGAGCAATGACCGCTCTTCATGCACCCCATTTGCCTTCCCTTCCTAGTCTCACATTGCCTCCCCTACTAAAGGTCTGAGCCTGTCAAAGTGAGCATTTTTGAAGTCCAGGACCTGAGTCCTGCTGGTTGACTAGTCTACCTTGCAGTGGATGGTGAACCTGATAATTTTATGGTTGCTGTTGGCCAGGTTACCCTTGCACTCCCTGGGTCAGGAAGAGTTCCTTGATCACAGTTGTAGCAAAACCCTGAGTTTCTTTTTTTTTTCCTTTAGAATGCATTCCTTCCCCTTCCCCAACCATTTCTGACTTAGCCTCTCCCCCTCTATCCCCTATAGATAAGTATAAGTAAGCTAAAATATAGGATAGGCTTTAACATTTTATTTTAGGTACTAAGTTTTATTTTTCTCCCCTCTGCAAATAAGTGCCCTGTTATTTTGATATAGATATCCACTGTTTTATAAGTGATAATAATTATGGTTCTATTGTTGTTTTTGTTTTGTTTTTACTTTTTTTATATTGTGTGATTACTGTTTTAGGCTTACATATGTAAGTTAGCATAAGTCATGTCAAGTTTCCATCTTGTAATGTCAAGCCTCCATCTTATCCCCATGCCCAGTTGTGTAACCTATGACTCTCACCTACCCCTCCTACATAACTTCGTTCCTGAATGAATGGGGATGAATGAGGGTGCTTGAGAGACAATGGCAGTAGTTCTAAAAATAGCTCCCTCTGAATGACCAAACTATCAACACGAATACCTGGACCAATAACCCAGCCATTGGAACCACCATCAGCATTCATGAAACAAAAGATGAGCCATTGTGCCAAGGCTGCACGTGCTCATTAAGAACTTCTAGAACCCTCTGGAACAGGAATGACCTTGCCTGGACAGGCCCTTCCATAGGAGATCATAGGTAGTCTATCCCATAAAAAATAGTAGTGAAGACTGACCCCCTGGGAAGGCCATTTCCATCTGGACCAGACAAGGTCTGTCACAACGTCTATCCACCCCAGAGGCCCTGACAGCAACCCCTCTGGACAACACCAAGCTGAAGGAGACCCCAACTGACCATTGGGGACCCACTTTCAGCCTAGAATAGGTAGCTATCACCTGCATATTTCCTCCTCCAATTTGGACTCTCTCTCTCCCCTCCTGGACTTCAGCCCCTGCATCAAGCCTCTTTAACTCCTGCTGCCATTGTGTGTGTGTGTGTGTGCGCGCGCGTGTGCATGCGCATGTGCGCAAAGGAACCAATAAAATGTTGTGTCATCATCTCCCCTGTCCAATAAAACCACTATCATTTGTAACCCTGAGTGGGTTGTGTTTTACTGAGCCCTGGTCCCTTCCCCATCTTAAATTCCAGTCTCTCTCTCTCTCTCTCTCTCTCCCTCTTGGTTCTCAGCCCCTGTTGGCTACAAATGTCCAACTCAGGATTCTTAAAATTCTAGTTTATTAGGCAGATTGAAACACTATAATCATAAACCTTGAGGCTGATCCCCAAACACACATGCACACACATACACATACACACACACATTAGCAAGCTACAGAGTCAGGAATACCTCTCCTACAAGTGCTGGAGTCTGTCGTTGAGGCTTCATTCAGCGTGGTGTTATCTTCCAGAAGGGGGTCACCGGCTGGTCCCTCTGGCTGGACAGGTCTGGTCGAGTTGGAGATCAAGAGGGTGCCACTGAAGGTCACTTTTCACTGCCTTTTATCTGTCCATAGCAAACTTTGGCGACTCCCCAGTTTTCAGGTTTGCCCAATCCAGGGGTCATTGACCCTCATGGGACTTCCCCCCCCTTTGGTGGCTACTGGACAGCATCTGTCAACCCCAGGGGCCATCCACATGCACGTGCTGGTTTGGTATTCTGTTGATGAATTTTGAATAGGGCTCTGGGAGCGGTTGATCTGGACATATTCAGCCCAAAATTTGGTCCCTGACGTTGATTAACTCAGACCAGGGCTTCTAACCCTTGATCAGTGACGTTTAGAGATTTCCCCGTTGTTACATTGTCTTCTATTGAGTTCTTCCCTTATTTGATCTGCAGCTCCCAGGTGTTAATTGCTGCCTCCTGCTACAGTGTTACACATTCAATCATGTTACACATTCAATTACTGATCTACTTGCTCTTTCAGGGGCCAAACTGATACAGGGAAGGACAGTTTGATTGCTAACCTTGTTAACATTGTTACAATGTATAACTTACTAAAATACATTTAGTTGAAAGTTGAAAAGTGAGGAGTATAAAATATAACCTACAAATGTAATGCCATGGCACACAAATAGATAAAAATACCAAAATACAAGGGGAGAAACAAAATACACACATACAGATTTTAAAACACAATTCCTTATCTTAAAGTGAAAGATAGAGGAAGGAAGAAAAGGTAGAAAAAGAGAAACATATCCAAAGAGGGGAGAGCAAAGTCAGGCAAGAGGAAAAGAGGGCTTTCTGATACACCCCATTGTCACCACTTTTTTCCTCCTCTCTGTCCCTTTTCTGCAGGCTCTAAGCCCTGTTCCTGCCACTTTTTGCCTCCTTTCAATCCCCCTTCTGCAGGCTGTCACCCTTGTTGCTTTCTGTAGGCTCTCAGCCCCGCTCCTGCCACTTTTTGCCTCCTGCCACCTCTCCCCAATTCTTATCTCTCTCTGCCTTCTCTTTCACATTCTCTCTCTCTCTCAATGTGTTCTCCAGCCTCCCCCACCCCCACAGCCCCACTCTGAGTTTTCCTCTCCCCATGTACCTCTTGGCTCCCCTGTAGCCTCCTTGCTCTAGCTCCAGCCTCTAGGCTTCTCCCTGGCATTGCTCCTTTGCTCTGCCGGCTTTCTGCTTTCAATTAACACCAATTAACCTTAAGCTATCCCAACTTCCCTCCAATCTGCCAGTTCTAATACTGGAATCAGCAATTTTCATCTCAGTCTCCACCAGCAGTAATCTAAAGTAACCCCAAGCCTCAGCTTTCTCTAGTCTACTGGTTCTAATACCAGCAACTTTCACCCTCTACGCTTTCACTGTCTCTCTTAATTTAACCTCCCCCCAGGAATCCCAAGTACAGCAACCACATACATACACACCACAGCACCCAAGTTAGGAACTCACCTGTGTGTATGTATATGTGAGTGGTATGTATGTAAACTGATATAGATGTATGTCACTGTGTGCATGATATATGAATTAGTGATATGTGTATGTGTATTGGGTGTGCAGGTATTGGTAATTAATTTTGGTCTAATTTCTTTTGGTCTGTATAGTGTGTGTAGGTGCATGAATTGGTGATAGGTATGCATTTGCCTAGGCTGATAATTTTGGAAGTGTATGTGCCTGAATTGGTAGTGCATGTGTGCACGCCTGGTGGGGGTGCATGCACCTAAAATGTGCGTATGTATCCAATTGATTTTTGAGTGTGTGCCTGTGCAATAGTACACCACAACATCCTGAGAGTTGGCCTCATCCCACAGGGCAACACAGGAAACTGTGTGAACAATCTGACCTAGCCAAGTGTTTCTCCCAACCAGCCAATTGTTTTACCCAACCTATGTCCAGATAATTGAAGTCACCCATGACAACCAAGTCCCTTGCATACATAGCTTCTGTCAGTTGTCAAGAGAACTCCATATTCAGCTCCTTCCCTTGGTTCAGTGGACTGTAGTAAATGCCTAGAGTTTCTCTTACTGTGACCCCCTATAGCTTGACCGGAGTAGTTTAACTAATTTCAATGGAATAGTACTATTCATGCTTCCCCCTCTCCCCCCCACCTGCTTGGATGTTGTGAGCATTGGCTTGAGCAGGCAGGGGAGAGAGTGGGGGGAATCCCTCAGATTCCCATAGGGGATCCTGGGCCTGGGGGGAACCCCTTGAGGCATGTGGCTCCCTGTGTGTGCGCAGCCCCCTGGCTGCCAGGACCAGCACTGGCCCAAGGGACTGTTTCCCCCCTCCCTACTGGCAGGGCAAGATGTGTGCATGGGGTGGTGATGGTGGTGGTGGTGGTGGGGAAATCATCCTCCATACAGTTGGCAGACCAGGGTTCAGGGAAGCAGCTGAGGATGGGGAGGGGACTCTGTTCCCCCTCCCCACAGCTGCCCTGCTCGGGTGATAGCTACAGGCAGGATGCAGGCTGGGGATCAGGGGCGTTGCTACCTCAGCTCTGTGACAGCCCAGGGGTGCAGCTGGCCCATCTCAGCTGGAATAGAAAGTGCAGCCAAGGTTAGCTCGCCCACCCTGCAAGGGACAGTTGCATGGGGGGAGCACAAAGCACCTGGGAATGCTGGGGGAATGCAAGGTAGCTTGAGTCAGGAGGGGATCTGGAAAAGAATTGTGATCAACATTTTTTGCCTAAAGTGATTCAATCTGATACTACATCCATCCGGGTCCATCTTAACCAGGTACAGACATTTTGAAACAAGGTTATGTGCACTGAACTTCTTTCCTGGTGCAGGTTTATACTGGTTTTCAACCACTTATACTGGTCACTGAGTAATTTCTGTCCCTAACCCTTCTGAGAAAGAGATTGCTGTCTTGCAAGTTATGGTGTACTGAATTAATCAAGCAGAGGCTCTTGCAAACCGATCAAATTGTCATTGTGAAACCTTAATTGGACATGGAGGTTGTACCTTCATTCAGTTTCTAAGGATGCATAGCTTTAGATGTTTCAGAGAAAATATCATAATTCCTGTCATGTGCCTATTGAGATGTTAATTTCTACAGTATATGAACATTCACTCATATTTTCAAAGAATATTATGGACAGCAAATGCTTTCCAAATTCCTGTGAATACATACATTTTGCCAGTGATTGTGAATTGTGGGTTTTCACTGTAATTACTGACAGGAATGACTTTTTGTTAAGTCCTCCAGTAACCTGAGATGTATACATTTTTAATCTTAGCTGGTCTATGTTGATTGGGTCATAAGATTAATTGAGATCTAGTTATAGAGTTAAAACTCCTATGAATTCATGGGAGTCTTAATTTTTCTCTTTATGAATTTATCTGTATGGTCCAAAAAAATTGGCACCAAAGTCAAATAAGTAACTGACTTTGGAACAGTTCTATACATAAATACCTATGAATTAAGCATTGTATGAGGAGTGAAAGTTTTAAAGCAATGAGAAATATACTGGGAGAGAGATTCTTCTGTATGTGTAATTTATATCAATTTTTATTAAATGAAACTGCTGATGAGGCATAGATGAGATCTGTTAAGTCTTTCTCAAGGAAAACAAAAGTTTTAAATACCTTGCTATCAACAGGTTGAAATTAATTAATACTGATAAGAAAATAAATGATTAAAAAAGGAGCCCTTCATCCAAAAACAGAAATCAAAATGAACAAACATTGGGAAAATGGTGTGAGATGAAAGAAAAAAATATATACACTTCAGAAAATGAAAGTAACAAAAATGAGTAAGAAAAGAAGGATGATTCTTACCTAATCTTTAGAATAAATGAGGGTAAGAGATTCATAATAGCAAAGAGTATGAATAGTTTATATTTCTTTAAATGCTTTTGCTAGTAGAATACACTGTTTGCCTCTGTCTCAATTACCACAACATTTATGCTTCAGACAATTCAATGACCCTTACGTTCACATTTATATATTTGTATCACAATTCTCTGAAGGATATAGTATTAATCTTCCCAGTTCTTAAAAATTAGCAGCCTGACTGAAAAAGAAAAAACACCAGATAGATGTTTTGTAATATTTGGAATGCATAGGTCACAACTTTGGCCTAACCAATACTATTTTTAAAGCAATGCTATGTAACTGAGTTTGCAATTTTATATTTTAATTTATTTTTAAGTAAGTCAGCTGTTTTTTAGTTCCTCTTATTTCTCCTTTACTACAAAAGCCACAGTTCCTACAAAGGTATAATATAGTTGAAAACTACTTTGTTGTTTGTTCAAAAGGGTTCTGTTGTTTTGGTTTTTTTCATGGTGAGATACAGCAACAGTGGAAGTTGAGCTTGCGTATTGATAAAAGCAATAGGAAATTTAAAGCACAGACTAAATATATTCTAATCCATACTGAAATTATGAAAAGCAGCAGCAGCTTCAGGAAAAAAACATCCTCTGATCCCCAGTGATCTGACAGTGGACTGGCAATCTGATTGTTGTTGTTGTTCAATTAAAGTAGTCATTTAGGTAATTGTAATTTTAAATAATCTAAATTAAGTGATTGTTCTGCCAATAAATTGTTTGTTATAATGGGCAGGCTTAATTCTTGACTCTCTGTAAGCAGAAAGGGTCAAATTTAAACCTCTTAAAAGGGGTAATACATTATAGGATCATAGGAAAGTAGGACTGGAAGGCATCTTACAAGTGTGGTCTAGTCCAGGCTCCTGCTCAAGGCAGGATCATCCCTGACTAAAACATTGCAGCCCAGTGTCTATCTAACTTGCTCTTGAAAACTTTCAAGGATGGAAATTCCACATCTTCATTTCAATACTTGACGACATTCATAGTCAGAAAGTTCCACCTAATCTCCAACCTTTTTCTTATTCTCTGTTGAAGACTTTTTGTTCCTATTTTTGTTCCCTATAGCCACAAAGAAAACGCTATCTCCATCTTCTTTGTAATCATGCTTAAGTTGTTTGAAGACTGTTATCAAATTCCCTCCTCCGTCTTCCTTTCTCTAGATTAATTAACCCTAGTTCTTTCAGCTTTTCATAAGCCTTACTTCCCAGGCCTCTATTTTTTGTTGTTTTCCACTTGAATCTTTCCAATACATTTACATCTTTCTTGATGTGTCCAACCCAATACTGCAACCTAGTTAATCATTCTCAAGTCTGGATTTGCACATGTAATTTCTTTCATCCCAAGTGCAGGACTTTGCACCTGTGCTTGTTAAATTTAATTTAATTGATTTTGAATAGTTTTTCCAGTCTATCCAGGTCATTTTGGATTCCAGACCTCCCCTCCCCAGTGCCTGAGACTCCATCATCCAAATCATTAATGAACATATTTTAAAATAACTGACCCAAGATGGACACGTCAGCAATCCCACTCAATACCTCTTCCCAACCTGAAAAATGAGCCACTGATGATGATCCACTTGTACACTGACCATGTCTACAAGTGACACTGATTGTGCAGTAGCTCATTGCTATGGTTCAGTAGCTCATTACTACTACACAGTAATGTTGTGGAGCGTGAACCGTGATGCGACACTACTGCACAGTAGTAACAAGCTATTGCACAGTCAGCATCGTCCTGAAACCATGCAGGGATGCCACTGGTTATGCAAGAAATGGGTACCTCCTTCTTGGATATGTAAGTACCAACTGTGCAGTCAGTGTCTCTTGTAGATGTGGACATTGAGCACAATAATCAAACCCATTTTGTATCTATCTTACAGAACTTTCATTGAGCCTGTATTTCCATAGCATGTTAGCAAGAATGCCCCAAGAGACAGTATCAAAAGCCTTGCTAAAGTCCATATATATTATATCCACTGCTCTCCCCCTATTTACACAGTCTGTCACGCTATCATAGACAGCAATCGGATTAGTCAGGAATGACCCCCATGCTGGATTGAGGCTGTGTGTTCACGGACATAAGTGGCACGCTCACGGACCACTGCTCCTTAGCAGGAACATTAGTGGGAGCTGGGGTTATAAGGCACCCATATCCACCTTTCACCGGAGAGGCAAATGACCTGGCATTTGTGAAGAACTAGCTCACCATGGGCAGTCTCATCAGGCCATCCTTCCCCAGCAGGGTGCAGTTTTACCCAGGGTGCAGTTTTGCCCAGGATCAGGAGCCTCCTACCATCCCCATGCCTCCTGTCCTTACCTCCAATGTGTTCCTGAGCAGCCACTCAGCTGGGTGATGTCTTTCTAGCTGCCAACACCAGACTGCTGGCTCAGCTGTGAGGGCCTGGATCAAAAATGGAGGATCTCAGACCCCTCCCCCAATCCCAGGGCCCTCCTGGAGTCATGTGGCCACCTCATTAGGGCTAGCTCACACCTGAAGGCTATCCTGCTGTCTGCTCTCAAGCCTTAAAATGAAAGACACCAAAGATGCTCTGCCATACTCTTTTATATCCCTTGCCAGTTCCATCTCATTACATCCCTGACCTCCCTAATTTTTTCCCTGAATGCCGATATGATACTCTTATGCTCTTCCCTAGTAACATAACCAGATTTCCACCTTTCAGTGTTTCAACCCATTGAAGGACTTCTGAATAGCCAAACCAACCTTTTGTTTCACTGGAATAGCTTATTCCTGCACCCTTAATATGGCCTCCTTAAAATACAACTAACTATTCTGAACTCCTTTTCCCCTCTGACTTGGAAATTTAGAAGAGCTTCCCCCATACTTGACCTCTCTACTATCTGTATTAAAAAGATACCCCCAACACTCCAATAGTTTGCTAGACTGCCAATGATTTCATCTCATCAGACATCATGGTAATTAAGGTCTCTTGTGAAAATCTGTTCTTCAGTTTGGAAACTTCTGACAGTTGTCTAAAGAATAGCCTCATTCATCTCCACTTCTTCATTTGTTGACATATAGCTGGTGCCCTCTGTGACATCCCCCTGCTGCTGTCTCCTCTGACCTTTACACAGAGACTTTAAACAGGCCTACATTCCACTTTGTATTGCACCCCAGAACACCCATGCATATCTTATATATAGACCCTATATACATAAATACATACGTTATAATCATTCACAATGCTACTCCCAATTACAATAAGCCAAGTTGCATCATAATTATCCAATGTACTAAGTCCTCCAATTCTTCATGTTTATTTCCTATGCTTCCTTCTTGCATTAGTATATAAACATTTACAGTATCTAACTGACTTTTCTATTTTCTTCCTGCAAGCACTGTTAAGGTTTCCACTACATGTATTAAAAACAGCATGTAACACACTCAGCACAATCTTTCATTTTCATTGCACAAACAATATCTTCATAAGTACATTATTAACATGTTTTACTCCCAGTCCATTTTGGCTGTTGATCTGTATCTAGATGTCTTTTCAATGCATAAAAACGATATGGAACCCAATTATCATATACTGATTTCTCATGCTTCCTTATTTTATAATATTAGTCAAAAATCACACACAAGCTGTTATTTGGAATTTTATTGTGCTTGTAGTCTTTTCTATAGCAATCCTCAATCTCTTTGCCCATTCAGGCATCTCCTTGTTATTTCTCCACAAAAGGATTTAGGGTTATATCCTACTCTAACTCTTAAGCACCTAGAGTGGATTTATGTGCATTAGTGTGATTTCAATTTTGCATGTGGCTCTGGTCCCCCATCCTCAACAAAGATACAGTCCAATAGGAAAAGCAAAGTGAAAGGCAATAAGGTTGATCACGGAATGGAGAGGCTTCTGTAGAAAGGCAAATTAATGAGGCTAGGAATTTTCAGCTTAGAAAGATGGCTGAGGGAGGGGACATGATAGGGATCTAGAAAGTCATGAATAGTGTAGAGCAATGGACCCCAAATAAATAGAGCAGCAGGCCATAGGTTGAGTGGGGGAAGCTTACCTCTGATAAACAGCATTTGTTTGGTGTGTTGTGGAGGGAAAGAGGGGAAATGTAAGTAGTACCTGCCAGTAGAAAGAAGAAAGGGAGAGAGCAGGGAGGGCTTCAAAGGGGATCATAGTGAGGGCAAGGAAGGGGGTCACACCAGGTTGAGTGCTTGCCACTTATCCCCCATGCCAGTCACTTCAGGGGGCAAATCTAACCTGTAAGCCATAGGTTGGGCACCACTGATGTAGAGAAGGTATATAGAGGCCATGTCTACACATGTGCTTTAATGTGCCATAGCCTATTTTACTGTTCATTAAAGAATTATGTCATAAACCATACAAATATATTAATGCAGAGTAAAAATAGGCTAGTGCACATTAAGCCTCACTAAAAAAGCATGTGCCTTTGTTACTGTGCATTAGGGCAGCCTAACGCACATTTATTTAGTGCCTCACATTAGAAGTACTCAATATAATGTTCAGTAGCAGAAGAACATTAATGAACATGTAGACACACCCAGGGACTTACTACTTTTTCAATACCAGAACTAGTGAACATACAATAAAAGTAATAGGTAGCAGGTTTAAAACAAACAGGAAGTTCTTTTTCATACACTGAGTACATCTGCATGAGATATTTACTGCAGTTGCCTAATTAGCTTTGCAGTAAACATCTCCTATCTACAGTGCAGTTAGGCCACAGGAAACTAATAAACTCCACATCAGGGTAGTACTTGTAAATACAAGTACTAGCAAATAAAATCTAGTTGCTAAAACACCTAAAACTAGCTGCTAAAACTTTGCTAAAACACCTAAACCCACATGGATGCCTAATGGGTTAAGCAGGGTCTGGCCCTTCATTATCTAAATACTGGCTAATTGCCATTTTAAGTATTCAGTTCCAGAATTTAACTTCTAAGAGTACTTAGGTACAGTCTAACCCTAGCACCATCCTTGGGGTTTCCATCCATCAAGCTCCCTAAGTGCTACATCTTTAATGTCAGGGTAAGTGTCTTAGCCAAGTACCCTTAGATTAGACAAAACAAAAAAAGACAAAACAAAAACATCTGTCTTTTCCCCTTACCTTTCCACTCTCCCCTGCTGCTGGACTTTTTGACTATTTCATGTTTCAGGCCATCAAAATCAAGCCAACCAAATCAAGCCAAGCAGCTTCAGTCCTAAGAGCCAACTTCTCTCACTTAGATGTGAACATTTAATTTTATAGTATTATTGTAATATTGTACCTTTTGTCAAAGGGGTCAGCATGTCCCTGTTTCCTAAGATTTTGGCGATACTAGGTGGGCAATAGTGACTCTCTGAAACTGCAATAAAAGGTGGGGAGTAAGATCATGCCTATTTCTACAGGGAACCATAAGGGAGAAGAGTGTTTATAGCTTTCAGCCAAGAGAAGAATCAAGCTTGTTTCTTCAAGACAACTGTCCTTGCCCTCTCCCCTCCAAACATGTACTGAGTCATTGGAAAAAACACCACTGTAGAGGCTGGCCTTCTGGTCTTCTCTTCCACACAGTGGAAACATAGGTTGGAAGAGACCTACGTTACCAGTGTTAATTACTTTGTGTGTGGAAAGCTGCTTGTGAGAGTCATGGCTACTTGTTCCATTTCTCTTCAAAAGATCTATATAATAATGTACCTCTACTAAAGCCTAAAGTCCTATTTGTTTGGAATCTGTTAGCCCAGTGAAGAACTTGACAGTTTTTAAAAATTATCTTACTCCCACATAACTACTATTTGACCTAAAAGGATTAGATTTAACTGGGTAAAGTACGTATTTGTGCCTTTAAGCCAATAAAGTTAAAATAAACATTAAATACATGAGACTTTAAAAAAAATTCAAAAGTCTGATAAATCTCACACACTAACTGATTTGGAATATTCCCAAACTCCAAAGCCTCTCTCTTGGGAATTCAATATTTTGATCAAAAAGCTTTTAAATAAATGAACGAAAGTGAAAAATGTGGGTTTTGGGAGCCAAATATCTCCAGCTTTGCCACAGAATTATTATGCAGCTTTGGGTAAGCTATTTCATCTATTTTTCCCAGAGTAACATCAACAGCAACACAATCCAGAGTAAGTTATAGGCTAAGGGTTTGACACTCCTCTGAGATGCAGGTAATATAGGCTCAAGTCCACCAAAAGAGAGCATGTCTATATTTGTTATTATAGAGCATTTATACATGTGCTCTGGGAGTGTGTGCGTGTGTGTGTGTGTATGTGTGTGTGGGAGGGGGTGCTTTAATTAGAGTGGCTCCAAGAGCCACTCTAATTAAAGTGCCTGTAGTGTCTCATGCATTGGCATTCCCATACTTAAAAATGGCAGTGGGGGCATGTTATCTAAAGCTTGTTTGATAAAGTTCCCCTGCCACCATTTTAAAGCAATTAATTGAGTCTGCTCAATTAACTGAGTCTGCTCAATTAACTGAGTCTGCTCCAACATGTTGTAATTACAGTGTGTCAGAGCAGTCTCACTGCTTGTGTATAGGCACCCACAGATACTAAACTTAATGCACCATAATTATGGTGTATTAATGTACATGAGCTGAGAGAAGGGGGAATTGAACTTTGGTCTACTGCTTCTTTCATGAATACCCTCAGCTCTTACCACCTCCTCATTTTTGACAGTAGTTGCTAGTTCTGGCCCTTCATTTCTATTACTTTTCTTTTGCAAAGTAGTCAGAGCCTATATAAATTCTGTCAGCAGAAGGTTGTAAGGGAAGGATTGAAGGACTTTTTCAACTTATGTTTACTGTCGCATGGCAACAAGTACATAGTCTGTCGGGATAGATTCTAGATTTTCTGGCACTGTTGTAAAGGTAGAGTGAATTCCAATAATTCAGTGGGAATCATGTAGATTTGAAGCAGAAACTCAGTGTGTGCTTTAGTGTTTTAGTAGTTTGGGCAAAACTCTGAAATGCAGGTAAGTCTTCATATGGAAAACAAACAAGTCTAGAAACACTTAAAAACAGCAGTACTTACAGCCTAATAATATTTCACTGAAGATCATCATGAATTACCATGAATTATCTCTTATCATGCACTGTGTTGTACCCCCTTCACATACCTTAAATATAAAAAAATGTGCTGCTGGGTTAAAGTTATCAGAAGCTGTATGTGAAACCCTACATTCCAAGCATGTAGGTAAATTTTATCATATATTTATGCCATTCCAATCTTTTTTATTCTTCAGAATGTTTTTTGACTCATTAAATATTTAATTAGACCAACTTCCTTAGTATGGTACTTATCAGTTTTAGTAATTATAATGCATCTCAGAGAGTTGTCATATGTTTATGGCTTTCTAATCTGACTGCTTAGATTATATTTCTTAGTGTGTTCAAAAGGTTTGATTTAAATAAATATTCATAAGCACATACAGGAGGTAAGTGCTTTGGCATTTCTTTCATCGTTAAGATGAAAAATCTTTGATCCATCTTCATGTAGAATAACAAGGCACATTCAAATTTTATTGAAATGTCATAAAATACAAATGAAAAATTGTCATAGAGAAAAGATACTAACTGCTTCCACCAGGATAAGTAGAATTCAGTATTATACTTTAAGTGACTTAAACAAAGTTCTCATTCAAGTGAACAGGAACTTTGTCCTTTGTCCAAATATTAAATAAACAATTACAGGACATAGCCTACTAGGCTCCTTTGGGAAATCTTTCTGTATTCAGGATTACAATTCTGGAGTTAAAAAAAAAGGTTTGTAAAGACAGAGACAAATTGTAGAAACATCAGTAAAAAAACAATAACATTAGAGCTTAAAAGTTTATAGACTAAAAGAAAGAAAAAGAAAACAAACAAACAAAAACACCAAGATCCATATTTTGCTCACCCAAGGTAATTAATGTTGCAGCTACTGAACTCAGACATTTAGGAAACTTTAAAAACACAAATAAAAGTTGGGTGTTCATTTTACCATGCAATTGGTTACTTTTCTTAATGGCAACTGAGGAATAAGACTAACTTGCCTGGAAAATAAGGTGATAGTTTTTATATGCCAGTTAACATATCCTTGCTTAGTTTCTCTTAGTGGAGAACTTGCATATATTATATCAGTGGTCACCAACTGTTCTATCATGATCAACCAGTGAATCTTAGAGCCTTTTCAAATTGATCTTGGACTGGGAGGTGGTGAGTGCATGTGTGCCCACTCCCCCCACCCTGGCAGGTCAGTCAGTGGGGGAGGGAAGGGGCAGAGGCCTGGGGGCAGGTGGAGATGGGCTCAGGGTGTAAAGCCCAGCCAGCAGTGGCATCTGCCTCTGCCATGCACAGATTGGGGGAGCATGTGCCCCCCCACAAGCGTGAGGCAGCATAAGTGGCTGCTGGTAGGGAGTGGGGGCAAGCCCTGCACAGCCATGGTGAAGAATGGAGCCATAAGCAGCTTGTTTGGGTGGCCACAGAGAGAGGGAGAACTCAGCCCAGGGCCATGGGGAGGGGGAGAACACAGCCCAGGACGGGGGGTGCCCCCAGATCTGCACATGGAGTGGGGCAGGACAGGCTGGGGTCAGGGCAGTGCTAGGCTCAGTAAGCTGCAGTGGTGGCACTGGGAGCAGGGCCTTGGAGGGGCATCATATCACCCCCAACCCTCATTCCCATTGGGCCAGGCCTGGCAGGAATAGCCTGATGAATATGAGCTTAAACTTACCAGGGGTCATAGGAGCAGAGTATTCATTGCTGCCCAGGGCAGGGGGTCAGACTTGATGATCTGCTCAGGTTCCTTGTGACCTACATTTATGAACCTATGAACCTTCTCCTCCCCTTGAGGACTTGGGGCCCAGGAGCTGGTGGGCGCAGGGGAGGGCAGGATGCAGCTGTGGTTGGAAGGAAGGCTGTGTTGGGCTCTTCCCACTGGGTTTAACCTGTACTGCACTTGGCGTGAACAGTGGCAGTGCTGGGAGTGGGGATACCTCTGCCCGTGGTCCCACTCCCAGCACCACCACTGCAGCCACCGGCCTGAGCACAGTCTGGCTGGGAAGAGCCCCGCACTACCTCAGCCCTATCCCATCCTTCCCTGTGCAGAGATCTGGGGGCACGTGCCTTCCCAAGCTGTGTGCCTCCCATATGCTTCCCCTGGATAAGCTGCTCATGGTTTTGTCCCTCGCCCTGCTCCATGTGTTCAGGGCTTGCCCCTCCCTCACCACCATTGGAAGAGAGATTGAGGACCCAGAAGTGAGGAAGGGAGAGGGGTAGGGATGTGGTCTTGATCTGCCCAGACCCTCTCCACAGCTATTTCTCCTACCCTCCCCTTTCCTTCCCTTCCCTCCCCACAGACATACCTGCTGGGTGGGGTGGTGAGGGGAGTACATCTTCAGTTACTCTTAAATTACAGAAATGATCTCTGACCTAAAAAGGTTGAAAACCACTGTACTATATTAATGATCCATCCAAAGAAAGTATAATATGTGTAAGCCAAATTAAAACCCATAGTAAGTGGGAACCTACTTTAATTCAAAATAAGATAGCTGTGTGTGTGAAAACAATTTTTATTCTAAAAAATCCTAAAATTCCATAGGCAGACAAGGTTCCTTGGGTGAATTTGATATCTTTTATTAGACCAACCCAAATAGTTGGAGAATAGTTATTAAGCAAGCTTTCAAGTTCAAAAA
>JAGPOW010002673.1:14440489-14463149 GCA_030014935.1 Caiman crocodilus
TCTCTGGGAAGTGTTGTGTAAGTTTCCCTTGAGGATCAGGACTGAGAGATTGGAGAGAGAGTGGCCTTCCTGTGAGAAATGTGCCCCCACCGGTAATTGGGTATGTCTGTCTTTGATGGATTTCCAGTGTGCGTTCATTCTGGTGTGCAGTTGTGTTTTGGTCTCTCCTACATATTTTCCATCAGAGCATTTGGCGCATTGGATGAGGTATACTACATTTCTGGAGGTGTAGCTTTAAGATCCTGGGATGCTGATGGCTCTGTTGTGGGGTGTAGTAATTGTGGGGGTGGTGGAAATGTGTTGGCAGGTTTTGAATTTCTTGTCATTGGTACTGTCTGGATCCTTTTGGTGTGTTCTGGGCTTCAGGAAGTTTGCTTCTGGTGATGAGGTTGGTGAGGTTCTGTGCTTGTTTGAAGGCTAGGATGGGTGGCTCTGGGAAGATCTTTTTAAGTATAGGGTCTCTGTCTAGTATGGGTTGCAATTTTTTGAGGATTTTCCATACAGGTTCAAGGGAAGGGTGATATGTCATAACCAGCAGTATGCGATTTGTGGGGGGTTTTCTTCTGTACTGCAGCAGTTCTTCACGTGGTATCCAGGTGGCTCTTTCAAACATGCGATCTACCTCTCTGGAGGAGTGTCCTTGCTGGGCGAAAGCCTTTTTAAGACTGGTTAGGTGGCAATCCTGGTGCACTTCTTGAGGAAGTCTTCTTCCAGGTGGCTCATAAAATGGTTGGCATATAGTGGGGCTATTTTAGTGCCCATAGTACTAACTTAACTTAAAACAACGTAAAAGACAGAAATCCATGCATGTTCCCTGACAGTATTGGACTCCAAATGAACATGAGCCACCAATGTGAGACCGCAGCCAGCAAGGCCAGACATACCTTGTCATGCATCCAAAGATGCATCTCAAGCTGGCCCAGAAGGGTGATACTCCCCCTCTGTGTGATTTTGGTCAGGCCACAGTTGGAGTACTGTGTCCAGTACTGGGCACCACACTTCAAAAGAGATGTGGCCAGCCTGGAGAGGGTTCAGAGGAGGGCAACCCACTTGGTGAGAGGGCAGCAGGACAGACCCTATGAGGAGAGACTAAGGGACCTGAACCTGTTCAGCCTCAGCAAGAGGAGGCTGAGGGGAGACCTGCTGGATGCCTATAAGCTCATCAGGGAGGATCAACAGCAAATAAGCAGAGCCCTTTTCTCCCCAGGACCACCTGGGGTGACAAGGAACAATGGTAATAAGCTGATGGAGAATAGGTTTAGGTTAGAGACCAGAAGGCAATATTTTACATTTAGGATGGCCAAAATCTGGAACCAACTTCCCAGGGAAGTAGTCATCACCCCTACCTTGGACAAATTCAGGAGGAGGTTGGATGATCACCTGTTTGGGGTCTTGTGAGCCCAGCATTCATTCCTGCCTGTGGTAGGGGGTCAGGCTAGATGATCTGTTCAGGCCCCTTCTGACCCTAGCTACTATGAAACTATGAGATTGGTAAGACAGGACCTGCCCATGACAAAGCCATGCTGGCTATCATTCAGAATCCTACCCTGTACAAATGAGTTGCACATTGACCCCTTAATGAATTTTTCTAGGATTTTCCCTGAGATAGAAGTTAGACTGATTGGCCTATAGCTGCCTGGGTCCTCCCCTTTCCCCTGCCTGAAGATGGGTACAATGTTGGCCCTCTACCAAACATCAGGGATCTCTCCTGGGCACCATGATTTAAAAAAAAAAAAAATGATTTGCCAGGGGTCCTGGAATGACCTAAGCCAGCTCCTTCAGAACTCTCAGATGAAGTTTATCTGGTCTTGCTGACATAAATATCTAGCCTTTCTATTTGCTTATGCACCAGCCCAGTGTTAACAGTGGAAAGGCTATCATTCCCATGATGCCCTGTGTGAACCTTATGTCATGTTTTTTTTCCTCCTTGGTCTGGTGAAAAACTGAAGCAAAGTGGGCATTCAGCAGTTTGATTTTCTCTTGGGTGTCAGTTACCAGCTGTCCTGAGGTGTTCAGCAGGGGCCCCATGCTTCCATTTGCTTTCCTCCATAGATTGTCTCCTTTGGTCAAGACCAAGTCTAAGATAGTGTTGCCTCTGGTTGGCCCTTGCACTTCCTCGGTCAGAAAGAGCTCTTTGATACAGGCTATTTAACATTAGTCTATGTTATCTTGTGCAAGTCACTTAGCTGAACCAAACAATCCCTTTCTCATCTTTCTTTACATCTTAAAAACAAAATTGTCAAAATACAAGCTTTAGAAAAAATAGAATGAACTCTTAAATATAAAAAAAATGAAAAAACAAAACAAAACATAACAGCTGAACATGCAGAAGATTGCCATGGTTTAGAATGGATTGCACACTTCAGCAATTAACCTTTATTTTAGGCCTCCCATTTACACATGTCATGGTTAACTTGCTATCAAGCATAGTGGAAAAACAGATGTGCAAACAAGAACTACGTACTTATTTGAGAAGGAAATGACAAGATTATGAAATTACTGTATGCATACAGTGATACAGATGCACCATTTCATAAAAAAACTCAGTAAATCTAGTTAGAAATGTCTATCACCACCTTTCTATTCATACTTACAAATATTCAAATTTCCTTGGCAGTAGTATTGAAAAAAAAATCACAACCTAAAAAGAGATAAAACCAAATATGTACCTGATGAGATGGCATATAACATAAACAATGACACTATCCTGGTTTATGCCAGCATAAGGAAACCATACAAACTCAGGCTCCTTGGTTTTCATAGATCATAACAATGCCAAACATGATATGCCCACCACCCTGCTTTGCAAAATAATGCAACTTAACACAGAAGATATAAGTGAAGAACAAAGGGCTGGGACATAAGAATCCCATATCCTCCTTTAGAATTCTCTCTTATTTTTGCTATATTTTAATAACTCCGTCTTAAAGGTATACCATTCCAAAATCTCATTTAAGTCTGCTTGTCCGTCTGCCACCTGGGATACAGGCACAAGTCCCAGTTTCATTCCAACTGGACAGTGACCCTCTAGAGTTGTTGCAACCCAGCATACTTGTTTGTCTCTTCCCCTGCCCTTCCCCTCCCATCCATCTATAGCTTGGCTGTTTTGATTAGCATGACTTTTCATCCCAGCCACTTCCTGTATTCTGCTAACACCCCCTTGCACAACCCAAACAAGTCTATATTTTTTAATGTCCCTATTTAGTGAGTAGGAGGACATCCCTGAACAGGTGAAAATAAATCAGAATGAGAAATTAAGATAAATGGAAATGACAAATGCTTCAACTGCTGTGCAGTAAATTCCAGTTCAGTAGTCAATTCCTGGACATGTCCTTTGATAAATAGAGTTTACATAACAGTAACAGAATCCATCTGATCTTGGTTTTGGATATTTCTATTATTTAGGGATAACGTGTGTGAAGAGGGGCCTAATTAGCAATTTCCTGAAATCAGTGCAATTTACTAGCTGAATAAATCTGAATATGAATTTAAAATTATGTGACTGCTGCTTATTTGTTTCAACCAATCATAGTATCATAGAAGTAGGGTCGGAAGGGACCTTGTAGATCTTCAAGTCTGACCCCCTGCCTGGGCAGGAAGAAAACTGGGCTCAAATTACCCCAGCCAGGTAGTCATCAAGCCACTTCTTAAAGACCCCCAGGGTAGGAGCGAGCACCCCTTCCCTTGGAAGTTGGTTCCAGAACCTAGCTGCCCTAACTTGGAAGTAGTTCCTATGGATGTCTAATCTAAAGCTACTCTCCAACAACTTGTGGCCGTTATTCCTTGTTATCCTGGGGGGCACTAAGGGAAACAAGGTCTCCCCCAAACCCTTCTGGTCCCCCCTAGTGAGTTTATGGTCACCAGGTTCCCCCTTAGCCTTCTCTTATGAAGGGTGAACAGGTTCAGGTCCCATAGCTTCTCATTGTAGGGTCTGCACTGCTGTCCCTGTATCATGTAGGTGGCCCTCCTCTGGACCCTCTCAATGTTGTCCACATGTCTCTTGAAGAGGGGTGCCCAGAACTGGACACAGTACTCCAGCTGTGGCCTGACCAGTGTCGCATAGAGGGGGAGGATCACCTCCTTGGACCTACTTGAAATGCACCTGTGGATGCGCGATAAGCTCCGATTAGCCTTGCCGACTGTGACCTCACATTGTCGGCCCATGTTCATCTTGGACTTAATGATGCCTCCAAGATCCCTTTCTGCCTCTGTGCTCTCAAGAAGGGAGTTTCCAATCTTATAAGTGTACTGCTAGTTACTACTGCCCAAGTGCAGCACCCTTCACTTGTCAGAATTGAAGCGCATCCTGTTTTTGTTAGCCCACCCCTGCAACCTATCCAGGTCTTTCTGCAGTCTTTCCCTCCTTGCTAACGTGCCCCCCAAATTTTGGTATCATCAGCAAATTTGAGCAGGTTGCTTTTCATCCTGTTGTCCAAATCACTGATAAATTGAATAGTGCAGGCCCAAGGACTGAGCCCTGAGGGACTCCGCTGCCCACTTCCCCCCAGGTCCAATATGACCTACCCAGCACCACCCTCTGAGTACGAAGCAATCCATCTGACTGTGTAGGCACTGATGCCACAGTCGCCTAGTTTTTTTAATGAGGATGGGGGGACAGACAGTATCAAAGGCCTTGCTGAAATCCAGAAAGACTACACCCACAGCAACACCTGCATCCAATGCTTTTGTGCCCTGATCATAAAAGGCAATCAGGTTGGTCTGACATGACCTATCCCTAATGAAACCATGCTGGTTGCCCTTGAGCATCATCCCCGATGCCAGCCCATCATGGATGTGCTCTTTGATGATCTTCTCAAATAGTTTCTCCAGGATTGAGGTAAGACTGATGGGCCTATAGTTGCCCGGGTCCTCCCTCCTCCCTTTTTTAAATCTCTCCCACCTATTGCTAACATCATTTGAGAGACCAGCCTGCAGGCTTGGATCTATTAAATGGAGATTTTTATAGATTTCATATACATTTTGGCTGGAAGGGACCTTGAAGGATCATTGAGTCCAGCCCACTGCCCCAGGAGCAGGAAGTCAGGAGGGATTGTAGGATGTCAGCAAGATAAACATGCAAATGTGTCTTGAAGGTGTTCAGAGTGGGTGCTTGAACCATCTCTAGAGCCAGTCTTTTCCAAACCTTTGGGGCTCCAACAATAAAGAAGTTCTTCCTTATGTCCAACCTGAATCAGTCGCGGTAGAGTTTGTGACTGTTTGATTTTGTCATCCCTTGGGTTGCTCTGATGAACAGATGTTTACCCAGATCCTGGTGAGTACCCCTGATAAACTTCTAGAGTGGCCACCAGATCACCTCTGAGCCTGTTCTTTTCCAGGCTGAAGAGTCCCAAGATTCTCAGTCTCTCATCATAAGGTCTGTTTTCCTGACCTCTGATCACGAGTGTGGCTCTCCTCTGCACTCTCTCAAGCTTCTCCACATCCCTCTTGAATTGTGGAGCCCAAAACTGGATGCAGTACTCCAGCTGTGATCTCACCAAGGCTGAGTACAGCAGGAAAATGACATTCTGGGATTTGCTTGAGAAGCATCTATGGATGCAAGCCAGCATTTTGCTAGCTTTACTAGTCACAGCATCACATTAAAGGCTCATGTTCATCTTGAGGTCAATCATGACCCCCAAGTCCCTTTCATTTGTAGTGCTAACCAGTGAGATCCAAGTTGCTGTGCTCACCTACTTCCAATGCTGTACATTCAGTGATGAGGAGGGATCTGGGTTTTCCATTTCACATGGAAAAATAGAGTAAACCACAGATTTTACCCTTTATCAGAGGCAAAAACAGATTTCTTATTTTACTGGAGAAACCCATGGATTTTAGAGTTTTACAATGATCTGGCTGCAGACTGGCAGAGTTCCAGTCTGCAGGGGGCTGGGAGGGACCGGGGGGTGGGGGGAGGCAGGTAGGCAGGGGGCAGCCTGGTGCGCACCTCCCATAGATAAGTTGGGGGAGAGGGGGGATTTAAGGCCCCCATAGGGAGACAGGGAGGAGATTTTGCAGGTCTGAAGCTGCTGCCCAGCCTGACGGTGTGTGAGACTTGGGGCCCAGGGTCACAATGTGTGGCTGGAGGGCCCCAGCGAGGAGTGGGATGAGGCTGTGGGCAGTTTGTCTAGGGGCTAGGGGTCTGGGGCCAGCTCCCCTCACTAAGCATGCTCCTGGGGTGCAGGGAGATCCACGCCCCTGAGATATGTGCATGGGGTAGGGTAGACACGGGCTGTGTGCATGGGCTCCCACCCTTCTACCCTCCCTCAAGTCCTCCACAGCCCAGCTAGCCTGACTGGGAGTGGCAGGGAACAGTGGAACTGTGTGGAAACCCGCTCACAACTGTAAGCTCTGGACTGCCCTGGTGATACACCCTCTGTGTGCATGACTGCAGTGAGGGCAGTGGCATGGTGTTGTGCTCCTCAAAACTATTGCATGTACAGCGGGGTGCATCACCGGGGTAGCATGGAGCTTGCAGTGGTAAGCAGCTTCTCTGCATGGCTCAACTGTTTTCTGCTTGGCAAGGAAACCTAAACTATCAATCAGTTATTTAGAAATCCTATTATTCTGGCCCCTTTAATAAAATGTTGATCAAATTATACATTTTTATGAAAAATAATTTTAAAAAGAAAAGTTCCCTGGCAGAAAAAGCTACACATTTCCTCACCAGCTCCAGAAATGCTCTTGGTGTAGTTTTGTTTTTACATTCAGTTGCAATAATACAAATATTTTCTTTTTACATAGACATGTAAGCCAAGTCTTTAATACACCTGAATATATCTGTATCTTCTTTCATAACATGTTCATATATCATAGGATCATAGGAAAACTGGGATGGAATGGACATTACAAGATTATCTAGTCCAGCCTCCTGCTCAAGGTAGATTCCACAACTTCTCTAAGTAGCCTGTTCCAATGCTTCACCACTCTTATAGTCAGAAGGTTCCTCCTAATCTCCAACCTAAATTTTCCCTGTTGCAGCTTGAAGTCATTCCTCCTAGTCCTGGCCCTTGATACCTGCAGAAAAAAAGTGAATCTTCATTCTCTCTATTATCTCCCTTCAAGTATTTGATGACTATTATCAAATTCTCGCCTCAGTCTTCTCTTCTCCAGCAGGATAAATAACCCTAGTGTTTTCAGGCTTTTCTCAGAAGTCTTATTTTCCAGGTCCCTGATCATTTTTGTTACCTAGTGCTAGACTGTTTCTAAACTGTCTATGCCCTTCTTGAAGTACAGGGGATATTATATAATATAAAAATTCAAAGCAGTTAAGGGCACAGAAAGGTTTGATTTGATCATATATTAAATGCATTCACTGTATGAACAAAAATCTATATAAATGCAAGGGGTGGGGGTTAGTGATTTTTTCAGCAATTAAGAGTATTAGGGGATTTCCCCAAACTGGCATTTTCTCAGTCAATTTTCAGTCATCCCTGATACACATCTTTTTCATAACTTTAACACATCATTTTTGTTTTTTTTATTTTTGAATTTCATTTTTATTCAGGAGAAGATGAAAACATCTTGTCTCCTTATTTGTTTAATTCTCTTATTTGTAATAGCCTTACTGCTTATGAGTCTCTCAGACTAGATGTGAAAATGCTGCATCTCTTGATCATTTGTCCCTCATTATTCCTTTATGCCAGTGTTATTAAGTATTACCATAGGATTTTTTTTGGACTATGTAGCTAATTGAGCAGTCATTATCTATAATGAAGCCACACAAATTATGATCAATTATTCAGTTTTCCTGAGTATTATTTTATCTCATCTTGCTTATATGACTAAATCCTATGAGAACTAAGAACTTATTGTAAAGAAGAGTTTCCAGTTTTATTTACACATCTTTAATTATTTAATTGTCTGTATTTAGGGGGACATAAACTACCCTTATATCTGCTTCGAGACGCAGACAGCGAATTCCCACCATTCACGCAGGTTCCTATCCTCTGTACTGGACCTCCACCTGATGCAGGAGGTACATGGTCCCACTAAGGGGAATGCCTTACTGGACTTGGTATTGGCAACAGGGGATGACATGGTAGGGGACCTACAGATCAGTGGTCACTTGGGGGACAGTGATCACCAAATAATAGAATTCATCATAAGGCATAGAGTGGGTAAAGTAACTAGCAGGGTGGAAGTGTTAGACTTTAGGAATGCTTACTTCAGCCAACTCAGGTGTTTAGTCAATGATGCACCAGAGTAAGAGATTTGCCAAGATGGGAACCCAGGAAGGGTGGCTGTGCTTTAAGGAAACGACCCTTTGTGCATAGAGGGAGATGGTCCCAATGCAGGGGAAAGAGGGAAAATGGAGAAAGAGGTTTCCTTGGATGACCAGAGAAATCCAGAGCAGCCTAAGGGCAAAAGGGGGAGCATATAATCAGTGGAAACAGGGAGAGATGACTAAAGAGAATTATACCTCCTCAGCTCGCAGTTGTAGGGAGGCAGTTAGAAAGGCCAAAGCTACCTTGGAGCTAAGGATGACATCCCGAGTAAA
This sequence comes from Caiman crocodilus, assembly GCA_030014935.1. Classification (NCBI taxonomy): domain Eukaryota; kingdom Metazoa; phylum Chordata; order Crocodylia; family Alligatoridae; genus Caiman; species Caiman crocodilus. The sequence continues at coordinate 14,448,987 of JAGPOW010002673.1, forward strand.
GGATAACAAAAAATTGTTTTTCAGAGATAGAGGGAGTAAAAGGAAGGAGAATCCAGGCAACTATAGGCCAGTCAGTCTCATTTCCTTCCTTGGCAAAGTCTTTGAAAAGATTATTAAGGCTCATATATGCAAGAGCCCAGCAGGAAAAATTATGCTGAACAGCATGGGTTCGTAGCAGGTGGATCATGCCTGACTAATCTAGTCTCTTTTTATGACCAGATTACAAAACGCCTGGATGCAGGAGTAGGGGTTGACATGATCTACTTAGACTTCAGGAAGCCCTTCAATACGGTATTCCACTCCATACAAGTGAACAAGTTAAGAGGCTGTGACTTGGATGGTTACACAGTCCAGTGGGTGGCAAATTGGCTGGAGGGTCATACCCAGAGAATGGTGGTCAGTATCCACCTGGAAGGACATGGGCATTGGGGTTCTGTAGGGCTCGATCCTTGGACTGATACTCTTCAATGTCTTCATCAGTGACTTAGACGAGAGATCCAAATTTGTGGATGATACAAAATTGTGGGGAGAATTGGACACACCGGAGGGCAGGCAACAACTACAGGAGTACATTGCTCCTCTGCATTGGTCAGAGGAGCAATTTGCAATAATATAGCTGTGCCACCAAAAGCCCCTATTTTCATTATAGTTATAGTGACAAAACTGTGCTCTTGGTAACCCAAAACCTATTTCATGTAGGACTAAAACAAGCTATGATAGCAAAAGTGAAGTTCTACCTGTATAAAATGTGTGTACACTAAGGACTCTTGCCCACAACTTTAGACCTAGCATAAAGGAACACAATCTACCAAGATTTCCAGCATGCACTAATTTACCTTCTGTTCTTGTTGAGAAGGTGCAAGAGCTGGGTATGCTGACTGTGTGGCAACTGAAAACTTCCCCACCCTAGAACAACTGTCAACCAGCATCTCAAGATCAGAAAGTTCAAAGGAGCCAGAACACAATGGAAAACCAAGTCTGTTTCTTGCCTACATTTCTGTATTGCACTGCTAACTATAGTCTAGTCATTGTGTGTGCATCTTAGGTTTTTTTTTTTAATTTAAGATTAAATGGATAAGAAAAGGGCCTGTTTGTTAGTTTAACATATTTTAGACTTCTTTGTGAGTGTTTCTGGCCATTTTCAAATGCAAGCGTACATATCTTAGCGGATTGTCATTCAGGCATATTTTAGACAAAAAGAAATGAGTATGAAAAAGTGATTTTTAAAATAGCCGTATGCTTATATATAACCATTTTATTATGAACTTGTCACCCAAAGTATCATTCCTTCCCCTTTCTGGAATACAAGTTTTTAAACACATATACACACATCCAACTAACTACAATAGTTACTAGGGGTGTGCAAAGCTTTGGTTGCTGATTCATTTCAGAGGAGATTTGGCCCAATTTGACAGCTGAATCTATGAAGCTGAATTGAATTAGGAGACCCATTAAAAAGTCCGAGTTAAATCTGAAGCTTCTGAATTCATTCGGAAAAGATTTGGAGAGATTCAGAGGTTGAGACTGACCAGGGAAGGGCAGGCACAGCTGGGTGGCTGTAGGTTCTCCCATGGCTCCTCTGGCTGTGGCTGCCTGTTCCCAGGCAGGCAGAGCCATGGGAGAAGCCACCTTGGTTGCCCTGCGCAGCTCCATCATTCACCCAGACTCAGCATCCCAGCACTTAAAAAAAAAGAAAAGAAAAAAAAGCCTCACACTCACTGGCTCTGGAAGCTGGGATCAGGGCCTCTGGGGGCTCGTGACAGAGTCCTCTCATGCAGCATGGGACAGTGGGGATCACTCCTCTGCTTGGTGCTGACTCTGCAGCTGCCCCATAGTGTGGGTGCCACAACAGCGCTGAATCTCTGATTCTGATTCAACCAAATCTAATAGGGGCAGTGATTCAAATCACTGAATCCATTCACTTCCTCTGAATTGGCCAACTCCAAATTGGATAATTCCCTATTCCCACAGGCCTAATGATTACTATCAAAAAGCTCTAACAATACCTATGGTACCCTCCAAGGGCCACATCTGGCATATCAGTCTTTTTGTCATCCATCACCCTTTCTCTATGTGTAGCTTCAGGGCATCCTGTCTCAGGATGGCAGAAAGCGCAAGCTCATGTCCCAGATTTCTGAGGGATATATAGGTGGGGCATCTGGGTTTTTTCCAGTTTGGGGCTTATTGTCATCATCCCCTTTGCCTTCAAAGGCCATTACTTCCCTTTGTATCTGGAAAGCAGAGGCAGAGAAGTGGGGTGGGGGGTGGGGGGGAAAAGAGGGAACTATGGAAACCCAGGTCCACATTCTCTTGTGGACTCTAGCCTATGTAACCTGTGCTAAACTGTAGAAGACCATTCTTTCAAATCCCTTCACCCTTGGGCTGCTTCTTACCTCTTTTGCTTGGCTGTCTCCACTGTACTACTCTTTTCATAGCTTCTCTCATAAGCCAGAGGCAAACTCTCCACTTAGTGCCTCCTTTCTAGCCATTCTTGATTCTTTTAGAGCAGCTGCTTCTAATTAAGTACTTAAGTACAGCTGGGGGAAGATCTTAGGTCTGGAACTAAACTTTTTCAGACTGCTGCTATGTGGAGAATACCCATTTGGATTAATTTTAAATCAGCATTTACTAAGCGTACTATCTAAGAATCTATACTATTTCCATGTACTTAGGAGGAAAAATTGAGCTATCTTAAGTACCCCTTAAACACCACTATCATTAGCTGTAGTCGAGGGCCAACTTTTTAAAGGTCAGCATTACTTTAGATCATGATGCAAGCATATATGTACCATGCTTTGTTTCAATGCATATTTTGAGGAATAAGAAAATTAATATGAATCAAATACCATTTAAGATCCTTTTTGACCTCAAAGAACTACATGGAAAAATTTCCCCTGAGTGTACTAGGACCTCCGTTAAGATTTGTGGAAATAGTTCCCTCTTCTTACAGCTTAACATGAGGATTTCATTTATAGAAATAAAGCGCCAGGTACTATATTGTTATAAAATGGCTTCACTGAAGCTGCATTAATTTAAGCAACTGGAGATGGGACCCAAGTGATTCATCAAGGAAATCCTGTCATAGCCATCCACGGCACCCACTATTTGAATGAAAGATATTTTTAAACAGTATAAATAACACACAGACTCTTGCATGTTCACACAGTGTTAACACTATAGGATAAAAAAAAAAAGTAATTAATTGAGAAAATTAAACCTAAGCATTAACCTGCAAGACTAAAAATATTTAAAAGTAAAAGAAATTAATCACTGTTAAGGTGACAATAATTTGGATTATTGGGGAGCACTGGATTTGCAGCTGAATAAAAGGCATGACCTGTGGCCTAGCAGAGCTGCTAACTGCAAGGCAGAATGATATATTAAAATTATATTGCAAGATAAAATTATATTGCATAGGCAACCAGATTTTGCTTATGAATGTTTTTGCTAAGTCAGTCATTTGCATATCCTAAATAACCATCTTAACTGTGTCAACCATTTTCTAAGAAAAAAGCAGCAAGTGAATCTGTGTGAGTCTGTGTGCTGTGAACCAGCTACAGTGAGGAATGAGATAAGATACAGGGGTCCAAAAAAGGTAGAAAATGGTACAACATAAGACAGAAAAACAGACTGGAATGTGAAAAAACAACACATAATTGGTATGGTAACATGATCTGAGATGAACATATGCAAAAAGATAAATGGTGATTGCTAAAGAAGCCTCCAGAAGCTTCCAGGTTTTAGTCAAAGTCCAGCCATTGACCAAAGAGAAGGAGTCAAGGTCTTAGACATGCACTCATAACAAGAAGTCAAGTAAATGGATTACATGCATAGGCAATTGCATGCTAATGAAGCAAACAGTAAACAGAGGTGGAGCTTGAGATGGAAGGAGAAATCCGTGGAACAGGAGGAGGGACAGAGGTGGAATGAATGTTAATGAGTATAAACCAAAGTGTATAAATGCAGGGTGAACCTATTGTTCAGGGCAGGACTCCATCTCTTATGGCATGAGGCCCTTGTCCAAAGGTGTCTTCATTCTGAATAAAGCTGTTGTGAGCAATGTATGCTGGTGTTTGCTCCCCACCTGCTCTGGCTAATGAGTAAAAGGATCTATGCGTAATTGGACTGTTGTCTCCCTAGTTGTTGGGCACTACATGGAGTTGGGGTCTAAAAATCGCAATGTAAAGAATGCTGCCAAGTGAAGTCTTTATATTTTTGTTTGATTGTTACCAATAAACTACCATGTTACACAATCTCAACTTATGCAGCAATCATAGGCTTGTAGGTACAGCAGTTCCCTAAGCAGTATGATGTGATCTACTCTAACTGTAGTAATTGAGTAATAACTATTTCAATTTCATTGCAGTTTATGTGATATGTATCTCTTAAAATAGCTTGGCTTTTATTGTTGTTTCTAAAAAGTCAATTAAAAAAACCAAATAACCTGAACCATAGTGTTTATGATTAAGAACTTAAATCATAGTGATCAAGTTGCACAATACTAACTCAGTCCCATGCTATATTATAACAAACTATAGGTTCTACAATACAGTTTACAAATTGCATTGCATTTAGCATGTTGAAGTTATGTTGCGTATGATCGATCTCTCAAGAAAACTTCTACTACTATAAGTATTCTTTTAAATGCTGCATTTGAGGCCAGAATGGGGCAATATCAACTGATCTATAGTATAGCCTATATGTCACCTAGCAATGCATGCATTAAGACCATAAATTCTGGTAAAGTTAGATTATTTATTTTAGAAGTGCATTCTACTATGATTTAAAATTTGAAGATGCTTGACATTTTTTGAATAAGGTATCTTCAGAATCTCAGGATAGAGATTACCTAGTACCAACTTCACCAAGGCACCCCGATTGTAATCATTTTTGATACATGACTTTAAACCACCGTTTTTTCTAGGTTTCTAAATTGACATCCCAAATATGATCTTCCTCCTCACAAACTAAGTTATGTCACCTAATGTAACTTTCATCATTTGTTTCTTTTCTAATAAGTTTTCCTTGTTAGCAAAATACTCCAAGGGTATCCCAGAAAAAATCAGTCCTGAGTACATCCCATCTATCTGCTCTTGCTTGCACACACAAAACCTTGACATCCCTTCTCCACAGTCCCTATCAAGACTTTGGTTTCCATGTACTGGGGAGCAGTTATTAGGTATGAATGCCCTTTGATCAGATTCATGAGTGCATTTCTAGATTTCAAGCCTGTCCTCAGGTTTCTTTCTGCCAGGACATTCTGGGGACATGATAAAAATATAGCTCAAATACTTAAGAAAAATATTTTGCATGTTAAATATCTCACCTATGAATGTTTTGCTCAAGAAGAGCACTGTCTGTGTCAGTGCAAATGCTGGAAGTACATGAAAAAGTACTTAAGCAAAAAATTCTGTTTTACTTAATATTACTTCTCAGTCAAAGTCCTAGTGTCCTTTGAGCAACACAGCTGACTAATTAGCTCCACAGTAAAATGTCATTGTATACATGAGTGTTTACAATGTTATACATTGTGTATTAGGTCACAGTGAACTAAATAATTCTGTTGTAGGATCGTACTGCCAGATACAAGTACTATCCTATAGTAGAGTACTTTATGCCACTGCAGAGCTCATGTAGATGGGGAACAGGTTGGATGGGGAATAAGGGTGCTACAATGTGGGGGCTACCTTTCACACTGTTGAACCCTTGTGTCCCAAGTAACCACCTTTTTAAAATGGAAAGGTGGGACACATGCCCACTTCTCCCCTACTCCCTGCCTCTACCAGTGGCACAGTCAGAGCAGAGTCAAATGGGATGGGGGTAGATGTGAGCTGCTTGCTGCAGGCTCAGGTCTCCCTGCCTTGCCTCCCTTCCCCCAGGAGCCATGTGCTGGTTACATACCACCCTGCCTTCCCAGCAGCACTGGGGGGCACAACTCCACACCGCTACTACTATCCTTGCTGCTGCCAGGTGGGCAGGGGTCACTTTGCCATGGTGGTACAGGGCTCCCTGGGGAAGAGCAGCAGGACAGGGACCCGTGAGTCCACAGTGGGTAGCCTGAATCCACCCCTGCCCTCACCACACACACAAATCTGGGGGGCACATGCTCCCCATGCCTCCATCAGGGTCAGGGGTGTGGTGTGGTGGGAAATAGCCCCCTCACCTCCTGAATTAGCCACCTGTGGCTCCATCCCAGACCCATTCACTGCCATAGCTGGACAGTGTCCCCAGCCTCTGCCCCACTCCCTCCATCACCATGGAGGCCTCAATCTGTCCCTTCCTTTCCCCCATAGACTTATCTACAGAGAGCTGCTCTCCACACTTCCAGGCTGTATCCAGTTATGTGTATGTGTGTGGACACACATGAACATGGTGCCTATTGCATCACACTCCCACCAGCCCCATGACATCTAGAATGCTGCCAGGATGCAAGAGGAAACACACAATTTCCTGCAGATTGCAGCATGATGCCGCACATCCAGGACAAATGCTATCCTGTAGTTGAGCAGCCCAGGACTAGGACTTAAGTTCCCATTCCAGGACTGTCTCAGTCAAATAGGGATGGGTTGTTCACTCTACTTTTGCCCTGTCCAGCACACCTGCAGCTTTTTGAGCCAGGGGGAGCAACCTCAGGTTGGTAGGCTGCCCCCTTTGGTCCCCCTGCCAGATGGGGCTGCGTTGTCCCAGCTCAACATGCTTCAGTCCCTGGCACACTTGAAGATGCTATGCCTGGGAGCAATAATCTTCAGCACAAACTGCACCAGAGTTTATTCAGCCTCCTTAACATCAGGTGTATATGGACTCACAGTTGTGAAGCCTGAAAAACCACCCACTCAAGGCACCAAAAGGCGATAGTCAATCCTGTGATTCTCGCACCACTCTACTTTTTCAGGAAAAATGTCATGGTTAAGTATGGCAACATTAAAACTACCATCACTGCAATATCATCTAACATCTCAGTGAAAAGAAGGCTAAGCAGTACACAGATATTAATACTGATACATGTCTGCATCTGTTGCACTCTTGTGACCTTTTCAAGCTTTCTACATGTCCATAACAACTAGAATATTCCTTTAAAAAAAAGAAAAATCCTAGAGAATAGGACTACAGCTTCTGCAGGTTATTAAGTAGTCCCTGCGTCTATGGACCAGCCTAATGCAATCCTTGTTGGGCTCAAACAAACAATATTAAATTTGCATATTCAATCATATTACAATCGCTGGTCATTTTTCACTGGGAACATTAATCAACCAGGGGCATGCTGATAGAAAAACATTAAAGGAAACAGACTTAAAATTTAAGATGCTCTTCATAAATAAAAAAATCCCCCATGAAATATGAAATATACTGTGGGGAGACGGGAAGTTCTGCCCCCTGCTCCACTGTTCCTACTGTTAAAAATATTTTAATAATAATTGCCTTCTCTATGACCCAGACCACTTAGAATCCACCATTTTTGATGATGTGCCTTAGATACCTGGAAACTGTTTCACATATGAAAGAAAGCTTTTAGGAAAAAAAGGCCTGTCCTAGATTTAAATAAGCTCAGTGTTTAAGCTGCCTGAACCAATAGAAAAGTGTAGAAGATTCTTAAATTACTGACTTGGAAGGATACTTTATGTATACCTTTATTGATTAATGCTTAGATCTGAATTTTGCATAGATCACTCCACAAAATATTCATGCACTGAATAATTGCTGCTTAGTAATTGCTCATGGGAAGAAGACAAGGAAAATTCAGGAGATAATATTTACATAATATGGAATGGTTATCAATAAATAAAAATATTAACTTTTAAAACCATATGCTCTAATTAAAAGTCTGATTTAAGAAAATGAGAAAACCTCATTTAAATCCATTAAACAAATGTTAAAACGTAGGCCTGTGTGAATAGACAACTATTCAATTCAGATTTGGCTAATTTGGATACCAATGATTTGATTCAGAGATTCGGGTTGCTTTTCCAATTCAATTTGGCTGAATCAGCTTCAGAAGATTCGGTGCTGATTCCCAGAGATTTGGAGATGTGGCCCTAGAGTATAATGGGGAATCAATTAAATATTATACCACTTATTAATTTTTTTCACTGATTCGGATGAAACTTAAAGGAATGGTAGCTTCTGCTGAGCACATAAATTCTGGCAGGTTTAAAGGTAATAGGTGCAGGGATTTATGGGAAACTGCACCTCAAAGTTTTAAAAGCAAAACTCAGGTCACGTGTGTGTGTTATGGCAGAGTGGGGTGAAAAATGCAGGGATGGTAGCCTGTGCTGAGGCCACACAGCCTGCCATGTTTCAAGGAGATAAGTACAGGGGTTTCTGGGAAACTGCACCTCAAACTGCTGACAAACAAAGCTCGTGACATGAGTGACACTGTGAATGTGTTAAGGCACAGGGGGTTGAAAACTGCAGACCTGCTAGGCCCTGCTGTGCCCATAAAGCCTGCCAGCTGTCAGGGAGATAGGTGGAAGGGGAGTCTCAGTTCTCGGGCCCTGTACCTCTGGGTGCTAACAAGCAAAACTTGTGACATGGGTGCTTGTGTGATTGTGTTGTCTTAGGGCACAGGGGGATAAAAATTACTGCAAGCCTGCCAGGCCGTGATGCAGCATGAAACCTGCCAGATGTGTCTATCTTATGGTGCAGGGGGATGAAAAAAACTACTGCAGGCCTGCTAGGCCCTGCCGCAGCCATGAAGCCTGACAGCTGTGTTTGCCTTAGGGCACAGACAGGTGAAAAAAAAAACTACTGTAGGCCTGCCAGGCCCTCTTGCAGCCACAAAGCCTGCCAGCTGTCAAGAAGATAGGAGTAGGAGAGACTGGGTTCTGCGGCTCTGAACCTCTGGCTGCACCAGGCAAAACTCATGACATGGGTGGGTGACGCTTTTGGGTTGAAAAACCCTTTGTTAGGCAGAGGAAGCACCTGTAGTTGGTAAGTCTGTTGATCCTGGATTAAAGGAATAGTAAAGAAGCCATAGAACCAGGAACCACAGATGTCAACCAGGAACAGAGACAAAGACAAGCATTTGAAAGACAAAGACCCTACAGAAACCAGGAACCCCACCATTGTATCCAACCAGACAATGAGGACACCTGGATCTACACGTATACATCTGAGCAGGACTAAACTTTCCTGGACATGTCCTTTCCATAGGAGACATGGGTAGCCCAACCCTATAAAAGGGGTGGTAGGGTGTGACCTCTTTGGGACACCCTCTCCATCTGGACCAGCACCATGCCATACCACCTATCAACCTAGAGGCCAAGTTAGTGACCTCCTTTGGACAACACCTTGCTGAAGAAGACCTCAACTGGCCATCGAGGATCAACTCACAGCCCAGGATAGGTAGCTATCACTCACCTTCCTTCCCCAAGCAAAGGACCTGGATTCTGTCCCCATGCACTTTGACTCCATTCCCTTCTCCATGCTTTTCCTCTTCTGCTACCATTGTGTGTGTGTGTGAGAGAGAATGTCTGTGTGTGTATGTGTGAGAACCAGTAATTTCATGGGGCTGTATAGTCTGATTAATAAAACTGCTATTTTGAAACCCCGAGTTGACTTTTTGTCTTATTGACCTCCTGGCCCTCATCCTTAATTTCCCAGCTTTTTCCCTTGGTTCTTTCTGCCTCTCAGTTTCCAGCCCTGAATTCCCAGCCTCTGTTTCCCAGGTGTCTCCCCCTTGCCACCACTTATCTGCCTCCTGATCTCCCATCTTTCTTCCCCTCCTTTCAGCCCCTATCTCCCAGCTTTCTGCCTCTCAGTTTCCAGCCCTGATCTCCCAGATTTGTGCTGCTCGGTTTCCTGGCTTTCTCCTCCTTGCATGCCTCCTAATCTCCAAGCTTTATGCCCCTCCATTTCCTGACTGTCTCCTCCTTGCCACCAGGCTTTTCCCCTCACTTCTACTCCAGCACCAGGTGACCTTGAGTAACCCTAGGGTCTCACCCTCAAGTAACCTCAAGCACCAATTTACCCCCAAACACCCCCCAGTATTCACACACAGCTACAAAAGTGTATTTGTGTGTATGTGTATGTGCACTCATAGTGGTGTATGTGTAGTTTGTGTGTGTATCATTTTGTATTACTCCCTCTTGTCTAACAGCACAATATTGAGATCCCGAGAGTTGATCTGGCATGTGCCTAGTCAACACTGCCAGAAAACTTAGCACCTGCCTTTCCAGCACACTTCACATAAATTTTGCCTGTGCTACAAAAGGTGTGTGTTTGTGACTTCTTTTCTGTGTGTTTCTTTACTCTGTGTTGTGTACTGGACTCTATTATGATTGATTATTAATAACTATATAAAAAAGTGAATGTGTGTCTGACTTCTCTGTGTGTTTCTTTACTCTCTGTGTTGTGTGTACTGGAGTTTGCTATGATGATTATGATTGATTATAATAGCTATATATGATGTCTTCTTCTGTGATGTGCTATTAATGTGAATGCGTGACTACTTCTTGTTCTTATTCTGTGTAGTGTACCTAAAACACTAGATCTCCTTCTTCTTCTAGGACTCTAACTTTTGTGTTGTGTGTGTTAATCTCAGTCTGAATCTCTAGCTGACTACTTCTGCTGTGTTGTCTTTACTGTCTATGTAAACTAACTATAATAATATTAAAAACTAATAACTACTATATACAATCTGAATCTCTTCTTCTATGAATCTCTGATTTTTCTTCTTCTTTGATGTGTGTGAATGTGCACAATGTGTGCCTCCCTGCACAGTGAAAAATCACATTGCCAGGGAAAACACTAAGCTTTATCTTTCAGAAATACTGGGAAAAAAACAAAAAAATTTAAATTAAAAGAAATTATTGGAAGTAGAGAAATGCTAAACTAAGCTAAGCTAACATAAGCTATATCCTATCCAATCCTTTCTAAGAGCAAAATGTAGCTGGTCACTGACTAGGAAGCCAGGCCACTAGCCACTGTACCTTTGAGACACTTTTGCTTAGGTAGAAACAGCTCAGAAAAGGGACAGAAAAGTCTGAAAACAGAGGCTTTTATGCTGTTTCCATGTCCCTCCCTCAGACATTGTGATTGGAAGAGCAGTCAGCTAGAACTCACAGTCAATGGCCAATTAGAAATGTCAGTCCTTTCCTCCCTGCTCCCCCTCCTGCCCTGCTCCCCCTCCCTCTTCTTAGTTTCTGTTTCCCCTGAAAGGCTTTCTTCTGAATCTCTGAATCACTGAATCTCTTCTGGATCTTTTCTGAATCAATTTGGAGCCTCTGAATCAATTCAGAATGTTTTACACTTCTAGCGATTCAATTCAGATTTGGGGATTTGGTCTCCAAATTGGGTCAAATCTTCTCTGAACTGAACTATGAACCGAAGCTTTGCACAGCTGTATTAAAAAGTATCCCTTCATAAAAGCATTACAAAACGATGAAATAATTTTAAGTTTTATAGCTGATGTTAAATATGTGGTCAGAAAATGATTTTTTAATATGTATTGTTCAAGGTTTATCAAGCATAGTCATAATACTTATTATACATGAGTACAAAGAAGCATCTTTTTAATCATATTAATTACCAAGGTGCCCTTCATCATATGATATTAATAATGGTTCAGCAGGATCTTCCTAAACACAGGAGTAGCTTTATTATCTAGCAATTTACAACCTGAGCCAATCTCAGTCACTACTAGTACATTTTAAAAATTCTGACAGTATTTAGCTTTCTCTGAGTTTTCTGGAGACATACTCAAAACCAAATTCTGCCAAAAAATCATTTCAGAAGATGTAAGATGATTTTTAGCTACTTAAATATGCAGTCGTCAGATTTACAGCAGGTAACATCTGTAACCCATTTATGATGGGTCTCAAAATAACTTCAACATGTGCAAACATTTGTTAAGTAGCAACTTCTGCTTCCAGGAGACAGCTTTTAGGAACTTTTATATCCAGTTGTGTGATTTGATATCAGCTAATACAGAGTACTTCTTAGAAGGAACACAATTGGAAAGAGCTAACCAAAATGACTGAATGCTCTGTTACTGTAAGCAGCATTTACATGATGCCTAGGCATGATATGACCACAAAGTGTCACTTGTGCAGTGCTCAAGATCATCACCAGCCAGGTGCATGCTAGACCTATCTTCATCATGGATAATACCATACCACAAATTCCTAATCATGGTCTGAACATCATCTTCTTCAAACAGAGAAGCATCTGATATCTTTCTCCCATAAAAGATGGATCTGTACTGGCTGGCAATCATGGGTCTCTAGCCCCACCGTCTCTGGGCCTGCCAGGCCAGCCAGGGCTGTTGGCTGCACATCATTCAGCATACCTGGAATGACGAGCAGTGACTGAAGGCATTCAGGATGACCTAAGCCACCTTCCTGGAGCAGCTCTGCCCACACCTGAAGCAGAACACTATGTAGCCGCCCCTCCTTGAAGACACCCAGCTGGCCCTCACCCTGCAGAATTTGGCCATGCCCACCAGGCTGTGCTATGTGGGCCTACTCTTTGGTATGGGCAAGGCTGCTGCCAGAGACACTGCCCTGGAAGTGTGCAGTATCCTCCAGGATGTGCTGGAGCACACAGTGCTCCAGGTGCATGATCTCTTGGCAGGGATGACAGGGTTCTGTGCCCTGGGATTCCTCTAGTGCATGGGGGCTTGGGATGAGACCCACATCCCCATCACCAACCTGCCCTATTGAGACCATTCCTACTATAGCTAGAGGGGCTTTTACTCTGATGTGCTGTAGACCATCGTTGACCACCCCAGCACCTTCACCAATATGAGTGCTGTCTAGGTAGGCAGTGCTCATAATTCCCACATGTTTTGCGACACAGCCTGGGTACTTCATGCCAGGGGTGCTGGACCTGCATCTGGGTGCTGTGGTTGTTCTGCTCCTCCTCAGAGGACCCCACCTACTCACTCCTGCCTTGGCTTATGCAGCCCCACATGAGCCAGCTGGAACCCAGCCAGACCCACTTTAACTGGTGTCTGGGCCACATCTGTGCCCTATTGAAGTTCACCTTTGTGTTCATTGAGGGACTGTGGTGCACTCTCACCATACAACTCCAGCTCACCAAGGACAACTTCCCTGGGTAATTATTGCAGCCTGCATGGTACATAACATCTGTGATGCCTGGTGGGAGCTGTTTCACAAGCCATGGGGGAAGGAGGCACGGTGGACAGAAGACACCTGGCAGCAGAAGCATCAGTGCTGTGGCAGCAACAGAGGCACCCCTCCTCTCCCTGCCGAGGCTTCAGACGAGATGCATATCAGCCAGTGGGGTCCAGGTCACTGAATGTGAGAAGCACTGGTGGCCCACCTCCTCATATGCTCCTTACTGTAGCCCACCTGGACATCTCACATTCTCCCCTCCTCATCCCCAGCACCAAGCTCACTGCAGACATATCTAAAAACCACATTTTTTATTCCCCTTACATCAAACAGACCCCCTCCCTCCTGAACAAAACACCCTCATCCCTCCCTCTGTTCCTCCCCAATAAAAAGGCCCCCATTTCCCCATTCTTTCCCAAGAAGAGAGCCCCTCCACCACCCACCAAAAGTAAAACATCCTCTTCCCTGTGCAAGCTATTTACAACGTGGTGGTTTGTGTGGGTGCCATCCAGGGTTCAGTGGCTGTGGGGTGGGGTGGTCAATCCTGACTCCCAAGTCCCTTTTGTCTGTAGTGCAAGCCAGTGTAGCACTGCCAAGCCTATAAGCATGCTGTGAGTTTTTCTTCCCAAGGTGTAGAACCTTGCATTTTTCAGTGTTAAACACTATCAGGTTCTCATCCACCCATTTCCTGAGACTCTCAAGATCTGCCTGGATTGCCCTCCTGTCCTCAGGTATGAATGCTTTACCCCAGAGCTTGATGGCCATTCTGCTTCTGACACCAATGTCAGCATCATTAATGAAGATGTTTAATAGTATAGGCCCTCTAGGACAGAGCCTTGAAGGACCTGACTGGTCACAGCACACCTTGACAATTGACTTCCATCAACCACCACACTCCAGGTTCTACTGAGGAGCTAATTCCCCAGCCAGTGGATCATGGTAAGGCTGAGGCTGCTGTTAGCAAGTTTTGCCATGAGGTGATCATGGGATACCAGATTGAAGGCTTTTTTAAAGTCAAGATATATGACATCAATCTCTTCCCCCTTGTCCAGGTGATAGGTCACCTGGTCATAAAAGGAAATGAGATTGG
>JAGPOW010002673.1:14463249-14475862 GCA_030014935.1 Caiman crocodilus
TTAAAGTCAAGATATATGACATCAATCTCTTCCCCCTTGTCCAGGTGATAGGTCACCTGGTCATAAAAGGAAATGAGATTGGTCAAGCAAGACCTACCCACAACAAACCCATGCTGGCTATCCCTCAGTATGCTGCCATTAGCCAGTCTAATAGGGATGGCCTCTTTGATAATCTTTACCAAGACCTTCCCCAGGATAGAGGTCAGGCTGATGGGCCTGTAGTTTGCTGGATCCATTTTCCTCCCTTTCGTGAAGATAGGCAGCACATTGGCCTTCTTCCAGTCCTCGGACACTTCACCAGAGCACCAGGAGTTCTCAAAGATCCATGACAGGGACTGGGCTATGTTGGGGAAAGGGAAGAGAACTTTTACCTTAAAATATTTAGTCCACTGAAAAATGTGAAACTAAGACTTTCTGCCAATTTTTCCCAACCCAAATTTAATTCTAAGCAAAGGAAAGACATTTAAAACTTTTCTGAGAATTAGGTTAGGTCCTTACTGTGGAAGGCAAGAGAGAAAATAGAGAGGTGTTTGGAGATGATAGAGTGATCAACCTCTTTAAGACACCAGTTCAGTGAAACATGTAAGCATATTATAAAAGCATTTTATTCAATAGGGCAGATTAGTCAAATCAAGACATAAGCAGGTGATATTTTGCTGGATCTCTGGAGAAGGAACCTAGATTTCTCTTCGCATTCAGAACAGAGCAGTTACAGATTCCAGGTGAGAAAGGAGTTTGGAAAAGGTAGAAGTAAATTAGGAACATTTGATATAAGGGAATGCAAATCATCTTTCTTCCCCTCCATGTAGTGTTTGTTTGGGTTTTTTTGAGGGGGGAAGGGTGTTTGTTTTGTTTTGTTTGTTTTGGTTTGGCTTCTTTTAGGGGGTGGAGTCATTTCATAGAATCATAGAAAATTAGTATTGGAAGGGACCTAAGGAGGTTATCTAGTCCAAACCCCTGCTTAAAACAGAACCATCCTCAACTAGATCTTTCCAGCTATGGCTTTGTCAAGCCAGGTCTCAAAAACCTTCAAAGATGGATATTCCACCACTTCTCTAGGTAACCTTTTCCAGTGCTTTACCACTCTTCTAGTGATAAAGAATTTCCTGATATCCAAATTACACCTCCCTTGCTGCAACATGAGACCATCATTCCTTGTTCTGTTATCTGTCACCACTGAGAACAGTCTATCTTCATTCCTATCTTAAACCTCACTTCAGGTAGTTAAAGTCTACTATCAAATCCCCTCTCAGTCTTCTCTGCAGACTAAATAAACCAAGTTCCATCAACCTCTCCTTGGAAATCATGTGCCCCAGCCCTTGAACCATTTTCAGTGCTCTCTGCTGGACTCTTTCCAGCTTGTCCACAACCTTTCTATAGGGGGAAGTCCAAAACTGGACACAGTACTCTAGATGTGGCCTCACCAGTGCAGAATACAGAGGAATAATTACTTCCCTTGAGCTGCTGGAAACACTCTTACTAATACAGCCCACTGTACTGTTAGCCTTCTTGGAAACAAAGGACCATTGCTGATTCATATACATCTGATTGTCCACTGTAATCTCCACATCCTTTTCTGCAGTGCTGCTGCTTACCCAGTCAGTCCCCAGCCTGTTCTGGTGCATGGGGTTGTTCCATCCTAAGTGCAGGACTTTGCCCTTGGCCTTGTTGAACCTCATGAGATTTATTTTGGACCAATCCTCCAATTTGTCAGAGGTCACTCTGAATCCTAGCCCAACCTTCCATTGTTTCTACTGCACCCCCTAGCTTGGTGTCAGCTGTAGATTTGCTGAGGATGGAACTCATCCCATCTTCCAGATTGTTAATGAAAGTATTCAACAAAACTAGCCCTAGGACCAATTGCTGGGGCACTCCACTTTATACTGGCTACCAGCTAGACATTGAGACATTGAACCATTGATTACTACCATTTGAGCCTTACACTCCAGCTAGTGTTCCATCCACTTTACAGTTGATTCATCCAACCCATACTTCCTTAGCTTGCTTGCAAGAATGTTGTGGGAAACTGTGTAATAAGCCTTGCTAAGTCAAAGTATATTATGTCCAAAGAGCCAGTTATCTCATCATAAAAGGCAACCAGGTGGGGAAGGCATGATTTGCCATTGGTAAATCCATGCTCACTAATCCTAATCACTTTCTTCTGCTCCAAGTGCTTAGATATGAATTCTTTAAGGACCTGCTCCATGATTTTCCCCAGGACTGAGATGAGGCTGACTTACCTGTAGTTCCCTGGATTCTCCTTCTTCCCATTCTTAAAGATGGACACTATATTTGCCTTTTCCAATCATTCCCAGATCACCATGAGTTTTCAGAAAAAATGCCCAGTGGCTCTGCAATCACATCAACCAATTCCCTCGCACCCTCAGATGCATTGCATCTGGTCTCATGGATTTGTAGACATCCAGCTTTTGTAAATAATCCCTAACCTGTTCTTTCACCACAGGGGCCTACTCATCTTGTTTGCAAACTGTGCTGTCTGGTGCAGTAGTCTGGGGGCTGTCTTTGCCTGTGAAGACTGAGGTGAAAAAGACATTGAATACTTCAGCCTTTTCCTCAACACCTGTTACTAGGTTGCCTTCCCATTCAGTAAGGGACCCACACTTTCCTTGACCTTTCTCTTGTTGTTAACATATTTGCAGAAACCCTTCTTATTGCAGTTCATGCCCCTTGCTAGCTGCAACTCTAATATTGCCTTGGCCTTCCTGACTTCATTCTTGCATGCCTAAGCAATATTCTTATACTCCTCTCAAGTTGTTTGTCCAAGTTTCCACTTTTTGTAAGCAAAACAATTATTCCTTATAGAGAAGTAAGGCTGGAAGAGTCCTTAAGAGAGCACCTAGTCCAACCAGGGAGCAAACCTGCAGCCTTGGAGTTATTAGGCCCATAGCTACCCAACTGCGTTAAATAGCCCGCTGATTTGTTTCCTAAACTTGCTATATTTCCTTTGTTTTGGTTTTTTTTGTTATTCCTTTCCTATTATCAGTAGTTTAAACAGTCAAGTCTTTTATTAAACAGGTTAGGTTTTTTATTTTTACTACATGAGAATAAAATAAAAGTTTTAAAAATACTGCCATGATCCTTCCAGGGTGATTGAAAATTCTCCATTTTCTTGGATTCAGAATACAAAGACTAGGATTTGTACTGTCCAAGCATAGAAGAGACATAAGAAAGTAATCCTCGTGCTTCCCCCTCATTTCTGTATCATAATGTGCCCTGATATGAATGCTTATAGAAATTAAACCCTTTTCTGAAAAGGAAAAGGAAAAACCGGAAGAATGTTCTGCAAATTATTCCATGAACATAGTCACCTTCTAGCCATGTACTGTGTTCCTAGCTCTATCTGTTACTGCAATGTCATAGTTAGATTTGATTGAACTCTTTATTATCCTCTATTACTTCTCTGCAGTATATTCACCGAAATAGTACTAATGTCAGTCCAAACTCAAGTGAATTATATGTGACCTAAACTGCCTAAAAGTGTGCTCCTCCCATAAAAAAATTACTCTAAAAGTGGTCAATGGAGTTTCCATGTATACTACCACTTAATGACTGCCATATCACATTAGTTCAGTTTATAAGATCATGTTATTATTTATTAATTAATATATATATTTATTTATTTATTTGACATCCATCAGCCCTACAAACTCAGCCTGGAATGTACAAGTTAAGCCTTGTTCTTTCAGACTTGTACATCATCACTAGCAACTCTAACTCAGCTGAAGAGTTAGGCAAACTTGTCTAACTGCTTCAAAGGAAATATTCTTCAGCCATCATCTAGGTAACACTCCCGATGATGTAGAAGCTAAAAAAGAGTTCAGGGTCATCAAGTAATCAGTATGTCTTAGCATTAACTATGTTAGCAGCTTGGAAAGAGAAGTGCAATTTTTACTAAGGCTCCACAAGCTTCTATGTATATGTATTCAAATTTTAAATGAATTTTTCCTGGATGTGCTTACACCCATTTTACATTTGGTTTTCATGACTATCAGGGAGAACAAAGTTCGCTCATATAAAGCCTCAAAATTAGTAGAAGTATAATCAAACTGTGAACCAAAAATTTTTTATTTCAAAATTCCCTTTTGTTTTTAGCTGCATAAATCAATCAAGAAACAAATGAAATTCAACTTGGTTTCTAAAGTAATTATATGCAAGGTACAGACCAAATGTGTAAGACCATTTTTAAAAAATGATCAACCTGAGTAATGAATATATTCAAGATTTTTACAATCTGTATGAATTTCATCACATTTATAAATTCTTATTTTTGGAACATATCCTACACTTTAAACTAGGATGCTGAATATTCAAGGGAAACTTTGTAGGAAAAACACTGAACTTAAGTTCTTGTTTCTGTGTGGTAATAGGTGAATCATTCAATCACTTTATACCTCTGTCATCTTATGAAATGGGAAACATAACTAAAATATTTTCAAAGACACTCCCAAGTGTGTCAGTACAATACATATCAGAGTAAGATTATTATAATCCAAGTAATCCAACACTTAAAATGTTATATAAAAAAAGAGAGAAAGAATTCTAAAATAACAGGTACAGGTTTAAAAGGAAAATTAAATATTATGATGTAGATTTCATAAACACCTTATAATTTTAGGAGTACAAACCCCATAAGAAGTCAGTTGGGACTGTGCCATTGAAACTCCAAGCATTTTGAAACTTGCCTTCTGCATTTCTTATACAATTATGAAAAAATTGCATGAAATAATAGTCAAAACAATTATTTTGTAACTGACTGGTGGAGAATACAAGTGGAGAAACCTATTGACAATGATCAGTACCACTAAACTGTTCTTCCTCTTCTTTATTCATAAAGAAAACTGTTCTCTATATTATTTATAGAACTGCAGCCAAAGATGAGAGATTTATGAAGCACCACAAACAGTTCCTTTTTATGAATGATTACAGAAAAGATGATTAATAGAATTTTTGCCTATAAGGAAAATGACCTGCAGTTAACCAACAAATTTGCAAAGCTTGTTCATCTGTTAAAAAAATAGCTTCAACTAAATGATTTTTTTGGCAAGAAATCTACTACACTAATTGCCTAAAACCCAGCAGTCCTAAAATTCTAAATTAAATAAATACTTTCTTCATGTTCATTGTAGCAGTAAATTACATGATGGATTATAAATTACAGCTAAGAAAACAGCTTGCTTTCAAGTGTGATGTAAAGGAAACAATGATAATGAATGTAATCAGCATCTAACTATGGTTTACTTAACAAAAGCATGTTTTAACACGGTACAAAGGATACAGTAGGATTCCTACTAAGACTATACAATCTCCATACCTATTTTCAGGTCTGAGGTCTTAGTTTCTTTGCATGTTACAGAGTTTTCTAATATTTTTATCAAATTATGTATTCTTGCTACTCCTTTTCTCATCAGTCCATCTCTTGTTCCCAACTTACTATATGTATCTCAGAGAACAATTTTCTGCTTATATCACTTCATCCTGGAATGCTTATTTCCTCATATCTACTACTCAATATTTCATGTATAAATGGAATTGGGAATTGGATTGTGACCCAATGTGCAGAGAAGCACAGCCTATATTGCATATCATAATATAGAATTTATTCCAGAACATACACATAGAGTTATATACTTTATTTATTATATAAATACATACATGCAATTATCTACATATATTACATAAATACATTTTACATTACAGAAGAACAGCTTTTCTAGTACAACAATTACACTATGAAACACACTATGGAGCATGCTGGGAAGGCAGCCAGGAAGCCTTCAGGGAGGGGCAGAAGAGGGGGTAGAGGGATAGCAGTGAGCTCCAGCTCCCCAAGCTGAAAATCAGCCTCTTCTCTACAAAAAGCAGGCATGAGGCTTCCTGGTCTACTGGCAGCAAGGAGAGGGGAGTGGTACCACTGCTTGAGTCTGCATCTGTTGTCCTGTGGGGCCAGGACAACTCTCAGGATCTCAAAATTGCACTGTTAGACAGGAGGGTGTGAAACACTGGCACATATACACACACAAAAATCAATTAGGCACATACACAGACACTACCAACTCAGACACATACACCCTATATGCACCAAAAATTAGACAAAAATCAGTTTTCAATATCCACACACCCAATACACATACATGGATTACTAATTCGTATATCAAACACATGATGATGTGTGTGTGTGTATACACACACACACACACATTTGCCAGATCACACCACACACCTACACACACACACACACACAGGTGAGTTCCTGACTTGGGTGGTGTGGTGTGTATGTGTGTGTTTGGGGTACTTAAGGGCACCTAGAGTGCATGGTGACTATGAGGGGGAGGGAACCAAGGGTCAAAGACTTCCAGAAGGAGAGGAAGGAGAGAAATGGACTGGGGTTAAGATGAAAGAGGGAAAAATAAGAGTGAAAGGTGCTGGGACTGGGATTAGAACCAGCAGACTGGAAGGGAAGCTGGGATTACTTAAAGTCAGGTGGCCCCAGGGTTAGTCAAGTTTGCTGGGGTTTGGTGTCTTTCTTCTCTTTAACTTAGGATTAATGTGCCCTGGGAACTCAGGGTCACCTGGTGCCAGGGTGGAAGCAAGGGAAAAAGCCCAATTGCAAGGAGGAGACAGCCAGGAAACAGAGAGGCAGAAAACTGGGCTCTCAGGGGAACAGACAAGTGGTGGCAAGGAGGAAACATCCAGGAAACAGAGGCAGAAGTCTGGGAGATTGGAAGCAGATAAGTGGGGGTAAGGAGACAGCCAGGAAACAGGGAGGCAGAAGTCTGGGAGATTGCAAGGAAGATAAGTGGTGGCAAGGAGGAAACTGCTAGGAAACAGTAAGGCAAGAAAATAGGAGATGGGGCTGGAAATTGAGGCAGAAAGCTGGGAGATAGCTGAGAAATCTAGGAGGAGGGTTGGGAGGCCAATGAGACAAAAACTGAACTTGGGGTTAAAAAATAACAGGTTTATTAAACAGAGAACACACTACGTAGTCCCACAAAATGATTGGTTCCTACACACACACACACACACACACAAACACACACACACTGGTATCAGGAGAGAAAGAAAAGGCTTGGAGGAGGGATTGAAGTCAAGGTGTGTAAAGATAAAGTCCAGGTCCTTTGTTTGAGGGAGGAAGGTGGGTGATAGCTACCTATCCTGGGTTGTGAGTTGATCCTTAATGGGCAGTTGGGGTCTTCTCCAGCAAGGTGTTGTCCAGAGAGGATCACTGGCACGGACTCTGGGAGAATAGGTGGCATGGCATGGTGCTGGTCCAGATGGTGTGGGTGTCCCAGTGTGTCTGTCTTCACTACCACTTTTTATACGGGTGGACCTTCTATGACCTTAGTGGCAGGGGCATACCCAGGCAAAGGTTAGCTCTGGTGTACTGAGCATGTGCACTCCAGGCAACGACATGCCATTCCAGGTATCTGTGTTGCAATAGTAGGTTGACTGATTTCTGTAGGATCTTTGGCCTTCAAATGTTGGGCTCCTGCAGGTTCTTTATCTTTCAAACTTACACATGTAAACCTAAATCATATAGTATCTATAGAAAAAACAGTAAAAATTGATAAAACAGTAATCACACAGTAAAAATTGATAAAACAGTAATCACACAGTAAAAATCAATACAAACATAATAATCATACAATATAAAACACTATATCAAAGAAAGAGAGAGAAGAAAAAAAAACTTGCTACAAAAATGCTGAAGCTTATCCCATGTCTTAGCTCACTCTATGTCTTAGCTTACTCATTCTTACCTATAGGGAATAGAGAGGGAAAGAAAAAGTCAGAAATAGTTGGGGAATGGAGGGAATGAATTTGAAAAAAGAAAAAGAAAAACCAGGGGGCTTGCTACACATCCCCTCCAAGAGCACCAGCCATAACAACAAACAGCATGATAATATCCTCCACTCTCATTTCACTTCCCATCCTGAGCCCAGTGCCAGAGGAAGAGTTGGATCTGGATCTGGATCTGGATCTGAGTGCCATAGCAAGGGAAATTCTGGGGAAGGAGTAGGAAGGATCTGAGTTTGTGCTCCACACCCTTCAAGTTTTGCTGGTCTCCTTCCCCAGAAGGCAGTTCAGAATAGGTTGAGGTACAGATTGTGGAGGCAAGTGGGTCGGCTGAGTCCGTTCCTCTTGTTGCTGTGCCTCTGCCTCTGGAGGAGGGGGAAAAGGCAACATCCTCACATGAAGCCCAGAATTGAGTGGGTAGTGTGGTCTGGGATCATTCTGAGCTGGCAAACCACCACATACCTAATTCCAGGCAGCAATTTTATTGAAAGACAAATGCTACTTGCAGATGTCTAAAATAAACAAATAAAGGTGATTTACTTTAAACTTTGCATACTTGCATGCAGAACCAGCACATGTCCAGAAGAGGCAGTGCGTTAGTTGGACCTGGCTTACCCGAAGTCTGTATAGATTGGATACTTTAGTGGGGCTTTTTTGTGCGTTTACTTAATAGCTGATTGATTCAGCTTCAGATACAAGCACCAAAAAGCTCTGTTGAAGCTGCGTCAAAATAATGGACTATTTCTCCCAGGAAAGTGCAAATTGTGGGGGGGGTGGGGGGGAGGATTTGTTTGTTTGTTTTTTAACATCTGCAAGCAGCCAGATGGCTTTAGAATATCAGTACTTTCAATATACCATGCCAAATGCCAGACAAGGTCATAAATGTTAAAGGCAGAAAGGACCACTCTCATCTAATACAGGCCCCAAACCCTTACCAAGTCATTTCAACACCTCTTCTGCAACTAGACAGGTTTATTTGAATGGTTAGCTTATTGTTGCCATTAAAAGTTAAACATAAATTATTACTTGTATTCCACCCACCAAAAGGTACTGTTTTACATTTCCCATAGACAGGCATGCCTATACTGCTTTCATATGGCACTCATGATCATTGTACTGAGGTATGACATAGCTGCTTTATGCACACTTTTCCCCACACTAGAAGTAATAAACTTAGTTTAGCAAAGTGTTGTACACATTACTGTGGCCTGAGAAACAGAGTGTAGCAGGGTGTACTCAGCACCACACAGGAGGGCTACCAATTCTGTTTTGGTAGGTGGTATGAATGGGGCACTACAAGGTGTCTCAGTATCAGCACTCTCTAGAGCCATACTGAGTCAGAATATGCAAGTGTGGAATGTGTCATGTTTTCAAGATCCAGACTCTGTTTGTGAATTAAGGTTCTGAATTATTTTGCACTTTTATTTTCACAGTTGATAATATAGTTAAGTCATTTGCAAGTCCATGTCAACCCCAAAGGATTTAGTTCCTTTAGAACTTAATTCATTGCTTATTAAATACTATCTATGTTAACTATAAAAAACAACACTAAACTCATCCACATAAACCAATGGAAACTGGTTTCAATGCCTTTAAGAATCTAGCCTAATAAGTATCTCTCTAAAATTACATCAATAGGTAGATCAAAAGAAAAGGGGGTCTATTAATGGCCATTTTGAAAACCCAGAATATCCTTAAAAGGAGTGAAAATGTTAAATTATGTGAAGCATCCAGCTCCCAAACTAGTCCAATTTCCAACCTGGATTAAAAAAAATAGCATTACAATATAAGTAGTAGAAGAAACCCCCAAACTTTGAAAGACAGGTATTACTTAGACAATTAGCAAGAGGAGCGAGACATGCCTCTAATGTATATTTGAGCTTTTGAGGGAATAAAGGAACTCCATATTAATAAGCCCTCAAGAAATTAATAGCAGAATCCTATCAGCCTGTCCAGCAGTTATAGAATGCCTGTGAAAATCATACAACTTGTAAACTACTTGCAACATTCAAGGAATTTCTTATAGCAGATTCCTTTGCTACTCAACATGCTACACACACAGGCAACTTCACCGGCATATTTTTGGTGACACTGATAAATGTTGTGCTGTTAACATATATTCTTGGTTGACTCTGGAAGAATAAGATAAATTATGCTTGTTATACCAAAATTGCATCTGCCAGGTTACAAGCCTTTACGAACCAGAACTTCTTTTCAGAGGATTCATAGCACACAAATGGGATATTATTTTTTATAACAAGGCTTGAAAGGAACAGGCATTGTTTAAATCCAGTGGCAGATATTGGAATAATTTATTTTAGTATTCACTCATTCTGCTTGTCTTCAGCTTATGGTCAAAACCAGACCTTTTAAGTCATTCAGAACTCTTTAGCACTTCTCAATACTCCTCAACCAAGAAGTGAACATAAATCTATTAACTATGACATACCATAAGTTGGCCAATAGAAGATGGTGAGATTGTAATGGACTCTTTACAACAGGGATAAAGTCTAATATTGTGTGAAAAAAATATTATTTTGGGACCAAGAGGAAGATGTTGAACTAGCTCATATCTGTGATATCAAGGACTAGCATTTACTAGGCAGAATAGTCTGCTGAATTGAGAATCAGAAAAGGGTTTCTGGTCAGATCTGCTGCTGGCCTACTGTGGGACCCTGGAAAAATTCAAATTATCTCAGTTGGTGATAATGCCACTCATAGCCCCTTAGTGTGCTTTTATACATTTCATAACATGAAATATGCTGCATCACTAGCATCTGGGAGCTGTAGTTGTAGATCAAAACTCCATCATGTTAGTACTAAAAATGAAAAGCATAAAGACAGTACCTGGCTCAAAAGTTTATAATATAAGACTTTTTCCCCAGTACACATATCTGCAGGTGAAGTTTATATAGGTTTTTGTAAAAATTATGCTAAAATTCAGAGTGTGCAGGTGGCAAGCTCTCATGGGATAACTGCATGCAGGAGCTGGCCACTGGGAGGTGTGGGACAAAGTTCTGGTGGGTAAAGAGGAAATAGCTAGTTTGCACTGAATTAATGTTTGCCCCAGGATAACTGTAGAAATGTGACACAGGGCACATCTACATGAGATACTAGAAGCACACTAGACTAATTTTACTGCACATTAGTGTGTAATGGTCCCAGGCTCTGATGCAAGATGTGTGGGTGTAAGCCCACTGTGCCCCCATGAACCCAGGGACCCCCAGGAGAGACCCCAGGACTCCTGATGACCCCTGCCTGCCTGCAGGTAAGCAAGGACCCATGGTGGGTGGGAATAAGCCCACTGGGAGATGGCTGAGTCAGAGGCAGGGAAGTTCACGCCCCCCTGGCTCCTACTTAGCGCAGCCCCCCAGGGAGCCAAGCAACTGGGCTGCCAGCACGCAAGCTAGGTTGAGGGGGAGTGCCCACCCTTCCTTCCCTTGGCTGGGGGGAGGGACCCCCCCTTAGCCCATCTAGCTCTCCAAAAGTAGTGAGGCACTGTCCAGCCCTTCTGCATGTGCTCATAGTTTAAAAAGTGCCTGGCAATGACACAAGCCTCATTCTGGTCCCTGGCTCCAATGCGAGACATGCAGGAGTAAGACTACTGTACCCCTGTGAGCCCAGGGACCCCCTAGGAAAGACCCTAGGACCCCTGATGACCCCTGCCTGCCTGCAGGTATGTGGGGGCCCATGGTGGGTGGGACTTAGCCAGTGGGGAGTTGGCTGAGTTGGAGGCGGGGAGGGTGATGTCCCCCTGGCTCCTACTTGGCCAAGTCCCCCAGGGAGCTGCACAA
This sequence comes from Caiman crocodilus, assembly GCA_030014935.1. Taxonomy (NCBI): domain Eukaryota; kingdom Metazoa; phylum Chordata; order Crocodylia; family Alligatoridae; genus Caiman; species Caiman crocodilus. Next base: position 14,474,859 of record JAGPOW010002673.1, read on the forward strand.
CCGGGCTGCTGGCATGAGAACCAGGTTGGGGGGAAGTACCCACCTTTCCTTCCCTCAGTCAAGGGGAGGGATTCCCCTTAGGCCCTTTAGCCCTCCAAAAGTAGTGAGGCACCAGCTGGCCCTTCTGCGCATGTACACAGTTTAAAAAGGGCCCGACCATGGCACAAGCCTCATTCTGGTCCCTGGCCCCAGTGTGAGACACACAGGTGCAAGCCCAATGTGCCCCTGTGAGCTCAGGGACCCCCAGGAGAGACCCCAGGACCCCTGCCCAAAGGAAACTGGGTACCTGTGGTGGGTGGGATTTATCCAGCTGGGAGCTGGCTGAGTCAAAGGTGGAGAGGGTCACACTCCCCCCTGGCTCCTATATGGCCCAGCCCCCCAGGGAGTCAAATGACTGGAGCCTCGGGAACAGGCCATGCAAACAGGTGCACTCCTGGACCTGGCACATGAGTTAGAGTGGAGTTTGCACAGGAGGGTACATGGGAGGGCCCAAGGCCCTGCCTGTGAGCTCCTCCCCAGGGTAGACAGTCACAGCTATAGCCGGCCTACCAGTGGCATGATGTGGATGGGCACACGCTGAGCCCTGAGGGTCCCCTCAGGGTCTGTGGCCCCTCCCCCTGACACCTAAGAGGCCTCCACCCAGATGGAGCCCATGCTTCTGGACTCCACGCAGACGAAGTCTCTGGCTCTCAGCTGTGGGGGGGTGCCTGTCACTTTTTCAAGCTCTGGGTCCTGGAAGCATGGCCACCTCCCCTTGTGAGGTCCATTCCCTACTGGGGTCTCTGGCACGCCAGCTGGAGGCACCCCAGGCTGCAGTCCAGAAACTGCATGCCATCAGGGACTGTGAACAGGAGACTGACTCGTACTGCTATGCCTTTCTCCCATGTAAGATGGAGGGTGGACCTGTCTCATAGTATCATAGTATCATAGTAGCTAGAGTCGGAAGGGACCTGGGCAGATCATCTAGTCCGACCCCCTGCCTTGGCAGGAAAGAGCACCGGGGT
>JAGPOW010002673.1:14475962-14497343 GCA_030014935.1 Caiman crocodilus
GTCCCCCATGATGACCACATCCTTCGCCCTCACTACCTCTGTGAGCTGACTTAAGAAGTCCTGGTCGATCTCTTCTCCCTGGTTGGGAGGTCTATAGTCTCCATCCAGGACAAGAGAGGACTCGATGACTTCCCTTACTATCCAGACTAGGGTTTGGACCAAATGGTCAAGGGCCCCAAGGCCCACTGCACCAAGGCCCCTTCCCCACTGGAGCTTTGCAAAAGGTATGAACCTCTTGCAGCCCAATCAGAGCCTTCTGAGTTGCCAGCTCCCACAGGCAACACAGGTACTACTGTACCTACCGCCCCCACTCTCCCCAAGACAAAATGCAAAGTGTTTGTCCTTGAAGACTCCATCCTGATGGGGCCTGAGAGGATAATCTGTCATTCTGACCCCTTAGCCCAGGAAGTTTTCTGCTTCCCAGTAGCTAGAATCCAAGACATTGTGGAGAAGATCTCTAAGCTCCTCCAGCCCACTGACCACTTCCCTATGCTCCTTATCCATGTGGGCACCAATGACATGGCTTAAAACTGTCCCAGCTGGGTCATGAAGCACTACAGGGATTTGGGTGTGGGACTAAAATGTCAGGTGGCAAGCATCATAGCTCAGCCACTGGCAGGGGTCTTTGAGAACTCCTGGTGCTCTGATGAAGTTTCAAAAAATTGGAAGAAGACCAATGTCATGTCTATCTTCAAGAAAGAGAGGAAAGTAGATCTGGCAAATTACAGGCCCATCAGCCTGACCTCTATCCTGGGGAAGGTCTTGGAAAAGATTATTAAAGAGGACATCCTTAACAGACTAGCTGACGGTAACATACTGAGGGATACACAGCATGCGTTTGTTGTGGGTAAGTCTTCCTTGACAAATCTCATTTCCTTTTATGACCAGGTGACCTATCAGCTGGACAAGGAGGAATAGATTGATGCCATATATCTTGACTTTAAAAAAACCTCCAATCTGGTATCCTATGATCACCTCTCGGCAAAACTTGCTAACAGAGGCCTCGATCTCATCATAATCCACTGGCTGGGGAATTGGCCTTTTGGTAGGACCCAGAGTGTGGTGGTTGATGGAAGTCAATTGCCCTGGTGCGCAATCATCAGTGATGTAGATATTGATGTCAGAAGTGGACTGGCAAGTTCGCTGATGACACCAAACTCTGGGTTAAAGCATCCACACCTAAAGACAGGAGAGTAATCATGTTAGAGCTCAACAAGGTCATGAAATGGGTGGATGAGAACCTGATGGTGTTCAACACCGAAAAATGCAAGGTTCTTCACTGTGGGAGGAAAAACCTGCAGCATCCTTATAGGCTCAGTAGGGCTACGTTGGTTAGCACTACAGATGAAAGGGACTTGGAGGTCAAGATTGACCACAAGATGAACATAAACCTTCAATGTAATGCTGCAGCTAGTAAAGTGAGCAAAATACTGGCTTGCATCCACATATACTTCTCAAGAAAATCCCGAGACATCATTCTCCCATTGTAATCAGACTTGGTGAGGCCACAACTGGAGTACTGCATCCAGTTCTGGGCTCCACAATTAAAAAAGGATGCAAAAAAAGGGGCACACTGAAGTGCTCTGGGTTAGAATACAAGGAAGTCAAGGAGAAAGGGACTTAATGGTGGGCGTCTACTACAGACCATTCAACCAAGGGGAAGACCTACATCAGGAATTCATAAGTTAGCTCGTGGAGGTAGTTAAGTCAAAGGATGTGGTCATCATGGGTGACCTGATCTTTTCAGACATCTGCTGGGAAGAGCAGTCAGCCAGGTCTGACCACTCACGTAGGTTCCTAGCCATGATGCAGGACCTCCATCTAACCCAGGGAGTGCACAGCCCCACCAGGGGAGACGTCTTGTTGGACTTGGTCCTGGCCACAGGTGATGACCTGGCGAAGGGTCTGTGGGTGACAGTGATCATTGCCTGCTGGAATTCACCTTCCAGCACAAGGTGGCAAAGGCCTGCAGCAAGGCAGCAGCCCTGGACTTTAGGTGGGTGGATTTCAATGAGGTAAGAAGAATAGACAGGGAGGCACTGAGGTCCCGGATGGGAGAGAAGTTGTGTGTCCAAGAAGAGTGGTCGTTCCTTAAGGAGATGATCCTCCAAGCCCAAAGGGAGGTAATCCCAACACAGATCAAAGTGGGCCAGAGGGCGCAAAAGCCCCCATGGCTCACCAAAAACATACAGGAATGTCTCCTAGCTAAAAAGGAGGTGTACACCCAATGGAAGAGAAGACCATCACCAGAGAGGACGATACCTCCATTGCTCAGGGCTGCAGGGGGCAGTCAGGCAGGCCAAGGTGGAGATGGAACTGGGACTAGCTACCCAGATCAAGGACAGCAACAAGTCCTTTTTTAAATACATAGTGGGTAAAAAGAAGGTACAGGGTAATGTGGGGCCTCTGCAAGACACTGTAGAAAATCTGGTCATCGCACCAGAAAGCAAATCTAACCTATTTAACAACTTATTTGTCTCCATTTATCTGAGCAGGGACCGGATCACCCCCCACACCAGAACCCCCGTAGGACACAGGGAAGGCACACCCAGGCCTAGGGTCAGTGAGGACCTAGTCAGGGAACTTCTGGAGGGACTGGATGTATTTAAATCAGCTGGTCCTGATGATCTCCACCCCAGAGTAATGAGGGAATTAGCAGAGGTCATTGTGGGACCCCTGGCACAGCTTTATAAGCACTCATGGTACTCTGGTGTGGTGCCAGAGAACTGAAAAAAGGCCAATGTGGTTCCCGTTTTCAAAAAAGGGAGGAAGGAGGACCCAAGAAACTATAGGGCAGTCAGTCTTACCTCAATCTTGGGTAAGCTTTTTGAGAGAATTATCCTGGCGCATGTCCGCGAGAGGCAAGGAGGGAAGTTTATGTTTTGGGAAAACCAACATGGATTCATTAAAGGCAGGCCCTGCAGACCAACCTTCTATGACCACATCACAAAATACATAGATGCAGGTGTAGCAGTGGATGTAGTCTTCTTGGACTTTAGGAAGGCCTTCAACGCAGTCTCTCACCCCAGTCTCATTAAAAAACTAGGAGATTGTGGCATTGACACCTACACAGTCAAATGGATTGCTAGTTGGCTGGAAGGCCACACCCAGAGAGTGGTTGTGGATGGGTCTTATTTGAGCTGGAGGGATGTGGGCAGTGTGGTTCCACAGGGCTTGGTCCCCAGGCCTTCACTGTTCAACATCTTCATCAGTGACTTGGATGAGGGTGTAAAAAGCACCCTGTTCAGATTCACAGATGACACTAAGATGTGGGGAGAAGTGGACACGCTATAAGGAAGGAGTAGGCTGCAATTGGACCTAGACAGGCTACAGGGGTGGGCGAATGAGAATAGGATGTGTTTCAACACTGACAAGTGCAAGGTACTGCACCTGGGGAGGAAGAATCAGCAGCAGACCTACACGCTGGGGAACTCTCTTCTTGTCAGTGCAGAGGCAGAAAAAGATCTTGGAATCATTATTGATGCCAAAATGAACATGGGCTGACAGTGTGGGGATGCAGTCAGGAAGGCCAACCACACCTTATCATGCATCCACAGATACATCACGAGCAGTTCCAAGGAGGTGATCCTTCCCCTCTGTGTGACACTCGCCAGGCCACAGTTGGAGTACTGAGTCCAGTTCTGGGCACCACACTTCAGAAAGGGTGTGGACATCATGGAGAGGGTCTAGAGAAGGGTCATCCACATGATCATGGGGCAGCAAGGCAGGCCCTATGAGGAGAGGCTAAGGGACTTGAACCTGTTCAGCCTCCACAAGAGAAGGCTGAGGGGGGGATCTAGTGGTCATTTCCAAACTAGTCAGGGGGGACCAGCAGGCATTGGGAGAGTCCCTGTTCCCCTGAGTGCTACCAGGAGTGACTAGAAATAACAGTCACAAGCTGGCAGAGGGTAGATTCAGGCTAGACATCAGGAGGCGCTACTTCACATTTAGGGCAGCTAGGATCTGGAACCAACTTCCAAGAGAAGTGGTGCTGGCTCCTACCCTGGGGGTCTTTAAGAGGAGGCCAGATGAATACCTTGCCAGGGTCATTTGACCCCAACAGTAATCCTGTCACAGTCCATAATAGTCAACAAAAAGGGATCTTATTTAATCCCTGCAGTTCTAATATGTGTGCATTACTTTCAGCTGGGCTGAATGAAAGCACAACAAGGGGGAACACAACTTTGTTTCCTAAAATATACCTGGCAATGAGAACACACACTAGCCAACAGCAGAAGGTCATTCCTTTATTCAGGGTGACATGAACTTTAAATATTTTCAGCTTATAAGCCAGATACCTAGAGATTTTGGGTCAATCTTTTATATTTTCAATGTGAGCCAAATTTTATTTTTCCATATGGGCATAACTTCCAGCAAGGGCATGATCCACAGGTCTTTTCTTCTTAATTATTGTACAAAGAACAACATGTACACCCACTTTATAAAATTAATCTCTTAATTTTGTTGTTTTTCCCTTCATTTTGTTATTGCTGCATAATTGCTTTCATTCTTTAAGCTATGTTCTTCCCCCTTCCAATAATTTTCTATGCTTTACTTACAAAACAAACCAAAACCTAAAAAATCTAAGTATATTATTTTTGATCTCTCTCTTTCCTTCATCCTCCCCCATTCTTTTTTTCCTTTTTATGATTCTGCTTGGCTTCCCCAATTATTTACTTGTTACTCTTTTATTCTCTTATGTACCTCCACCCTCCACAAAACCCCAGGGCTCCTAAGACAATTGGGAGCAAGATTTAGCCCAGCAAACATGAGTATGTTACATCTTTACAGACTCTAATTCAGCAAAGTACTTATACAACTGCCTAACTTTCAGGAAGGGAACAGCTCCATTGTTGTTAGAAAGTCTACATGAGGGACTGGGGATCAGGGGTGAGGGGGATATTAAATATCTTCTATTAAAATTAAATGCATCACAATTGGTGCCTTCATGAGATTCCTGAAACACAACAAACACCCAGGATATCTTGTCAACTCAACTGTATATGCATTGCTATATTTTCTATATTGCAGTGAATAATATTCCCAGACCATTCTGCTATTGACAACTTGTTTATTACAAAAAAAACTGTCTTAAAAATGTCAAATATAATGAAAATCCTAAAAGTCAGTGAAGAGAAGTTGTGCACAGACTCTTCATTCATTTTAATCTGAAAAAATGTATATACCAGGTTTGTGTAAGTCAGCCCATCGCCAAGTCAGAAGGACAAACATTAAATTCTGCTGTCCCACTGTTTAATTTCTGATGAGATAGCAGTCATTAAAGAACAGTGCTTGGGAACACCAGAGGCAGTGTTGTCTCTCACTCATAAAAAATAGTTGCAGTACTGAACAACACTGGGTGTCCATCTTCAGTCTTTTCCCCACTCCATCTACAACACTACAAATGAAAAAATCCAACTTTTTTTCTGTCATAATAATAAGGTGCAGGTGTTACATATGGAGAAACAGTATAAAAATATAATCTAATCCTAGTAAAATCTATCAAAAAAGGTCCTTATGTACTTATGAAAACATTTTAAGATGTCCTTTTGAGGTGACTGAAGTAAATTGTTGAGGTGAACTTTTGATTCACACTCTTTTCAGTTTTATTTTCTCCCCATAGAGGATATTAGGAGAAGAGGAATAAATAGATATGCAATTTATTTACAGAAATGCTAGGAAGGAAAAATATTCTTTGGAAGAAGTTTGGCCCAATGTTACTTACTCTAAATAGCTGACCATAAATGTAAGCCACAAAATGCTATACTTAAAAGTCAACTTGGTAGTTATTTTTAGCATGACTTGAGCTGGGAATAGAGAGGCCAACAAGGGAGGATGCCAAGTGCTATAGGAAGATGCTTTGACTGATTCAAGTGAAACTTGTGACCCTGTTCCACATAGAATCATAGAAAATCATGTTGGAAGGGACCTCAGGAGGTCATCTAATCCAACCCTCTGCTCAAGGCAGGAGCATCCTGAACTAGATCATTTTAGCCAAAACTTTGTCTAGCCAGGTCTTAAAAACCTTCAAGGATGGAGATTCAATCACCTCTCTGGGTAACCTGTTCCAGTGTTTCTCTAGCCTCCTAGTGAGAAAATTCTTCCTAACTTCTAACCTAAACTTGCTTTGCTGCAACTTGAGACTGTTGCTCCTTGTTCTGTCACCTGTCACAACTCATAATACTCTTGCTCCATCCTTTTTCAAACCCTTCTTCAGGTAGTGAAAGGCTACTATTAAATCTTCCCACAGCCTCCTCTTCTCTAGAAGAAATAAGCCAAGTTCCCTCAGTCTTTTCTCATAAGTTATATCCTTCAGCCTGCTCAACATTTTGTCACCTTCCACTGGAGACTTTCCAAATTCTACACATCCTTTCTGCAGTGGAGGGCCTAAAACTGAACACAGTAGACCAGATGTGGCCTCGCAAGTGCTGAATAGAGGGAAATAATAACTTCCCTTGACCTGCTAGTAACTCTTCTACAGGGATTGGTTGTGCAAGTGATCTATGTGAGACTAGTGCTGAAATTGCTGGCTTCTAATTAGTCTTGCCTCTGAACAGCATTAACTCCTTAGAGTTAGAGACAGCCTCAGGCTGGCAGAAGGCCTCAGACTCCTTAGTTTCCAGTGGCTGATAGATGTAATAGTGCACTGTTATCATTGTGTAGCATCATTCTTACCCAAATAACGAAGGTGACTAAGTTCTGTTTTCTGTTTGTATTGAGGGAAAAGCAAAGTTGGTTAATAAAAATCTGGTCATACCCTAATGAATCTCAAAGCATCACCCTTAAAAGTTTTCATTTTATCTCCGAGTTTGAGACAAAAAAGTCAGAACATTAATCGTACCAATCCTGTTCAGTATTGTGTGGAGGTACATTTTATCTCCATTTTTCCAGCATTTAAAGAGTTCCATTCTAAAACTCAGTCTGTAGTACATTTGATGAATATAAGGAACAGAAAATTATGTCTTTTCCTTTTTTCCTTTTTTTGAAACAATGAAGTTAAGCCAACAATGGATGGATATTAATATTCATAACATCATTACAATATTATTTAAGACTGTCAGGATAGACAGTTTTTTCTTCTAAAGCTTTTTGAACACTGCAAAATAATTTAGTTTTAAAAATTAGAACAAATAAGTATTATGCAGTCTTTATTTAGTTAAACAAATAAATATACATGATCAATATATCAGAGTAAGTACAATGTTACTTGTTCTTACATTTATTAACATCATGCAAGTGATACTCCTTAAATTGCATATCTCAGAAGAAAGAGAAGGTCTTTAGGCATCTTATCATCTAAACATATTCTCAGAACCATTTCTTTGTTTTAAAATAGTACTATAAATCCGTTATTAACATAATTATTGATGATCAACACTCAATTAGTTCATAAAACTTGATAAACTATCAACAATTCAACTATCATCAGCATTTTCTTGACTGCTTTACGATATGGATAGATTGAGTAGGCTGAGCCTTAATTCCAGTTTTGTAATAATGCTACTGGTAGACATGATCTGGCTTTCAAATCACTGCAGCAATGCCGATAAAAAAATTAAAACATATTTTACTATGAAAGAACACAATATGTAGCATACTTTTTATGTAGGGCTAGTCTTTCTTCACCTTTGAACATTAAATTAATTATTTGCTTTCTAAAAATCAGAAAAAACAGTAACTTAGGTCAGAAATTATTGTCTAGATTTGAACTTTCATAATTGACAGTTTAAGGACAGCATGAATGCTAATGACAGACCTACCATTATGATTCCTTGTGAACTACTTTGGTTTCTATGGTTATCAAATTACTGTCAATAGATGTTCTTGAGAAAGTGTCACATGCTTGTACATGCACACACAAATTAGCAACATGAATTGTGAAAATGCTTCTCTACCTTTTTTGGGGAGAGGTGAGATGCTTTACAAACATTAGCAGAAAATAAATCCTATTGAGTAAAGCAACAAGAGGTTACTAAGTAGCCTTTAATTAAAATGAAAAAGATAAGGCAGTAAAAATAGAAGACACAGACTAAAGAAAATAAAAACAAACTGGTCTCTCTCATAGTTCACTGAAAATACATGTAAGTAGAATGATGCCTTATTTTAACTAGCTGAAACCCACAAAACATTTGTGCTCAATTTTTTATTGCAAAAGAATTTCTTTAAGTACAGGAATTTTAGTTATCCTTTGATTGAATACTTTAACAGAATCAAAATTTCTCACCCTCAAAAAAAGCTACATAAAGCTGTCCGTGTGTAAACACAGGCTCAGGGATATAAATACATATTTTGTCAAAATCTGACCTTGTGACTTGTTTATAGTCATAGAATAAGAGGGCCCTTGTATAGATGAGGGAATCACCCCTTTTAGTGGTTTAATTGACCTTTTTAACAATTGAATTCCGTAACAGTGTACACATTCAGCAGCATGTTATGATTAAGTTTCATAACAGTGTATGCGTTCAGTGGCATGTTATGATTTAAATGACTTCTTTATGTAGCAAAGTAAAACACATCCCATGTATTTTAGTTTGCTACGTAACAAATTATAGTGATATTCCTCACATGCACGAGGGCTCTATCCGAAGAAGGCAGTGGTGATGGTGCATGGGGCACTGGAATCTGTGCTGCTTAACCTCAGCTGGCTTGGGTATCTCCACACACCACCATGTTGTATCTGCACTTGGATGAAGTGAAAGCAGTGAGGTCTAAGGGTGGAATTTTGAAAAGCATTCAGCTGCACCCCAACTCTGCTCACTTTGAATTAACAGTTAAAATTTGCACTAACAGTGGAAAGAAAGAGTAGGGCTTTTTATCTAATGTGCATTAAAATAGACACATTTTTCTAGTACCTCACAATGGAGAGCACCTATACACATATAGAGAGGCTGCTCCAATACACTGTAATTACAGTGCATTGGAGCAGACTCAATTAATAAGTCTGCTGGAGTATGGTAATTACTGTGCTCCAGTCAACTCCAGCATCATATGTATCAGTGTTCCTGCAGGGATGCTGATATATGTGATGGTCCTTGCTCTGTCAGAGCTGCTCTAATAAAAGCACCCCCCTTCCCACTTCTGAACTATGTTTATAAACATGTGGAGGTACTAAATTTAATGTGCTTTACCTAAAGCACAGTAATTGAACATGTAGACATGCACTCCATTGTGAGGTACTAGAAAAAGGTGCATTAGCATATTTTAATGTGCATTAGCTAAACAGCATGGGGTATTTTTATGCACGGATGCACCACAGCACCCAGTGCTTTGAAAAGTGCCTGGTGCTGTGATGCTCATAGTTGTATAAGTAGTGAAATGCATGTCAGTGTTCAGAAAATGGTAGCAGTGCACTTTTGAACTAAAACACATTGGAGGTGCTTTAGTTCAAAAGTGCACTGCAGCCATTTTCTGTGCTCTGATTTGCATTTTGCCATTTATACAACTGCATGTAGTGCAGCACAGTTTGCTTCAGCTCACATGCGGATCTGTGTCATGTCACAGGACAGAAAAGTATGTTAGCTGCCCACAGTTTTTTGTGATGCTTCAATGCACATTAAAATAAGCTGATGCACATTAAAGCACACATGGAGATGCACCCAGCTTTGTTTTAGTGAAAGGTAACTGTCACTGCTAGGTGTTGCAAGGCCCCTTTCTGGTCAGTGCCTTCATCCTTAGCAACACCAGGGTGAGACCGCACCCTGGGATCACCTAGATGGTTTCAAGCACTGCCATTACTCACCTTCCATGACTTTGATGTTGATTGATGGGGAGAAGGTTTCCTGTTGATGGTCCCACAGGGGTCATGACCCTGGTCTTTGTTCGTGGGGCTCCAAACCTCCCCTTTACCACACCCTTACTACATCCTTGGCCTGGGAGGATGCTGCTCCCTGTAATCTTCCCCATGATGATCTCTTCTCATACATGAGGCCTGCCTCAATTGGGGTCAAGTCTTTCCAGCCGTCAGTCTCTCCTGAGTTGATCCCTAGTCTTCACAACAACTTTTCGGTAATCAAACATGCTCTGGCCTGGTGGTAATGATAACTTAGAAAATTCTTAAATCAAAGAGAAGATGTTCTGCATCTGCTGATGGGTACGTGGGATTCTGGCTCCCAGGACCCCTCTGCCTTCCTGGGATGGAAGAAGGAATTTGTCTGTCTCTTTGGGTACTCTTCGCAGGGATCAGTTGACTAGAAGTTAATCACTCCTGGTCACACCACCTGGTGGGACTTGCCACTTCCCTGATGGGCTCTGAGCCAGTTGCCACCTGCTCCTCCCTCTTCACCAGACTGCCCATAGGGTTTTGCCATCACTCACCACCCTTCTCCGCTGCAGTACCTTTACTCTCTGGAGCAGCTGCATCTTTGCCCATGATTGTCAGGAAGATCTTCTCATCTCTGTGGCCCTCCGGCAATCTTCAGCTCCCCAAACCTGGACTCTTGGTTATCCCAGCTGGGCTTTCCTGGCTGATGCTGGGGCTTCTCACCCTGCACTCCGCTCCTCTGTTCCTACCTGGCTCTGCTGTCCATGTTTCCCCACTAGCATTCCATTCCTCTCTGTCTGGGCAGCTGGTTCTTTTGCCAGCTGCCCTTTGAACAGACTGCACTTTCTTCAGGCCCCACCCCCAGGGCTTGCCAATCTGCAGTCCTAGGCAGGTGTGGAACTGCCGAGACTGTCAGTGTTTCCCCACATTTCTCACTTGTTCTGGTCCCTGCCGTAAGTACTGGGGCTCATCGGGCAGGGTCCCAGGACATGTTGGGAGTGGGGCTTCTACCTCCCCTCTCACAGTAAATAAGACTTGGAAGAATTAAGGTCCATTCTAAACTGAGATGTGTGCTGAAGATGAAACCTTTCATGACTTGCCAAGTTGACATAGTAAACTTAGAAGCAGGAAGTGAACTGAATCTCAAGTCATTCTTCTTCTCTAGTGATAATTAATCTTACACAACACTGCAAAATGACATAAGGAAAGACTGATGAGTAAACGATCAGTGGACTTCATCTGTTATGGTAATAATCTTAAACAAAACAAACAAAAACACATTTATCTCTCCCTGACTTATACTATAGATGATGCCAAAAAATTAGTTTCCCCAAAAATCAAAAAAAGAAGAAGAAAAACTCTAAGCAATAATTATAGGAAAGTGGATAAAAAAAGTGCTTAGATGGCAAAAGAAAAAAAAAAGTTTATTTTCTAATTGGTTTATTACATAATTAAGAATTAATTTATTCTGGAAACATTTTGATTTTGTAGAAGAGGGAGAATTAGAAGACCAAAAAGAACAAGTGCATGTAATACAGTCTCTATTCCAATGTATTCTGACTACAGACACAGACACTGTATTTTAGGGACATAAGAGACTCTCTTGCTAATAACATTCCAAAAATATAAAATACTTCTAAAGTTTGAAATCTCATCAACATTAAAATAATGTGAAAAAACTAAAGCCTAGGAAATGAGTCTATCATAATTGTATGTCTTCTTCTCTCTTTGCCCTGCACTCAAATTTCTTTTAGAAAAACAAATAGGGGTGTGCAAGGCCCTATCTGATTCAGAATTGGGTTTGGTCCAAATCAGGGACAGTGATTCCTTGATTTGGATCACTGTTCCTGACTCAATTTGGCCAAACGTGAATCTGAAAATTCGCTGCAGATTCAGAAAATCAGTGATTTGGACATAGACACAGCTTTAAAAGTTTTTTCTACATAGTTTGAGGAAGCAGGCACAGCTTGTGATTACTGCAATGATGGGGCACATGGAGCATCCCACAGGAGTGTGGGGGAGCCCTCCATGTGCTTGGTGGTGGACCTGGAAGTGGACCAGAAGTAATTCAGGGGCCCTTCCAAATCCTCTGGGGACTGTGATGGCCACCCCCTCCATACCCTTTTGGCTTGGCTATCAACCACAGGGGGACCCTAGGTACCCCCCGCCCCCCAGACCCAGGAAGCACCAGTCACCAAACCGGGGGGGCGCGGTGCATGGAGAGGCCTGCATACTCCCCGACAGACCTGGAAGTGGATCAGAAGTGCTTCCCATCTACTTCCAGGTCTGCTGCTGAGCACACTGGGGAGTATTCAGCATACTATTACACAGTGTTAAAAGCATGCATCTTCACTGACTTTTTGAGAGGTATACTAGCAAATTAGACTCAACTATTTTTAGAAGCAGGTGTACACAGGATTAAGGGTACAGGATGTAATAAACTCTCTGTTGATGTAACTTCAGGTAGCTGCATTCACTTCTGCAAAACGATACTAATTTAGATCATTTAAGTACTTGTTTCCCTGTATTATTGGTGGTGATAATGCTGTTCAACATTTGTGCATTAATGACCACTTTAGTCAAGGCAGAGGGCACTTACACACATGTAGCAAGTCTGAATCTTCACTTCCCTCCTAACACTTTCTCTGTTAATCACTTATAAAACTCAACAAATCTACTGAACTGAATTTTCTCAAGTTTGGATTTTCTTTCTGCTCAGAGGTGATTTTTTTCCACCCTCAAAACAAAACAAAACAAACAAACAAAATTTAAATATAATAAAAACAAAAAAACCCATAGTGTCATGATATAACTGCTCAAATAATAGGAAGTATAGCACTATTTGGCCAGATCTGCAACTAGTATTAGTCACCATGACAAGGGACAGACATTCAAAAAGTCTGAGCCTCAATTGATTCAATCTTTGCAGGTTAGTGTAACCTGCCTACATTGAACTGATTTGCAAGTTTACAGACATTTCCTCTGGACTGAGGAAACTCAGTCACATGCCTACAGTAACTCAGGCTAGATGCTGGGGGGTGCCAGAGCAGCCCTTCCTTCCCTTCCATAGTGCTGAGCTGGTGTGTAAACCCCTATCATGCCTGCACAGTCCCAGACTTTTCCCCACTTGCTGTTCAAGAGGCAGGAGTATTGCCAGCCCCTGACCCTGGCTAGCACTCTGAGGCAAAGGGGAGAGGGAAGGGAGGACAGCTTATATACAGTGCATGCATCTGTTGATGATACTGAGCTTTTCAGTCTCCCTCTCCCTGCTTCTTCATACTGTCTGCAGCAAACTTGACAAGTGAGGGAATGAGCAGGACACGGATAACAGTGTTTAGCAGTCCATCAAGAAAACAAAGCCTCTCTTATTAGTTCAAGCTCTTCTTAAACAATTTTTCCAAGGAAGGAAAGGAGGATCATTACCATCAGATCTGTTGATTAGGTCCAAAAAGCTCTAAGAGGACACAGTCCTGTAGGCCTTTGTCCAGTCCCAGGGAAACTGGACACACACACACACGCACGCACGCGCGCACACACACACACACACAATCAGCATTAGCTAATATACCACTTCCTGGCTAGGGTCCAGGCTGTGGGAAATGGGAGGATGGGAGGAGGGGATCCCTGCTTGAGCAGCAAGTGGCAAGGAGTGGGGCAGGGGGAAGACAGGCAGGCCCTGCTATGTCTGCAGTCTCTTCTGGAGCTCGGGCTATGAAGAAGAGGGGCAGAGTCAGTCCTGTTCTCTGGAACAGACAGCCCAGCCCAGCCCAGCACTATAGTTACTGCACATTCACTTAATACTTCATTAAGGAAGTACTAAACTGAATATGCAGTAACTACGGCACATCAGTGAACATGTAGATATACCCAGAGAGCTAGTGATTCATCGCATAAAATATAGAAACAATACTTGAAAGAGGTATAGAAACTGTAGCCCTGACTATAGCCCTGACTGTAGTCATATTGGCTTCCAACTGCATGATGTAATCCAGCAAGGACTGAAATCTCTCAAGCTCCAAGAAGCTTGAAGGGGTCCTTCAAAGCTGTCAAACAGCTGAACCATATAAACTATGTGGATGAACATTCAAGATGGCTTTCACTACATAGTGTGTAACATGAATATGATGAAATTATATTATGACAGAGAGGTCTTCACTGTGTGTGGACAGTTCGAGGAAACAACAGATGACTCTCTGTTGGATCTGACAGCAATGGCAGAAGACAGCTTGCTGCTGGAATCCATCCAACTTTCTGACCAGTTCCACAGAAGTCAGAAATCAGATGGCTAATGTAATCTTACTAACATGTATTCTTCAGCAAGCCAGGGTGTACCAACTTGCTGTACCCTGAGGAGAAACCCCTTATCATGTGTTCATTTTTCAGGGTCATTGGAGAAAAAAGCTCAGGACCTAGAAAAGGAAATCAAGGACATGTTGGCACTCTGAGTGATTTAGCCATCAAACAGACCATGAGGAACACTTGTGATGTAGGTGCCCAAGGTGAATGGCACAAATGGATTCTGTGTGTACAGCTACAAGCCCAATGCTATCAAATTGCTGGGTGCATACACTGTGCCTGGAAAAGATGAAATTCTAGAAAAACTTGTGGGATCTTAGTACCTGACCACTATGCCCTTAGATCCAGATGCTAGGATTGAGTCAGCCTTTACCACACCAATAAAGTGTTTTGTGTCCTGGGTCCTATCTTTTTTGTCTGAAAGGGTGCCAGCAACATTTCAATGTGTCTAGTGGATCAGTTAAGGTTAATGCTATTTTTTATGTTTAGCTAAACTCATAGGCCATCCCAGGAAGCACTAGCACTTCTCTGTTTGCTCCAGAGATAGGGAGATGAAGGAGACAGCAGAAGTGATGATGATGGTGATTGCTGTGTAAGCATTTATGCTTCCTCTTTGGAGCTGGTGTATGAAGCCCTAGAAAACAGAGCGTCATCCTGGCTATACATTATGTCTCAACTATTTTGGAGCTGACACTGCCCCTTCAAAGAGACAAGTCAATGCTTTGCAGCCAGAAGCCAGAAGGACTGCCACATTACAATGGCCAATGCCAACTGAAGTGCAACAGAGTAGTCTGAAGTGAAATTTTAGGCAGTGATTTTTTTCATGAATTTGGTGGTAATTTGTCAGTGTAGGATACTAGTAGATATTGAATCATACCAGGCCAGAAGTGGTAACTGGCTATCCAGAACAGCAAACTCAGTGGGCAAGTAAAAGTATCCCAGCAAGGCTGTCTTTTCAACCTTAATTCAATCCATTTGGCCAAATATAATACAGTTTTTAATTACATGACTACAGCTATCCTTTTCTCCAATGTCCCCTACACCTCAGCCAAGGGACAAGAAGGATATCACTCGATTAATTCAGTATTTTTTATCCTTATTTGTTAAGGGATACTATGCTTTGAGATGGATCTATTAATGTTCTCATGCAACCAGATCATTATTCTAATCAAATATAAAAGCTCTGATCCTGGCCCATTAATTAAGGGGTTAAAGAACTCTTGTCTTGGATTCAAGAACAAGTGGAGCATAGAGAGTAAAGGGAGTGGAGAAGGGCCAGGTGGCTGCTGCAGCTGTGACCCTGACCCAGGCTTGGTATCAGAGCTGGAAACAGAGGCTGTCCTACTCCCCCCACCACTTACGTGTTTTCTCCAGCCCTGGTCCCACTCCAGCCTAGGGCATGAACACATGCCCTATAACCTATCTGGCCACACAGGTGTGGCAGCAGTAGTAGGGAAAAAGTCTTGGGGAGACAGTGGCAGCAGGGATGCAGGCACCCAAGGGGGTAGGCATGGCAGGAAAGTGGTGGGAGAGGCAGGTGCCAGCAGTGTAGGCACCATGTGGGGTGTGGTGCTCAGGGATGCAGGCCTGGGGAGGGCAGATGAGGGAGAGAAGTGTTAGAGTTGCAGGTGTTGAGGGAGGCAAGGGACAAACTACTTGAATATCCTGCTGCTTGCCACCTTACTACTGTTTGCCCTGCCACAGTGGTGAGGGAATGCATTTTAAAAACCTTCCAATAATTATATTCCAGGCTGATACAATTATAACAATTTTATAATTTTTCTATGTAGAGAATCTATTTGGGGGTATTTTAAATTCAAAGTCATCTTAGATGTGGGTAAATACAGTACTTCTCTCCACCTCATAAGTTTGGGGAGATTCAGAAAGGATTTCTATCTTCATAGAAATGTTTTTCACATGCATATTTTCATATGTTGCTATCTAATTCAGGCATATCAATATGTTTATATCATGGACATTTGCAAGAATGCTTTCACACACACAAGTGCACCACTCCTTGACATGTGATAAAACTCATAGTTTACAATCATTTAAAGTATGACTTCCCATATGCTGAACATAAAACCCCTTGTTTTTCACTCCATTACACCTTTTTATGTTGTAGTAACTCTTGAAATCAGTGGAGTTGATCAGCATAAAACTGGTAGATGAGAATGGAGAATCAGGTTCACAAGGCACCAAACTTATAAAAGTTAATAGAGGAGCCATGCTCAGTAGCAGAGTTGTTAGGAGGAACAAAGCCTTTGTTTTTAATGAACATCTTCAGTATGTTTTTGTCATGGATGTCATGGTCATCACAAACTTTCAGCCTTCTTAAAGACATCTGGTCTTTGCTGTTCTTGCAATTTCCATGCAATGAATAGGTATCTTGGCCACATTGAATAAAACCCATTATTTCCATAGGCAATAATATTAAACCATGACAAATTGTGTTGCCTTTTTAATGCATAATAGCCTAGACTAACATATGAAAAGCATGCCATAACTTTTGATGCTCATTTCTATAGATGCTGCTGGTGAAATCTTTTCCATGATGACTTAGAGTTCTAAACATAAATAGATTTAAAAAACTTTCTGTGGATCTTTGGTTCAAAGATTTGTATTTATGTGCTCCATTTTGTGAGGTGTGAAAAGCACAGTACTACTAAAATGAAAAGATCCCATTTTTAATTAAATATTTTGATTGGCTACAGTCATTAAAATATTTTTTTTTCCCACAAGTCCTTAACTTGTTACCCCACCCACATGAACAAAATGGAACCAGTGACAACAGTATAAATGTACCATAAACTATATATTAAACATACAGATCATTTGAAGGAGTATTTATGATAATTTGAACCCAAAATATTATTTAACTAGAACTATGAACAAACTGTAAACTTTTTTTAGAGTTTCAAAACATGAATGAATAATTTGCCAAGTCGGCAGTTCACACTGTTTTCAAACTAATATTTACTTCCAAAAAAAATTCCTAACTGTTTTAACTAAATACCGCATTCCTCTCAAAGTAGCAGTGATGTATTATGGTGCGCACAAGAAAATCACTTACAATCTTCGCATCATTTCCAGGTTTTGTGGTCATCTGTCCTTGAACAAAAAACACAACGTCCACTCATGCTTGCAGAAGGTTCTACTGGGGTACATTGTGGCAATTTGTAATTTAGGGCAGTCTTACCAGACTTGATGCATGTCCCAGCCGCCTGTGGAGGGTTTGGGATTGAGAGTATGGTTGGGGATAGAAAGGTAAGAAAGATTTATTGACTTAACAAACACACAACTACGCGTATTAACAAGACAAACAATGACAGACAAAGGCAATGCGTGTCGGCAACTGATCCGCAGTCCCCTCTGATGCCTGATACACAGCAAGCTTCTCTTTTCACAAAGCTCAGTGAAGTCAGGAATCCCTGAACAGCGTTGTCTGAGGGGTATCAGGAAAGACCTGATAACAGATTTGCCAGCTAGGTTTCTCTTGAGCTAATGGTATTTAACATTAGAAGATGTTGAATAATTGAATTTGATGTTGAAATGAATAAATAATTTCACATTATTTCAAATGGATATATTCATCATAAAAAGCCATCTGTAATGTATTCAGTACTGGGGCAGTGAGGCCATCTCTCCTGATCACCTACTGGGCCTCCTTTTGCCTCTCAGGGTTCCACCCTGTTATCTTACCTGCCATGCTTTGAAGTCATAAATTGGTAGGATGGCTGCCCCTAGAGGACAAAAAGGGATGGTTTGGTTTGGATGGTAGGCTCTTCTCTGGGCTGAGGTCCTCTGGCTTTCTCCTACTTTACTCTGGATAAGCCCCATTCTTGGTCTGGAGTCCACAAGCTCCCAGGGCCCAATTCTGTACCTTGTGGGCTCTGGTCTCCTCAGCCCCTAGTCTTGCCTTCACAAGCTATGGGCTTGAGCCCCAGTCCTCATCACTTTTTATCTCTATCCACTGTTAACAATCCTTCTGCAGGGTGTAGGATATTGCATCCACACAGCCCTCAGATCACAGCCCCAAGAAGAGCTCTGTGCAGAAGACCCCTGCCATACCCTTGAAGCCTCCAATCCGCCCCTTCCAACCATGCCCATTCTCCAGTATAAATGAAAATAAAAAATGTGAGCATTAACTCAAAATAAAAGCTTCCCCTCCCAAGATTAATCCTGCAAAAGCCTGACTCCAAGGCACTTATCTGGTTCTGTTCAGGATACAGGATTTCAACTGCCCTGCAGCTCGAAATCCTTCCTCTGGGCCACCCAGCCAGGCACTTACCTAGAGTTCTGCCTTCTCTGACTCCTATGGCCACACTTCCCCTACTGGTGCAGATCTTGTGCTTATAAGTCTCTTCCTGGGTCACCTAACCCTGTTCTCCCCACAGGCCTGTCAGTTTCTGCTTGCACCTGGGATGGCAGCCATTTTATTCCTGGCCACTTTGCCCACATTAACTTGTCCTATGGGCTGGGGAAGGCCAGTTACTGCTGGGTTTCCTCTCCCCTTTAGTAATGGGGTAGGAGCCCCATTACATTACCCTATACCCTATTATGCATAGTTACACTGAAAACAAGAGAATAATAATAATAAAAAAAATTAACCATGTCACTCAAGTTTTCATTCTGAAAAAACAAAAGCTAATTAGTGGCCAACTGGCTATTTATGATGAAACAGGCATAAAAATGTCCCCAGAAATCGTTTTCAACCACTGCCTCTGAAAAAGTTTCTGAGATTCCACTGTGCTCTGTTCTCTGCTTGTTTCTTTTAGCATTTATTTCTTTCAAAGAAGATAATGACACTACATCAAAGAAATCTTCTTTTCCATTTCAGGTCAACTGTTTGTCAAGCAAATTCATGTTACAACCCTCTTCAGTCAATGCAATGCATAAATGCAAAACAGCTCATTACTTTGCATAAAAGGGACACTTTTCAACTGACAAAATAATTTTAAAAACACAGTTTGCTAAGCCAGTACATGTTACTTCCTCATACATTTTACAAAGAGAAACATTTGAAGAAGGCAATAATTGTGTATGCAGCTTAATGAAAGTCATATTTGTTAAAAGAAATCTAAATACATGTACAAAATATTTTAAGTGGAAAATCTGGGCTCATTTTTGTCTCTGCTTTTCACACTGAATACCACTTACTCAAAATAGCACTAGTAAAGCAATTCTATTTAATTCAATCAGTAATTTAAAATCTTTTGCTATCCATTCCTCCATTTATTGAATGCTATTTGATGTACTTTATTAGCAAATGTTACAGCATTTAGTAAATATTGTACAGCAAACCACAATTCCATTTTTACTTTCTTACATCTTCCCAATTATACATTAATTTACTTGGTTTGTACATTTATGATGAACATATTCCCAGCAAATGTGTTATCACGTCCATTTCCATCATCATTGTATCTGCCATCACTGAGCTCTGATGAGTTACAATGTATAGTTACTTACTATTCCAGTCAAGATAATTGCACAGATTAGTGTCACTTGACTTCCTGCAATAGAGATCATCATCCTAAAGTGCAGAGCACACGAACAGTCAGCCATTTGACAATAACTTAAAGAACATTCTCTGTCCTGGAGAACATTTGAAAAAAAAATGTAAAAGAGATGCTTCACAAACATTCATTTTTGCCTATTCATTTTGTGCCAGAACCTACACTTGTCTTTAAGACCACAGACAGAAGTGCAGCTCCCTGCTGTAATTGAGAAGGCTCTGTAGGAAGCATTCTGAGTGATAGTAATCCCCTGAACTGTTGGTTCCGGGGTTTAGGGGAATCCTTTTCCCTTTTAGGGGAGTCCTTTTAAAGACTTAAAACATGGTAGGTATTACAAACCCACGGGCATCATAACTAAATACAAATGGAATACTGAAGAGACAATTTCGTAAGGGTAGAAAAAGAAATAAGTAGGGAGGGAATGGGTTCGAGGATTTAATTCTTGAAGAGAGACAGAATTTCTCCTGCTTTTCTATTATTCTGCATCAAAGACCTTTCCTGTCTGTGAAGCTGCAAAGTTCTAGAGGAAGGAAAGGGAGCAGAGAGCTTGTTTTGGGGGTTCCCCAGTCTGTGCTGGAGGGGAGAGATGAATTGGAGCCTTCCCTACCATAGGCAATGTGTGTGGAGGTCACTGTGGGGCACATGCCCTACCCCTGAGAGCGCTAGTATGCCCCCTGAAAGTGAGCATCCAGCTGGTAGTGGATCACAGAGAGTGTTTGTACCCCCCCAAAATTGGCTCTGCTGGTGGGATGTCAGTGGCAGAAGTGTCTCATGATGAAGTGCTAGCACTTCCGCCATTGCTGTGCTCGGCAATTGGCAGATGGGGGATTGCCTGGCTGGTTATTGCGATTGTCCATTCCCACCCTCCCCCAGTTGCCATGATCAGCCACTGGGGTACCCCTCCTGGTCATGTCCTTCTGGTGCCACCACAGACGAAACTCTCTGTGCTCCCTTTCCCCCTCCTATTCTGAAAACAGCAACAGACCGGGAAGCAGCACAGACAGAAGTTACAGGAGCATTTTCATCTGATCCCTTATTCATTAAGGGTTCATATTTTCACCTGATCAGTCAATTTTGAAGCTTCCTGCAGCTGTGCACTTGTGTTTATTCATGGCTATAGACTGCTGTATGTGGCCAGATTGGGCAAAAATTGTCACTTCTGCCTATGCCCTAAACAAAACCCATACCATATTCTTCTTTTGCTTGCCTAAAGTAAAAATTAAAAAAAAAAGTTTTAAAACTAGCACATGCAATCCTACAAGTTTGGTATTTACCAATATACTTTAAACCATTTTCTCCCCTTGAAGACTTGCTGAAAGGGATCCTTGATATGTCCACAGAGTTTTACTTTAATGCACCAAAAAGACTTTTAACGTGTTGAGAAATCCCGCTCATGAAAACAGACACATAGTAGCAGCACATGAAGGGGAAAATATCATGGCATGTACATGTATCCAGAGATTTCAGCATTCAAGGATTGCCTAGAAAATGACAAGATTAATCATTTCACAACTGTTACTAAGGCACCAAGTAGACCTTTGATAAAACATACTGAATATTACAATATACTTTGAAACCTTTGCATTTTTCTTCAAATTGTGTATTTCACAGTTGCAACTCTTCCTTTTAAAGACTTAAAACATGGTAGGTATTGCAAACCCACAGGCATCATAACTAAGTACAAATGGAATACTGAAGAGACAATTCCGTAAGGGTAGAAAAAGAAATAAGTAGGGAGGGAATGGGTTCGAGGATTTAATTCTTGAAGAGAGACAGAATTTCTCCTGCTTTTCTATTATTCTGCAT
>JAGPOW010002673.1:14497443-14518231 GCA_030014935.1 Caiman crocodilus
GGTCAAGCCCTATGAGGAGAGACTGGGGCACCTGGACCTCTTCAGTCTCCGCAAGAGAAGGTTGAGAGGCGACCTTGTGGCTGCCTATAAGTTCATCACGGGGACACAGAAGAGAATTGGTGAGGTTTTATTTACTAAGGCGCCTCTGGGGGTTACAAGAAATAATGGCCACAAGCTAGCAGAGAGCAGATTTAGACTAGACATTAGGGAGAACTTCTTCATAGTTAGAGTGGCCAAGGTATGGAATGGGCTCTCAAGGGAGGTGGTGCTCTCCCCTACACTGGGGGTCTTCAAGAGGAGGTTAGATAAGCATCTAGCTTGGGTCATCTAAACCCAACATTCTTTCCTGCCTATGCAGAGGGTTGGACTTGATGATCTATTGAGGTCCCTTCTGACCTTAGCATCTATGAATCTATAAATCATGCAAGGGATTTAGCCTAGTGAGATTGTGTACCTCCTGCATTAGGTAAAGGTCCTGTATACAGGTTAAGAATATATGTGAGCAGTTAAATTTGGCTGGCTGCTCCTCCCAGAAAATGTCAGGGTAGTGTAGGTCACCCATGATAACCATATCTCTCAACCATATGGCCTCTGAGAGCTGTCTGGAGAATTCCAGGTCTAGCTCATGTTCCTGGTGTGGTGGACCCCCACTATCAAGTCCCTTTCTCCTCCGACCCCCTTGTATCATGACACACAGGACCCCATTTTGTCCCTTCTCTGATCCCATCTTGATTATAGAGGATATAACCCTCCTTTTTCCCTCCACTCTATCCCATCTGTACAACGTACAACCCAATGCCTACTGCCCAATCATGAGTAGTGTCCCACCAGGTTTCAGTTAGTACAACTGAGTCAAAGTTGTTGCTTGCAAGCAGAAGTGCAAGTTACTCCTGCTTGTTCTCCATGATCCTACCATTAGTGTAGAGACAGTTAACCCCCTCAATGGGTGCCTTTGTTGCCCCCCTGTCCTGATAGCTATCAGGCCCCTTAGTGTTTACTTTAGTAATTACCTGGACTGATTCAGTGCATTGCTCATGTCTCAATGATTCTAGGTTCTCCTTATCCACTGCTTCCCCATCCCTCAACAAAACTAGTTTAAAGTCCTTTGGAGGATATCAGCCAACCTGTAAGAAAACTTAGTTTCTTTCTCCTGCTGTGAGTATGTGTGTCTGTGGTTTGGCCCTGCTCCAATCTCTGCTCCTCGCCCCTCAAACTTTTGTCTCATTTCTCCCTCTCCTGCTTCTGGCTCCCTGCCACCTCCAACACCTGTCCTGAGCTCCTCTCTGCCTCCAAACCCTGTTCCTTTGCCACTGTCTTATCCCCACTGCCTTTTCCTTTTCCCCTGAGCAACCAGGTTTCTGCCTCAGTTTCTTTCCTCTCTGTCTCCTCCTTGCCACCACTTATCTGAACCCCCACAACATCTCAGCCGTCTACCTCAGTTTCCAGCCCCAGTCTACCTTAAGTAACCCCAAACCTTAGTTCCTCAGGCAGCTGCTCTGTAGTCCACTGGTTCTATCCTGGTTCTGGCAACTTTCACTCCCTGTACTTTAACACTCTCTCTCACCTTAACCTTCCCCCAGGTACCACAAGCACACACATACACACTGTACCATCCAAGTTAGAAACTTACCTGTGTGTGTGCGTAGGTGGGTTGTATGTGTGTGAACTGGTGATGTGTGTATATATGTCATTGTGTGCATGATATATGAATTAGTGATCTGTGTCTAACTTTTGGGGTGTATAGTATATGTGCTTGAATTGGTGATAAGTATGCATGTGCCTAGGCTGTGCATTTGGATGTGTATGTGCTTGAGCTGGTAGTGTGTGTGTATGCACCTAATTGATTTGTGTGTTTGTATGTGTGCAATTGTGTCCCATCATACAATCTAACAGCACAATGTTAAGATCTTGAGATTTGGCCTGATCCCACAGGGGAACAATATCTTCTTGCCCTCATTGTTCTCCAGTTGCATTGGGTAATCAGTCACAGCTGCACACTGTTTATCTTTGGAGGTGACTGTCCTCCATTTAGCTGTCCTGAGAGGTCTCTGTGCCAGGTGTCTGGTCCTGCAAAGAATGAAGTTATCCATCAATCTCATCCTCTCCATCATGATCCCCTGCAGCCTGCTTACCTCTGCATAGAGTTACTTCACCTGCCTCTCCAGGACCTCAATCCATGCACATGTGAAACAGGCAAGGGAACCTCCACCCCATGCTACCCCCAGGCCCCAGAGATCTCACCAGGAAACCCCCACAGACAGAGGGCCAGGGCACTGCTGACCCACCCTGTCTGGGTGGAGGCCTCACAGGAGCTCCAGGCCGGTGGTAGCAGCAGAGCAGAGGCCCTGGCTGCACTCCATGCCACCACCCTCATTGTAGTCCCCCTCTTTATTCACTTACCTGAAGTCTCTGTTAGAAGCTTCCATGTACTCCTACATGGTGTGTACTCCTCCCCATGAACTGGCCTGTAAACTGCTCCCCTGTTGACAGTCCCTGTTTGCTGGCTCCTTGGTCATGTGGGGAGTCTCCTTTTATACCTTTATGGGCCTGGGCTGACTCCAGCAATCTCACAGCAATCAATCAACACTCACTCAGCAGTCAGTATTCAGCACTCACTCACAGGTTCTCGCACCCTACCCCACAAAGCAAACAGTTAGCAAACCAAAAGTACAGGCAGCTGAATCACTTACTTTTCCTGGGTAGAATCTGGTGCCTGGCTTGGCTTCTCTCTTCCTTCCTCCCTCCTCTTTCCTCAATTCACCAAAAGTTCATTTTTCAATTAATGCATTATTTGCCAAAAATGTTTTTTCTCTTTCCATTATAGATTACAGGAGCTTTTCTCCTGGAGCATTTATACTCTGTCATCCCTATCCTGCCATATGAGTCATCAATAGGGACCTACTTAATTTGTGGTTTTGCAGAGTTGGTGCAAACTACAAAATCAAGGACTGTCTGTAAAAATCTAAAAAATTAAGAACAAAAACTTAATAAAAATAAGATTCTGGTCCCCCAGTGGCTGCTAGCACTTCTTGCTGCTAAGTGGGGAATGTGTCAGGTGGTGGATTATCACAAAAGGCAGCAGACAAGATGGCAGCTGTCCCCTTGTCCTTCCTCCTCTACTGAGACCTATTTGCCAATCAATGGTGAGAGGCAGGGTGGCACAAAGGACAGCCACCAATCACTCCTTCAGGCTTCTCTGCCAATCAGCACTGATGAGATTCAGCCTCTCTGTCCATCAGTGCTAAGGGCCTTGACTGCCATGAAAAGCCTGTGAAATTGTCTCTGAATACTGCAAGTGGGCTGAGAAAACTCCTTTGTTTCACTGTGATCTGAGTTGGTCCCTAGTTATGAAAGAGACTGACTTAATTGAACCCACGGCTGGGAAAAACTAACTAACAAACAATGTATCACAGAGGACCTCTTTTGAACCCTTCATGTCGGTTATGGCAAGAGAAAGACAGTGCTCTCAGTGCTCCAAATGAAAATAACCTTAGTGACCCAGCTCAAGTCCCTATACTTTACTGAATCTGTACATGTTCATGTGCATACACACACATGCATTCACACACCTAAATTTTGGTTCATTCTATTACAGTGGTAGTGGCCAACCATGAAGTTCAACTCTGAATTTCTGTAAATGTCTCAGGTGCTTAGAACCCAGACTTTCATTCAAGTAAAATGTATATTAAATGTAGAAAGCAAAGTGAAGTATCATGTAGCACTTCTACTCTGACTGCTTTTTGTTTAGTGAAAACTTTTTTTCAGCTACTGCAGATCTTGTACACAATAGTTTGAAATTCTACTCTCCTGTGTACTTAAAGAAACTTTCCATATATACTGAATGATGTTATGCCATGGACGCTGTTTTCCTTCCTTTCAAGAGGTGAGGAGAGGGAGAGGAACAGATCTGGAATTCTTCTACTTATTCACAATATTTAAAAACTATCCTATTAAGTAATAATGGCTTGTTTTCTCCCTGCTCTTATTTTGGTAGTTATAAGCCTCTGAGATAACCCACAGAGGAGCACACAAACCATTGGTACTAAATTGTACACAGTTCAGCTTTTTATATGAACAACCGTACTCAGTCCACCATATATATATATATATATATATATATCAATATATATATATATCAATACCATTATTTCTTCATAAAAATTTTTCTCTACACTTCAGGAAGCTGACATTGAGAGAATTAAGGAAGACATTTCCCTTTTCCTAAGAAGGTTTATTTCTTACTTTACCTAGAAAAGAACTTTGTCCTAAAACAGCTTTGCTATCCATACTTAAAGCAGTATAATGTTTCTGTTGAAGTATAAGATAAACAAGTAGGTTCCTCTGAATACTGTGGAAATGCTATTGGACAATTTCTATCATCTCTTCTACTTTTCCCAAATGTACATAAATGTACATGATAAAGCTAAAAACTATATTTCAGATTTTAAAATACTCCTTATGAATGTCAAACTGTTACAATAATGATATGGATTTTGGGTGTTGGGGTAACAGTATGGATTTTGGGGAGTGCTGGGTGTACAGCTGAATAATTTTTTTTCCTGTCTCAGCAAAAGCCATTGGTCACAAGGCTGGATGATATATTAAAAGCAACTAACTTGACTAATGCTTAAGTAAGCAGATTTTTAACAAAAGGGCAGGTTGTAAAGTGCATGAGACGTTGTATAAAAATAGGATGCAGCCCACCAGCTATCATCAGGAGACAAAGCAGAAGTATGGCCTTGGAAATGGTGCTGAAGTCATCAAGAAACCAGAAAGAACCAGTGAGAAACCTCAAGTGACTGAAAGAAGTGAAGGTCGAAGTCTTACGCGTGTGCTCTTAGCAGAGAGGCATGTAAATGAATGAAATGCATAAGCAATAATATGATAAGGAACCAACAGTAAACAGAGGTGGAGCTTGATATGGGAGGAGAAATGGCTGGAACTGAAGGAGGGACATAGCTGGGGTGAACGTTAATATGCATGAACCAAGGTGTATAAAATGTGAAAAGAACTAATATTCAGAGCTGCTCCCCTGGTTTCATGGGCTGTGTGTCTGTGACAGAGCTCTCCCAAAGCTGTCTCCATTCTGAATAAATCTGTTGCAAGTAACATGTGCTGGTGTTACTCCCTGCTTGCTCTGACTAATGAGTAACAGAATCTATGGACAACTGAACCATCGTCTCCCTAGTAATTGGATGCTGCATAGAGTCAGGGTCTAAGATAAACATGTTGCCCCGAGGGGTCAGGCAATGCTCAGGATCTCAATATTGCACTGTTAGACAGGAAGGCGTGGTGTACAATTGCACATGCATACATAATCAATTAAGCACACATAAACCCGCTAGCTGCATACACACCTACTAAGCATACACACTCACACTAGCAACTAGATACACACATGTTCAAAATAACTAGTGTAGGTTCATGCACACCTATCAGCATTTTAAGCCCATACATGCTATACACACTAAATTAGACAGAATCAGGTACCAACACCTGCACATCCAATACACATACATAGATTACTAATTCATATACCACACACACACACAATGATATCTATCTATCACTAATTATATAGAAGATATATCTATCTTATTCACTAATTCACACACATACCACCCACTTACACATGCACACAGGTGAGTTCCTAAATTGGGTGTTGTGATGTTTATGTATGTATGTATGTATGTGCTTGGTGTACTTGGGATAACTGGGGAAAGGTTAAGGTAAGAAAGCAGAAGTATAGGGAGTGAAATTTGCTGGAAGTGAAGTTACCAGGACCAGGATTAGAACCGGTGCATTAGAGGGGCCTGGGCTGAAGAACTGAGGCTGGAGGTAACTTTAGGTTAATTGATCTTAATTGATTAAAAGACAATGCCCAAAGCCTGAAGAAAAAGGGAGTGATGCCAGCACATAGGCTGGGACTGGAGCCAGAGCTATGGGGGAGCTGAAAAGGTGGGTGGGGAGAGGGAAAATGGGACTAAGGGAAAGTGTGGGTGTTAAAGAGGGGCTCTGGGTGCGAGGAACCAGAGGATGGCTCCAGGGGAGCTAGAGAATTTGAAGGGAGTGGCAGCAGGTGCTGGGAGCTAGAGAAAGAATCCAGCTGGACAAAACTGCAGGACAGCCACGAGGAGCTGGGAAGCTACAGGGGTTGGGGGGAGGACTACAGAAGGTGTGGGAGAAGCCTGAAAACAGAGAGATGGAAAGAGAAAATCACAGGAAAAGTGGCAGGAGAGACTGAAAGGTGGCAAGGGCATTGGAAAAGCAGAGAAAGGCAACAGAAAGTGACAGGGAAAAGACAGTAGGAATTGAGAGGAGATCAGGAAACTAGTGGAGGGGGTGATGGCTGGAGCTGAGAGAGAGAGAATGAGACTGGAATTTAAGCTGGGAAGGGACTATGATTTAATAAAACATGGCCCAACTCAGGGTTGCAAATGACAGCAGTTTTATTGAACAGGGGAGATGGTGACACATCTTATTTTTTCCCTTGTACCCACACGGACACACATACACACACACACACAATGGTAGCAGGGGTTAGAGAGGCTTGGTGCAGGGGCTGAAGTCCACTGAAGTCCAGGAGGAGACAGAGACACAGATAGAGAGAGAGAGAGAGAGAGAGAGTGAGTCCAAATTGTAGAAGGTGGTATGCCAGTAATACCTACATATCCCAGGCTGGAAACTGATCCTTGATGGCCTTCAGCTCCGTGTTGTACAAAGGGTATTGCTGGCAGGGTCTCTGGGGTGGATAGGTGACATGAAGCTGGTCTGGTTCAGATGGAAATGGTGTTCCCACTGGGTCTGTATTCACTGCCTCTTTTTATAGGGGCAGACCTTGTATGACTCTAGTGACAGGGGGCATGCCCCGGCATATCAAGCATGTGTGCTCCATGCAGGGATATGCAGTTTCAGGTGCCTGTAATGGTGAGGTACAATTCTACAGGATCTTTTATCTTTCAAATGCTGGGTTCTTTTCTCTGTACCTGAGTGAGGTCAATGGTTCCTAGATAAATTAATACGATGTGATGGCCCAGTCATTACAGACCATTCAGTGGAGACCTGCTACCATTGTATTTCAATTGTTCCCAATCACTCTCATTCATCTGGGAACCAATTTACATGGAAGGGGTACAATGAATTATATTGTTGCAACATGGGATGCCCAGGCAGAGAACACAAGGTGGAGGCTTGTCATACAAAATGGATACTTGACACAACTTTGGTTCACTTACAGACACAGGCCTAAACCTAAAATATCCATATGAAACAATAAAAATCAATATGAAAGTGATAATAATACAATATACAACAGTAAAAATTAATACAAATGTAATAATTATATAATATACAACATTGGATATGCAAAACCAAAAACTCGCTACCAAAATAAATATATGTTTAAAGCTTATCCTAAGTCTGAGCTAACTTATACTTAACTATAGGGAATAGAAAGGGAGAGAAAAAGTCAGAAATGGTTGGGGAAGGGGAGAGATTGCATAAATAAAATAAATTAAAAAAAAGAAAAAAATGGGGGTTTTGGTACAAACATTTGTGCTATTTGTCATCTCCTTCAAAACTGTCATTAATTTAGGATAAAAAAAGTTGATTTAATCAATATAGGTGTTTCTGTGCTAGAAATTAATTTATTTATTATATTTATTATATGTAATTTATTTACATTCTTTCAGTATAATTTCAGTTGACTAGTAGGTTTTAGTTCACCCTTTCTCTGTTTTACTAGACATATTTAGGGACATACCTGGGCTATTATTGAGAGAGAAGATAATTATAAACGTGCTAGCTATTTTAGAAAAACAAGCAGTTTGAACACCCAACCCTCTTTGCTTCACTTTCCTAGTGAAATATCTGCAGCCAGAGATTGTTTTCATGAATGTCTATGAAGAAACCTCTACTCATTTGCAAAATATTTATTTTATATATGAATAAGGAAGCTCACACTGAAATAATTTAAAAAAACAGCTAGTATTCTGTCTATGCATCCCTATATTTTATTGTGTGTTTGGGATGGAGGGTGATAGAAGCAGAGAGGGACTAGCCAGAAAATGAGTTGGGAAAAAAACAAAACAAAAACACAAGAGCAGCATCAGAGAGGAGAAGACATGACAGGTTGTAGGAGGGAAGGTGCTTAAGCATAAGAAATACTAGAGATACTGAACATATTCCAAACATAAAACACTGACCATGCCCTGGTGACTGCCAGATATTGAAGTGATGTTACCAGTGCCTCAGAACAAATGTATACCTCTTCACTCAACATAAAGCACACACAGAAGATGGCCAATATACTGTTGAAAAGGGTTTCTTTTTATTATAATTATGATTATTATGATGGGGAGAATATTGATCAAAAAAAAAAAAGGAGACATGACCTTGGTTAATTCTTATTGGGTATAGTAAACAATGCCCCTTAGGATTTTTATCACAATACATCTAAAAGGCCTGGATGATACACCAGAACGATGGAAATAGGCTTTGCCCAACATGTTACAAATGCATCTGTGCCTGGAAATAAAATTCATAACTGTGGTGAATAACTAGACAAACCCTGAGAAAATGAGGACTGAAGACATACATCCTTTGGAAAAACATATTGAATATTGAAAGCCATAGAATTAGAGTCATAAGAAAGCAGAGCTTAAAGGGACCTCACAAATCTAGGCTGACCAGGACATCATCCAGAAAATGTAGGATACTGTACCCCGTTCCCCGACCCCAGAACTCTCACAAGTCCCCCAGTGGTGGGGCTGAAAGGTGGGCAGGCCACGATGCCTGCTTGCCCACCTACAAGGCACTCCATGTCACTTTGACTCCCAGCCAGAGCGTGCACCATGGCCCTGTGTTTCTGAGATGCTCATTTATCAGTCTCAACAACCGGCCAGAACCAGCCTCTGAAAACTGGAACCGCCCCAGGTAAAATGAAATATGGTCACTTTACACAAAATAATTTAGTACAGAACCCTGCTCAAGGCAGCATCATCCCTGACTAAATCATCTCAGCCAAGTGTCTGTCCAACCTATTCTTGAAAACTTCCAAGGACAGAGATTCCACAATTTCTTTAGATAACCTGTTCCAATGCTTGACAACCCTCATAGTCAGAAAATTCATCCTAATCTCCAACCTGAATTTTCCCTGCTTGAATTTGAAGCCATTGCTCCCAGTACTGTCTTCTAGTTTATAACAACAGGTACAAGCCTTTCTTCATGTTCTCTATTATCACCCTTCAGGTATTTGATGATGGTTATCAATCTTCTCTTCTCTTCTCTTCTCTTCTCTTCTCTTCTCTTCTCTTCTCTTCTCTTCTCTTCTCTTCTCTTCTCTTCTCTGTCTTGTTTTCCAGGCTTCTGATTATTTTTGTTGCTCTGCACTGGACTCTTTCCTATACATCCACATCCTTCTTGAAGTGGGGCCCAAAACTGGACACAATACTCCAGGTGAGGCCTCACTAGTCCTTAATAGAGAAAAAGAATCAATTCCCTTGATTTGAAAGTGAAATTTCAGTTGATACAACCCAGTACACTCCTGGCTTTTTTTTGCTTTTTTTTGCAACAAAAGCACACTGTTGTTGTTATGCTGAGTTATGTCAGGATGCGGAGCTTTCATTATTTAAATAAATTCGACCTATTAGACCCTGACTCCATGCAGCACCCAAAAACTAGGGAGATGATCCAATTGCTCATGGATCCTGTTTCTCCTTAGCCAGAGCAAGCAGGGAGCAAAGACCAGCACACATTGCTTGCAGCAGCTTTATTCAAAATTAAGACCACTTCAGGTAAGCTCCCTCACAAACACACAGCCAGTGAACACAGGGAGTGACCTTGAACACATTTTTCCCACATTTTATACACTTTGGTTCATGCTTACTACCATTTATTCCACTCTTGCTCCTCCTTTGTTCCACTCATATCTCCTCCCTTTTCAAGCTCCTCTGTTTAATGCTTGCTTCATTATCATGGAATTGCCCATGCATTTTACTGATTTACATGCCTTTTTGCTATGCATTCATTTCCAAGGACATGAACTTACTTCTTTGGTCAATGGGTGGACTTCGACCAAAACCTGGAAACTTCTTCACCAATCACCATTCACCCTTTTTGCATATGTTCACCTCAAATCCTGTTATCATTTATGTATTATCTTACACATTCTAATCTGACTTTCTGTCCCAAGTTATACCATCTCTACATTCCTTAGGCCCCTGTATTTTATATTGTTCCTCCTTACTGTAGCTGGTTCACATCACAATATAAAATGATATCTTTCTCCCAAGTCTAAAATATTGTCTATTGTGATAATAGTTTTCATTTGAATACTATGTAATCTCTTGAGGAAAAAAAATCATTTGTATTTTTTTTAATCCCTAAAGTTTTTAGTTCTCTTTCAATTAATATTGTTCTTTGATTCTTTTTAGTCTTTCATTTATATTTTATTTTGCATTCAATATTTTGTCACATTTATCCCCGAAGAAGATTCCAATACTCATCAGACTTGTTTGCCCATTTTCCAATATCTTTTTATGAAACCTAAATTGGATGATGCTCAAAATATAAATCACTTTTATGCACATCCACGTCACATAGACTTACTTGCTGCTTTTTCCAGAAAATGGTTGACACAATTAAGATGGCTACTTAGCATAAGCGTTCATAAGAAAAATCTGCTTTACCTTCTAACAATAGCCAGTGGTTTACATCCTGATTCTTTTCTATAATAATTATATACTTTACAACACTACAATATGATTAAAACCTACTTGTCTAATCATCTCGCAATGTTACTTTTAATATATCATTCTGCCCTGTGGTCAGCAGCTTTTGCTGGGCCAAAGATCACAGCCTTTATTCAGCTGCAAATCCAGTGCTCCCCAAGATCCAAATGTAGTCACCCTAACAACCTTTTCCAATAGGATCAGAAATACACACATACATCTTCATCTATAAATACATGCACATCCATATATGTAATTATTTATATAAATGCAACAAGGCAGAATTAAATGTGAAATCAGCTAAATAATATGGTTCTAGCTTCTCCCTGCCTTATCTATCAGGAAGAAAACATTTTTTTAAAGACCTGATTCACAGATTACTAGATAATGTTTCTTCATATCCAGGAGATAGGGAATATAATTTAAAGGTTCCATTATTTTTTTAGGTTGCTTATCTCCTTCTATGTCTACTTTCCTAATATCCTCTCTGCCCCTTCCTTGAGAAATTCAGTGCCTCAGTGATTTCTTTGAGTACTTACCTTATTTTATCAGGAGCATGGGGAAGAGAGAGGAGAGGCCTAGAGCATGTTACTAAAGTCATGAAATCACACTGCAGAAATAATGAACATGTAAACATATGGAAAATACAATTAGCAAACAACCTGCAAGATTGTTTGTCCTCATTATATCAAATCATTTGAAAAAGAGAACAGAATTTTAATCATCATAGTCTCTTCATGAGCAGTTTGCAAACAGAATAAAGGGTAAAATTGAATTAACAAGATGCATATTATAAAGCTTTTGTCCATAGCAAAGAATTAGTTAAAATTTACCTTTTATGCTATTTGTAAACTGTTTAGTAACTGTTTAAGATCATGATCTTTATAGTCTCATTCTGTCTATTTAACCCTGAGACAGTGCATTTAGCATAAGTTAACAAGCTTTAGTGTGTAGATTCTTGCAGTTTAGGTGAGGTTAATATAGTCTAAGTGTAATATTTAATGTGTAACTTCACCCTTTAAGACTTCTGCACCTTCCTACCATGCCCCTCTTGGAACTGTGCTTGTTCCTGCCCTAGCCACAAACCTTGCATGTTATACCACTGCAAATGCCTCTTTTTCTGAATTGCAGCTTAAAACTCTGATCCCTCTCCCTGGCTTTCCCCTCTCCCCCCCATATGCAATTAAAAAAAAAATCACCTTGACATCACAGAGGTGATTCTGGAAAAAAAATAAATTGAGGCAACATTTCCAATATGGTTTGTTGTGAAAAGTTTTGTAAATCCTAGTAATTTCACAGATGGAAAAAACCCTGCATGATCCTTTTTCATTTTCTGTAAATGACTTCTATGTGCAAAATTTTTTCAAGGAAAGCTATTCTGGAGATCCTCAAATGGTCTCCTATTTTATTATAATGTTATGCTTACTATAATTCTTGGATGAATGGCCAAATGTCTTCATTTTAGGATTGAATACTTTTTAATTCAAGAATAATTACTTTATTTCCATGTGGATGAATCATAGAAACAACAAGGGGTTCAACAGTAGAAAAAACAGCCAGTTTGCAGAATTATCCTCATCCACTAAACCACAAAGCAGTTTACTGACTAGAATATTCTTATCCAGTACATTCTTATGGTTGAGGTGGGATTATGAAAGGAATGATTTGCTCTTCATTTATTAATACTATGTTGTACAAATGGTGTTTAGTCCTGTAAGTAGGTAACCTTGCCTGCCCTCTTCTCCAGGTGTTCTTTGCTTTCCTTGGAGGAGATCTCAGAATAGCAGATACTCCTTAAACCTGAAGAAGGGTGCTTGTGCCCAAAAACTTGCAAATAACTTTTTCCAACTGCTCTCCTCAGTTAGTTTAAGAAGATGTCACATCTACCCAAAGAAGCTTGACTCCCTATGTCCTTAGACCAAAACAGCTACAACAAAAAACCTTGCTCCTTGAGGAGCTTCTGAGTCAGTCCATAAAATAAAAGTGTCTTTAAAGATGACTGTTGTCATGTTCTGGATACTGGGAGGGGACTATGGTGACCATAGCATAGCAGTCTGGCCCCTCACTGAAGTCAACGGTTCAGCCCACAGCTTGCCTCTGCCTCACAACAGTTCCCTCACAGTTGGCTGCCCTGTTGCTCTTCTCTCAGGGTTTTCCAAGCTTTCAGTGAACCACTCTTTTATTAGCCTCCCCACAGCAGCCTCTACTCAACAGGGATGTCTTCCCCCTCTTAAGGGGATAGGCCACCCTGTTACAGTTCCATACAGTGATTTTTATCTTTATGTCTATGTTACTTTGTATTTTAAGATATCCAAGCTATTATGATTTTATTTTTAAAGGACTTGTTTCTAATTGTGAATAATTAAAAAAAAATCTGATTTTAAACCACCTGGATTTATTTATGTGAACATTCTTTACTGCAACATTTACTTATTCTACTTGAATAGGTAACAGAATGCAAAGGACTTAAAAAGAAACACAAATCTTTGAACAGAGGCATTGAACTCTTTCAAAGTGGACTTACCATTAAGCATGTTCATTATTATTTGCAAGACCTAAATAGTGCCATGAAATACAAAATGAGATGACTGACTTGATTTTGGTTTGATAATGCTGCATATGTGCACGTTTACCAGTAAAAGCAAACAAACAAATCACAAAAACATGTAACATGTTCTAGAAAGCCAAGGTTTTAAGGTGAAAAAAAATAACATAATTTCAAGTTTTATTGTTGTCCAGTCACACATTCCATTTCTTTATGAATTTCAATTTTCAGTGTGGATATGCATGAAAATTATTTATATTGTGAGCATCATCCAGTTTAGGTTTCATTATAAAGACATTGTAAAATTGGCAAGAAGGTCTGATGAGTATTGGAATCTTCTTGGTGGATAAATATGACAAAATATTCAATGCAAAATAAAATATAAACCAGAGACTAAAAAGAATCAAGGAAAAATATTAATTCAAAGAGAACCAAAAACATTACGGATTGAAAAAAAAAAGATTTTTTTTTCCTTAAGAGATTACATAGTATTCAAATCAAAAGTATTATCACAATAGACAATATTTTAGACTTGGGAGGAAGACATCATTTTACATTGTTTCAATACCTTACAAATTTTAACCAACACTTTCCCAATGTTATGTTAAGAGAGTGCAGTATATCTACATTTTTACAAAGCGGGGTGAGAAGCATACACATTAATGATATATTGCTCTTTTCTCTTTTATCTCAGTCTCACTCCCCTTTGTCATTTGCTGATGATTTGTCAGATCATGAACTACATTCTAGATAGTGCAATTACTTCAGCATATTATTTCCAAATAAGAACATATGAACTGCAATTTTACTGTGTCAGACCACAGGAACGTCTTACCTAGTATCCTATGCCACATAGCACATAGCAGAGAATGGATACTGAACAGGAAAGTGAACAGAGGAAGTCCAGGGTTTTTTCTCTGTTCCTTTCCCACTTGCAACATCTGGCATTTGACATCTCAGAGTTTCTAATACAGAGATTGTATCCCTAAGTCCCTTCTCCAAGGGCTCTGGGAGCGGGAATTAGAGGGTTGGGGGAGCAGGTAGTTTTTTTCCCTCAGTTTTCCTGGTTGCGGGTCATGGGCTGAGGAGGGAGAAACAGATCAAGGTAGTCAACCAAAGACTGCAGCACTGGTGTCATCATGAAGGCTTCAGCTTCCATTATAACAATTCACTCTTTGGTGAAAGAGGCAGTGGGCTGCTGGGAAGAGAAAACCTCCACCTCATTTCACTAGGGAGGAAGATTTTCTTGGCCAGAATGGCTGACCTACTCAACAAAGCTTTAAACTAAGCCTGACAGGGGATGGGTGGACAACTACCAAAGCAAGCCCACCAGGCAATTACTGCAAAACCAGAAGGTTAGGGCACCCAATGGAATCCATTCCTACCCCAGCCCTGGAATGCTGTCTGCCTGAGAGTGTGCAGAAGCCCAGGGCTTCCAATGGGATGCTTACATGTCTGTACACCAATGCCAGGAGCTTGGGGAATACACAGGAGGAACTGGTCCTCCTGCTAAACAAAAATGACTATAATCTCATAGGGATAACAGAGACCTGGTGCGAATCCGCCTATGACTAGGCCATAGGTAAAGATGGCTATACACTGTACAGAAGAGGTCATGCAGATAAAAGGGGTGAGAGTGCAACTCTCAATGGCAAGGAAAGCTATACATCCCTGGAAGTTGACATGGGCATGAAGGGAGGATGCCTGTAGTCCCTCTGGGTTAAAATGTGTGGGGAATGTGGTACAGGAAACACAATAGTAGGAGTTTACTACAGACCTCTTAACCAGGAACAAGAGCTAGACCAGGAATTCACAAATGAACTGGCTGAGGCTGCACACTTTTAGTGCATGGTTGACATGGGAGACTTCAACTACCTGGACACCTCATGGGAAGAGTACTCAGCCAAATCTGAATGGTCACAAAGCTTCCTCACATGCGTGGATGAACTCTACCTGACTCAAGAAATCTATTTACTAACAATAGGTAAAGTATTGCTGGACCTGCTATTGATCAAAGGGGATGATCTAGTCAGTGACCTAAGAATCAAAGGAAAGCTGGGAGACAGTGACCATGAGCTAATCACTTTTACTGTCCATCACAAAGCTGGTAAGTTAGTCAGCAATGCAGTCTTGACTTCAGGAAAACTGACACTGAT
Source organism: Caiman crocodilus (assembly GCA_030014935.1). Taxonomy (NCBI): domain Eukaryota; kingdom Metazoa; phylum Chordata; order Crocodylia; family Alligatoridae; genus Caiman; species Caiman crocodilus. The sequence continues at coordinate 14,512,875 of JAGPOW010002673.1, forward strand.
AAACTCAGGAGGCTTGTAGTTGTGGTCCTAAAGAGCCATGACTCATCAGGGAAATGAGTCAAAGAGGAGTGGCTGCTCCTTAAGGGAGTGATCCTGACAGCACAAAGGATGCCTATCCCATCATGAAGGAAGGGTGGCAAAAGGGCACAGCAACCCCCTTGGCTCAGTAGTGAACCAATGGACCTCCTACACCTAAAAAGAGAGGCTTAGAAAGGAAAGAAGAATGGAATGACTACTAAGGAGGGGTATTCTGCACTGGTCTGTACCTGTAGGGAGCAAATCAGGAAAGCCAAGGCTGCAACCAAACTTCATCTGGCTACACATATCAAGGACAATAAAAATACCTTTTCCAGATATGTAGGGAATCAGAAGAAAAGCAAGGGTAACATTGGTTACCAAATGGGGCAACTGATAACTGATATCCAGGAAAAAGACAACATCCTTAATGTGTACTTCACATCAGTTTTTCATCAGCCCAAAGGAACTAACCTGGCCAGCATAATGTGGGACAGCCAGGGTGAGGATGAATTTGTATCCAGCATCAGTGTAGACTTTGTAAAGGAACACCTTGAGAGTCTGGACACCTTCAAATCAACTGGTCCTGACAGATTACACCCCAGAGTACTTAAGGAGCTGACAGGTGTCATAGCCCAACCATTGGTAAAAATATTTGAAAACTTGTGGCACTCAGGAGAAGTCCCTGAAGATTGGAAGAAGGCCAATGTGGTACCCATATTTAAGAAAGGGAAGAAAGTAGATCCAGAGTACTACAGACCAATCAACTTGACCTCATTCCCCAGTAAGATTCTGGAAAAAAATATTGAAGAGACCATTCTTGACAAGCTGGCTGATGGCAACATCCTGAGGGACAGCCAGCACAGGTTTGTTGTGGGTAGGTCTTGACTGAACAATCTCATCTTCTTCTATGACTAGGTGACACCTGGATAACGGAGAAGAGATTTACATCATATATCCAGACTTTTAAAAAGCCTTTTGTTAGACCCAACTCCATGTGGCACCTGATGACTAGGGGGATAACAGTCCAGTTGCTCATAGATCCTGGAACTCATTAGCCAGAGCAGGCAGGAAACAAACACCAGTACACATTGCTTGCAACAGCTTTATTCAGAATGGAGACAGCTTCAGACAAGGGTCCCTCAGGACACACAGCCTGTGAACCAGGGGAGCAGCATTAAACATTAGTTCTCTTCACATTTTATACACCTTGGTTCATACATACTAACATTCACCCCACCTATGTCCCTTCTTTGGTTCCACCCATTTTTCCTCCCATCTCAAGATCTGCCTCTGTTTATTGCCTATGCATTTCATTATTTTACATGCTTCTCTGCTAAGAGTGCATGCGTAAGAATTTGAACTTTATCTACTTTTGGTCACTTCCAGTTTCTCACTGGTTCTTTCTAGTTTTCTTGCTGACTTCAGCACCATCTCCAAGACCATATTTCTGCTTTGTCTTCTGATGATAGCTAATGGTCTGTATTCTATTTTTACCCAACACATCATGCACTTTGCACCCTATCCTTTTGTTAAGAATCTGCTTACTTAAACATTAGTGAAGTTAGTTGTTTTTAATATATCATCTAGCTTTTTGACCAGCAGCTTTTGCTGAGGTTACTTTTAATATATTATCCAGCCTTGTGACCAGCAGCTTTTGCTGAGATGCAGGAAAAAGCCTTCATTCAGTTGAACACCAAGCAGTCCCCAAAGTCTACATTGTTACCTCAACACCCAAAATCCATATTGTTACCCTAACATCTTTGATCTGGTGTGCCAATATTTCTTCATGGAAAAAAATGGCCAACTGTGGCCTCAGCTACATCACAATCTGATGGCTAAGGAATTGACTTCGAGGTCAAAGCCAGAGAGTAATAATAGACAGAAGTGAATCATTATGGTGCTCCGTGATCGGTGGTGTCCCCCAAGGTTCTGTTCTTGTATCAGTTCTCTTTAACATCTTTATCCATGGTGTGGACACTGGTGTCAGAAGTGGACTGGCCAACTTCGCTAATGAGACAAACTTTGGTGTAGAGCATCCACACCTGAGGATAGGATGGTGATCCAGGCTGACTTGGATAGGCTTAGAAAGTGGGTAGATATAAACCTGATGATGTTCAATACTGAAAAATGCAAAGTACTCCACCTTGGGGGGGAAAAAAACCCCACAGCACACTCATAGGCTTGGTAATGCTATGCTCACTAGCACCATGGGCGAAAGAGATTTCGGGATCGTGACTGACCACAAGATGAACATGAGCCATGAATGTGATGTTGCAGCTGGTAATGTGAACAAAACTCTTGCTTGCATCCATTGGTGCTTCACAAGTAAATCTCACAATGCCATCTTCCCATTGTACTCAGCCTTGTTGAGGCTGCAGCTGGAGTACTGCATCCAATTCTGGGCTCCACAATTTAAGAAAGATGTGGAGAAGCTTGAGATAATCCAGAGGAGAGCCACACACATGATCCAAGGACAGGAGAATAGGCCTTATAAACACAGGATGAGAGCCATGGGACTCTTCAGCCTGGAAAAGTGCAGTCTCAGAGGGGACCTGTTGGCTGCCTATAAGTACATAAGGGGTGTGCATCAGGATCTGGGGGAACACCAGAGTGCCCCAAGGGATAACAAGGACTAACCGTCACAAACTCCTCCAAGACCATTTTAGGCTGGACTTAAGGAAAAACTTCTTTATTGTCTGAGCCCCCAAGGTCTGAAATTGACTCCCTTCAGAAGTGGTGCAGGCACCTACTCTGGATTCTTTTCAGAAATGGTTGAAAATTCATCTTGCTAGGATCCTTTGACCCTAACTGACTTCCTGCCCCTGGGGAAGGGGCTGGACTTGATGATCTTTTGATGGCCCTTCCAGCCCTACTGTCTATGAAAGAGTTTGTCCAATTGCTTTCTGAATCTGGTTAAAACATCAGCTTCTGCAACATCTTTTGACAGAAGTTCAACAGTTTAATTCCACATTGTATGCAAAAAAAAATTGCTTACTAACTGACCGTTTCATTTTACAATCCCTATTTCCTTGTATTGTGAGAGATAGTAAATACTAAATCAATGTTTACTTTTTCTTTGCCATTTATCATACCTTCCTCTCAAGCATCTTTTTAAAACTGAATACATGTAGTCTATTTAGCCTCTCCTCACATGGAAGCTACTCCATATCATTAATTATCATTGTCACCCTTCTCTGTACCCTCAATTTAATTTCTATTTTTAAGCTGTGAGGACTAAAACTGGGCACAGTGTTCAAGGTGTGGGTACTCCTTGAATTTATCAAAAGATACAATTTGATTTATCAAAAGACACAATGATACTTTGTAATTCCCTTCCTAGTCATAGGAATCATAGGAAAGTAGGACTGGAAGGGACCTCAAAAGATCATCAAGTCCAGTCCCCTACTCAAGGCAGGATCATTTATGACTAAACTATCCCAGCCAAGATTCTGTCCAATCTGCTTTTGAAGAATTCCATGGATGGAGAACCTGCCATTTTTCTAGGTAGGTTGTTCCAAAGCTTAATCCACTCTCATAGGCAAAATGTTTCTCCAACTCTCTGATAGGGCTGTGCAAAATTTTGCAAGCTGCTTCATCTTGACAATGTTTTTAGTCATTTCAAGCTCAAAACAGCAAAATCAAAATGAATTGAAGTGCTTGGAAACAGTTTAAAAACAAAATGAGGCTAGTTGAAATGTTTTGAAAGTAATTAAATATTTTGTTTTGAAACAGACAGAAGCCAGGTGGTGGGAGACGGGAGAAACAGCTCTCTGCTCCCAGTGGCTCCATTCTCATCTAGGTGGGAAGCACAGCCCTGGCTCTCCCCACCTCCTGTGGCAAGACTGTGGGAAGCTGATCACAGGATAGGGGAAGGAAAATGAGCCCCGGCTCATTTCCCTTCCCAAACACTACAATTAGGCTGGGGAAGGCAACTCAGCCCACGTGACCTGAGTTCCCCACCCCAGCACTAAACTCAGACTGGGGAAAGGAACTCAGACCAGCTGTGCAGAGCTCCCCTCCCCAGTGTGACCATTGGGCTGGGGGAAGGAACTCATCCCCAGCACAGCCATTGGGCTAGGGAAGTGAACTCAGCTCAGATAGTTTCACTGGGGAAGGTAACAAATCCCAGCTGGGAGGAGTTCATTTTCTAAGCTAAAAGGTAGTGCTGGAACTCACTTGCTTTCCCCATCCTGATGGTCAGGCTGGGGAGGGGAACTCAGCCCAGCTGGGGTGAGTTTGTTTCCCCAGCCCAATGTTTGCATTGGGGTTGAGTTCGTTTGCACAGCATGATCATTGTGCCGGGGCTGAGTTGCTTCCCTTAGCTGGACAGTAGTGCTGTGGCTGAGTTCAATTCCCCAGCTCGATGGTCAAGTTGGGAAGAGTAACTCAGCCCATCTGGGCTGAGTTCATTTCCTCAGCCTAATGGTCAGGATGTGGCCGAGTTCTTTTCCCCAGCCCAGTGGTCGCTTTAGGTAGGGGAACTCAGCCCAGCTGGGGTGAGTTCATTTCCCCAGCCTAATGGTCGCACAATGGTCGCACTAAAGGTAGGTAACAGAACTCAGCCCAGCTGGGCTAAGAGCATTTTTCCAGCCCTATAGTCGTGATGGGGAGGGGAACTCAGCACAGCTGGGCTGAGATTGTTTCTCCAGCACGATGATCATACTGGGGCTAAGTTCGTTGCCCCAGCCTCATGTTCACGCTAGGGTAAATGCAGCAAAGCTTGGCTGAGTTCATTTTCCCAGCCTTATGGTTGCACTGTGGGGGAAACTCAGCCCAGCTGGTCTGAGTTCATTTCCTCAACCTGGTGGTTGTGTTGGGAGGGAAACTCAGCAAAGCTTGGTTGAGTTCTTTTTCCCAGCCCAATGGTTACAATGGGGAGGAAAGTCATCCCAGTTGGGCTGAGTGTGTTTCCGCAGCCCGATGGTAACGCTAGGGCTGAGTTCCTCTCCCCAGCCTGATGGTAGCACTGTTGCTGAGTTTGTGTCCTCAGTCTGATCACTGGGCTGGGGCTCAGTTGTTTTTCCCAGCCTGATGGTCATGCTGGGAAGGGAAACTCAGCCCAGCTGAGTTGAGTTCAGTTCCCCAGTCCTATGATCATGTTGGGCTGAGTTCGTGTCCCCAGCCCAATGGTCATTCTGGGCAGGGAAACTCAGCTTAGCTGGGCTTAGTTCATTTCCCCAACCCGATCATCTTGCTGGGGTTGAGTTCCTTTCCCCAGGCCTATTGTCATGCTGGGAAGGGGTTGTTACCAAATTTGCCCATTACTTTGAGGTGTGCTCATTTATTAGGGATAGTTTCTAGGGTCTTGGTGATTCTGTCAATGTGCTGCTTGTGTTACT
>JAGPOW010002673.1:14518331-14538642 GCA_030014935.1 Caiman crocodilus
TGAAGCACACACACTTTTTACAGATTTTTATACCCTCAGTTCAGCTGCTTTGAAGCATCCTTAATTGTGTAAATCATTGTCTTTTCTATTGACAAGGGGGTATCTGGTTTGGAACATCTCAAGAAGCTGACTGATAATCAGGAAACACATAAGGTTAGGGAGTAACCAAATATTTGGGAGACAGCTTGAAATTCCTATGGATGGCAGATATACTGATGGGATATCTCATGGTTTCTTCAGAAACAATAGATAGCTTGCAGCATCAGGATTTTTGATTTTTACCTGTTGTGCACAAGCCTCATCTTAGCATGACTTTTCCAGATTTTACTATAGTCTTTTTATCAGACATAAAGCAATTATTGGGGTGCTCATAATTTTTGTGGAGAGGACTCCCACCAGTGTCTCAGGAAAGGTATGACAACACCTGTGATTAGGGTTCCAATGGGCTGGACGTTGTGATGAACCCTTAACCATTGTGCAAATGTTGCCCATACCCCCTCTGACTCAGTCTCTTTCCTCAGCATTCCCTAATCTGGCAACCAAGTTTTATTTAACCAAGTTTAAATAGGCATCCCATAGTGGGACCGGGGAATATATGGTCCGAGATGCCTATTAAACTTAGAGGTGTGTATGTGTCGGGGGTGGGGTGGGGGGAGGAAGTCCTTAGTAAATCCAGATTAGAACTGGTCTGATAAATGCTGAGCTGGGTGTGTGTGAACATGGGTTGATTAACATTTGGAACACAGATTCCCCCTCATGCAGTGCTCCTCTGCTTCTCTGGTCCCAGAATTCACTGCAGTCTCTGCTTCAGGCTTTCTGTTGTCCATCTCTCATGTAAATAAATGGTCATCTGGTTCCATCTCGGATGCAAATGAGGCCTAGGGCAGTTGGTTCACTCTTGTCACCCTTATCTTGAGGGTCATAGGTATGTCTCTCACTGCACCTTAATCAGTTTCATTTATGTAGTGGAGGGGAGGGAGTCCTTGTGAGTCAGACAGACTGTGTCCTGTGCTAGGGTTCCCAAGAACACACAGCTGAGACCTAACAGGGAAGGCAGTCCCAATGGGGGCATTATGATGCTCACACTGGGGGGGCTGAGTGTCTTTCCCCAGCCTGATGATCTTGCTGGGGTGGGGAACATAGTCCAGCTAGGCTGAGTTCATTTTCTCAGCCTGATGATCACACTGGGCTGAGTTCATTCCCCCAGCCCAGTGGTTGCCTTAGGGAGGGAAACTGAGCAAATCTAGGCTAAGATCATTTCCCCAGCATGATGGTTGTGTTGGGGCTGAGTGCCTCTCCCCAGCCCAATGGTCATGCTGGGGAGAGTAATTCAGCCATCCTGATTTGTTTTCCCAAGCCCCCTGGTTGCACTGAGGCTGTGTTCCTTTCCCCAGACTAATGGTCGCACTGGGGAGGGAAACTCAGCAAAACTCAGCTGATTTTGTTTCCCCAGACCAATGTTCACACTTTGGAGGGGATATCCTTTCCCCAGCCTGATTAGTGTGCTGTAGAGGGAAAGTCAGCCGAGCTGGTCTGAGTTCATTTTCGCAGCCCAGTGGTTGTGCTCTGGAGGAGAACTTAGGCCATTTGGGCTACATTTGTTTCCTGAGCCAAATGACTGTGCTGATGCTGAGTTAATTTCCCAGGGCCAATTGTCTTAGTGGGAAGGAGAAATCAGCCCAGTTGGGCTGTGTCTGCTGCCCAAGCCCAACAGCTGTGCTGGGTCTTAAGTTTTTTTCCCCCAGCCTAATGGTATCGCCATGGAGGGGAACATAGCCCAGCTGGGCTGAGTTCACTTCCCCAGCCCCATCATCACTCAGAGGAGGGGAACTCAGCCAGGCTGGGTTGATCTAGTTTCCCCAGCATGATGGTCATGCTGGGGCTGAGTTTGTTCCCCAGCCCTATGGTGATACCTAGGGAGGGTAACTCAGCAACGTTTGGAAGAGTTTATTTCCTCAGCCTGATGGTCATACTGGGAAGAAGAACTCAGCCCAGCTGGGCTGACTTCCTTTCCCCAGCCTGATGATCATGCTGGGGAGAGAAAGTCAGTGCAGTATGGGCTGAGTTCATTTCCCCAGGCCATTGATCATATTGGGGATTGGATCTCAGCCCAGTTGGACTGAACTTATTTCCCGATCCCAATGGCTGCTCTGGTCCTGAGTTTGTTTCCCCAGCCCACTGGTCATGCTGGGAAGGGGAACTCAATCCAGCTGGGCTGAGTTAATTTACCCAGCCCAGTGGCCAGTGGTCACGATTGGGTGGGGTACTCAGCCCTGCTGGGTAATTTTTTTCCCCAGCCCAATTTCTGGGGAGAATTCACCTCAGCCTGGCTGAGTTGCTTTCTCTAGCCCAATGGTAGCATTCAGCTAAGCCCCAGTTCCATTCCCCAATCAATCCCAGTGCTGCAAGGTGAACTGAGTGATGGGGCTGAGTTCCCTTCTCCAGCTCCTCAGTTACAGGCAGCAGCCTTCCCTCATGTGGAAGGCATATGGGGGCCCTACAACCCCAAGGGACTCCTGGGGTTGGGTCCTGATCTGCCTGCTGGATGGGAGAGGTTATTTTGAGCTTCTCAATTTTAACCTATGGGCAAAACATTAACACGGCTTTGAAACAGCATCACTGTTTTGATTAAATGAAATGGAATGGCAACTTCAAATTGAAACAAAATTGGAAATGAAATGTTGTACCATCAAAACCTCAAAATGCAAGTTGAAACAAAATGGTGCTGTTTTGCACAGCTCAACTCTCCATCCTTTATTTACTTTGCTGCAGCTTGAAGCTGTTGTTCCCAATCTTGCCTTACAGCCACAGGGAAAAGCTCATCTTTCTCATCTTTAAAATTGTGCTTCAGGTATTTGAAGTGTTATCTGATCTATTCTTATACTGCAGACTAAATTACCCTAGTTCAATCAACATTTATAAGTCTTGTCTTCCAGACTACTCATCATTGTCATTGCTTTCCAGTAGGCTCTTTCCAAACAGTCCACATCCTTCTTGAAGTATGGAGCCCCAAACTAGGCACCACACTCTAGGTGAAGCCTCATCAGTGCTAAAGAGAGAAGAAGAATCTCTTCCCTTGATTTTCAAGTGACACTGCTGTTGGTTTATTTTTTGCAACAGGACCATGCTGTTGGCAACCCTCCAGCCATAGAATCATAGAACACTAGGATACAAAGGGACCTCAGGAAGTCATTTAGTATAAACTCCTGATCAAAGTAACACCATCTCCAACTAGATCATGCCAGGTAGGGCTTTGTCAAGCCAGGCCTTAAAAAATCTCCATTAGATGGAGATTTCTCCACATCTCTAGGTAACCTGTTCCAGTGCTTCACCACCCTCCTAGTGATCATTTTTTTTCATAATATCCAATGCAAACATCCCTTACCGCAACTACATACCATTGCTCCCTGTTCTATCATCTGTCACCACTGAGAACAGCCTAGCTCAGGGGCAGGCAAAGTCTGTCCCTCAGCCTGGATCCTGCCAGCCGTGGACTTCATTTCCCAGCACCCCCTTCCTGCATGGCTGGGGCTGGCCTCCATGGAGACCCTAGCTGCAGCTCCACTGTGATAGCAAGGCTGCATGTTCTGTGGAGACCAGTCCCAGGTGCATTGGCAGGGTACATGGCATGGCAGGGCAGGAGGCTGCTCTGGAGCTGCTGGGTTCTTCTGGTGGGGGCAGCTTTGTCAGGACAAGAGCAGAGCCATGATCCTCAGCCTGTCTGATCTGGATAGATGTGTGCAGGCAGTGGGTTATGGTTCTGCCCTTGCTCACATCCATGCTGCCACAGCTGCAGGGAGCTAGGGCAGAACTGCAATCCACTGCCTGTGTGCCTCTGCCTGGGGCATGCAGGCTGCAGATCATGGCTCTGCCCTGCCCTTGATGAAGCTTCCCCCACTACAAGATTCCAGCATCTCCAGAGCAACTCCCTGCCCTATCATGTGCTCTGTTAGCATGGCTGGCAACACCGGCCTTGCTATCACAAGCTAGCTACCCTATCTGGGGAATCCATAGAGACCAGCCCCAGCCATGCTGGCAGGGGCTTATGGGAAATGGAGTCCCACTGCCCTTTCAATTCACCATTTTGCCTACCCCTGGTCTAGCTGCATTCTCTTTGGAAACACCTTTCAGGTTAGTGGTGACACATAGAGGGTGCACGGGGTGCATGTGCACTCCCTGAGAGTGCTGGTGCACCCCCTGACTGGCTGCACTTGACACTTCCACGATGAGCAGGGAGGGCAGGCAGGAGTGCTAGTTCCCCTCCTACAAACACTGGCCAGAGAGTGGGAGTGCTATGGTGCTCCCAGAAGCAGCAGCAGCCATTTCCAGGAAGCCACTTCAGCCATCTCGTGATCAGTCACAGAGGCAACCCCCCAGTCACTGGGATCAACTGTGGGAGAACACCACTGGTCAATGGGATTGGCCGGGGGGAGCATGTGCCCCCCACCCAAGTCAGGCGGCACCAGTCATCCATGTTTCATATTGCCGGAGGCTGCTATCAAATCTCTCTCAGTCTTCTCTTCTCCAAACTAAGTAAACCCAGTTCCCTCAGCCTCTCCTCAGAAGTTATATACCTCAGCCCCCAAGCCATTTTCATTGCTCTCCACTGGATTCTTTCCAACTTGTCCACATCTTTCTATAGTGGGCGGCCCAAAACTGGATTCAATACTCCAGATGTGGCCTCACCGGTGCAGAATAGAGTGGAATAATTACTTCTATCAGTTTGCTGACAACTTTTCTACTAATGCAGCCTAGTTGCCATTACCTTTCTTCGGAACAATGGCACACTGCTTTCTTGTATCCATCTTATTATTCATTGTAACCCCCAGGTCTTTTTCTGCAGAACTGCAGCTTAGCCTGTCAGTTCCCAGGCTGTAGTGGTGCATGGCATTCTTCTATCCTAAGTGCAGGACTTTGTACTTGTCCTTGTTGAACTTTATAAGGTTCCTTTTGATCCAATCCTCCAATTTGTCTAGGTCACTCTGAAACTTAGGCCTACCCTCCAGCATATCTCTGATTTCCTCCAGTTTAGTTTCATCTGTGAATTTGCTTCCATACCATCTTCCAGATAGTTAATGTAGATATTAATCAAAACTGGCCCTAGGACTGTCCCTCTTGGGCATGCCAATTGACACCGCCTAGATTTCCAGTCACCTTACAATCCATTCATATAACCCATACTTCCTTAGCTTGCTTGCAAGAATCCTGTGACAGATTGTATCAAAATTCTTGCTAAAGTCAAGGTATATTATGTCCACTGCTTTCTCCACATCCACAGAGTCAGTCATTTTATTATAGAAGGCAATCAGGTTGGTCAAGCATGACTTGCATGACAGAGTCAGTCTGATAGGTCATGCAGTATGACTTTCATGACAGCCTCAGTCCTCTGGCACTTAGGCTGTTTTTAGTGATAGTTTGCAAGCTATAGTTAGGAGTTCAGTAATTTCTGATCTGAGCCTCTTCAGGACTCTTGGGTGAATGTCATTAAGTCCTGGGGATTTGCTATTGTTTAGTTTATCAATTTTTTTCTACAAAATCATTTACTGAAACATCAGTTTGTATCACCTCCACAGATTAGTTCCTTAGATTAGATTAGTTCAATCTACCACATTGAAGACAGATGCTAAAATGCATTTAGTTTCTCATCAATGGCTCGTTCATCCTTTAGTGCAGAGGTTCCCATACTCTAACAGATTGTGCACTACCCATTTAAAATGATATAACCTTAAGTATCACCAGCAGATTTTTCAGTTCAACCTTAAGTACCACCAGCAAATTTTTGTCATATAATTATAATAAATCTGTTAAAACATACCACTGATAGGTTGTCTGCATACCACTGGTGGGTGATGTATGTACCACAGATTGGGAACTGCTGCATTAGCACTTCTGTTATGCACTTATTGTCCACAGGCCCAACTGGCTCCATGGCAGGTCTTCAGTTTTTAACATACTTGGAGATATTTCGATTGTAACAGTTTATGTCTCTAGAAATATTTATCCTCAAATTGTTTCTTAGCTCATCTTATTACAGCTTTGCATTTGATTTGTCTGAATTTGTGCTCTTTATTTTGCTCATTAGGATTTTACTTTCATCTTTGAAACAAGCCTTTTCTCTGCTTATTGCTGTTGCAACTCTGCCATTGCACCATGCTGACCTTCTCTTGATCTTCTTTCCATTTCTTCTTGTTTTTTTCATTTTGTTTTGTTTTGGTTTTCAGTATGACTTTGATCTTTGCCTACAGTATTGTATTTGTAAGCAGTTCTCATGCTGCTTACATGTTCTTTACTTCCTTAGGGACCCCTTTTAATTTCTCTCTAACTAGCTTCCTCATTTTGGTATAGTGTGTTTTTTAAAAGTTAAAGACTACTGTGGTAGATTTTCTTATCTCCCCTCCAAATGAATGTCAAACCAATTGCATTTGGTAACTATTGCAGAGCAGCTCAGTAACACTTATCTTTTGTATCAAATTCTATGTACTACTTACGACTAGATCCAGAATGACCTTTCCTCTTGTAGGTTCTAGTACTAACTGCTCCAGAAAGCAGCCCTTTATAATGTTAAGAAATTTGATGTCTGCATCCAGGCCTGAAGTTAGATTGATCCAGCCTTTTTATGGACAATTGAACAATTATTTGGACAATTATTACTGGGATTTTTCCTGCTTTTTCAACCTCTCTCAACTCCTTTAGCAAGTCTAGCTTGCTACTGCTATCCTGGGCTGGGGGCCAATAATATATCCTCAGACATACTTTCTTGCTATTGAAACATGGAATTTCTGTTCACCAAAATTCTATGGTACTTAGTTAAAAAATCTATCCTATTTGATTCCAGGCAGCCTTTCATAAAACACACCACTTCTACAGCCATACCACCTATTTTATCATTCTTGTATAATTTACATCCTGGTATTACAACATCTAATTAATTTTTCTTATCCCACCATATTTTAGAGATACTGATTATATCAAAATCATTATTTACTGCTAAACATTCAAGTTCCTCATCTTGGAACTTTGACTTCTGGAATTAGTATTAAAGCAATTATACTTTTTCTTGTTGCCTGGTTGGCTATTTGTGTTTGACATTTTAATCCATAAAAGTATTTGTTCATGCTGTTCTTCTCTGTGTTTGACCAGAGTGCTTTACGTTGTTTCTCATCTATATTGTTTAGGGTTTCACATGTATAGGGTTTGCCAATCCAAACTGTGTGCTTTTCCACACCTGCTGAATCTCCCCCCAGTTACTAGTACAAAAGCTGCTTTACCACCTTTTAAATGTTACATGCCAGCAGTTTGGTACCATTTTGGTTTGGGTGGAGACTGTCCCTCCAATACAGGCTCTGATTGCCCTAAAAGGTCCTTCAGTTCCTAATAAACCTAAACTCCTCTTACCCTAAACCATATCCCATTATCACAGCCAGACTCTGGAGGTCAATCTGCCTCCTTGGCACAGCATGTGGTACTGGAATCACTTCAGAGAATGCTACTGTAGAAATTTTTGAGTTCAGCCATTTACCTAGTAACCTAAATTTAGCTTCCAGAACCTCTTTGCTATTCCTTATGTTGCCAGTATCCACATAGACCATGACTGCTGACTCCTCCCCAGCATCCCCTAGCAGTCTATCTACACATCTCATGAGATTAACTACCTTTGCACCTGGCAGATAAGTCACGATGTGGTCTTCCTAGATTTCACAACCCCAGCTATTTATATGGTTAATGACTGAATCTTACATTATTACCACCTGCTCCATCCTATCGTGCAAGGTCCCCTCCACTGGAGGAGTAATATTGGTGCAAGAATTATGCTTTATTTCAAAAGTCTTTAGATGGTTTACTACTGCCAGAAAGTGAACCAGTGACTGAGCCCAGATATTGAACACAGATGCTGTCCCAATAAGAATTTTGCAGCTGTGAATATTTAGCATACAATTCCTTTTGTCACTATTCAGACTTAACTGATGTTTATTGGTACCATGCCTGTTCTAAAACCAACAGTCTCATTGACCTACATCTTTGTTTGGAATTGTGTTGCTAGTAAATAATACTCCTGTGCAAATAGAAAAGTATTCAATTTGGCTTTGGATGATTTGGACTATAGTGATTAGACATTGAGATTCAGCTCACTGTCCTGAATTGATTTGGCTGAAACAGCTTTGGAAGATTTGTCACTGATTCGGTGAGATTCACTGATTTGGATCACCTGGGGAAAGGCAGGCACAGCTGGGCAGCTACAGGTTCTCCCATGGCTCCTCCAGCTATACCTGCCTCTCCCTGGGTTTGGGGAGCCACAGAAGAAGCCCCCATGGCTGCCCTGACCAGCCCCATCTCCTACCCAGCCCTAGCATAGTCCCTGCACTTAAAAAATACAAAAAATAAAAGCCCTGCACTCACCACCTGCAGCAACAGTGATTGGGTTTCTTGAGGCTCATGGCAGAGCCCCCACCACACAGTGAGGGACAGTGGGAGGGGTAGCAGGGATCCCACCCAACACTTGGCCCCCATGCAGCAGCTGCCCCTGGTGTGGGTGCAGCATGGCTCAGCAGGGCATTGCACACTGCCTGGGAGCTAGGGCCATGTGGGCTGAGTGGTGCCAAGCTCTGGGTGACTGCTAGAGCCTCCCCATCACCCAGAGAGCGTGTGACACCCTGCTGAGCCATGCTGCACCTGTGCCATGGGGCATCTGCTTGTGGGGGGGAGCTCAGCAACAAGCCCTCAGAGGCCCCAATTGCTGCTGTCAGAGCCAGTGAGTGTGGGGCTTTTTCTTTTTTGTAAATGCAAGGAGGGTTGGCCAGGTGGGGGCTGGGGCTGGGCAGGGTACCCAAAGTGGTTTCTCCCTCCGTTCCTCCAACTGTGCCTGCCTATGCCCCAGTATGGGGAGTCACAATGGCTCTGCCTTGCTGCCACTTGCCCAGCTGGAATGGCAGGGGGGGAACATGATGCAGGCATGGCTTTCCCCAGATGGTAACAGGGCATAGCCCCCACTCCATGCACTACTGTGCTACATCATCATTGGGAGCAAGGGCTTCACTCTGCCTTCACTTGTCCCATTCCAAGGAGCAAGCCACCTGGGTCTTCACCAATCTTACTTCACTCCACCCCAGCTGGGCAAGTGGCAGAAGGGCAGAGCCCCACTCCCTGTGCTGCCATGCCAACATCCCCCGCCCCCTTCTCTCTCCATGTAATGCGCCTCCCCCACCCCAGGTGAGCAGCTTGTCCCAACCCGAATCCCTCCTTCCCCCACACCCCTCCCCTTCCCCTGCAACCCCAAAAGACTTACCAGCTGGAGGCAGCTGTGTCAGCTGCCTGTTTAGTCTATGGCCAAATCTCCAAAGTGGAAGAATCTTTTCTGAATTGATTTGGATGCTTCAAATCAATTTGGAGATTTTAATTGGTCTCATAATTCAATTCAAATTTGGAGATTCAATCCCTGAATTGGGCCAAATCTCATCCAAATTGAATCAATTACCAAAGCTTCACACAGCCCTAGTAAATAATTCTTAGTCCCTCCTTTTTTTTTGTTTAAGAACTTCCATCTGCCATCTCAGATCTTTTCAAGCATTAATTGCAATGCTTTGTTGTAAAATCGGGCAGCATAACTAATTCCCTATTTTTCCATTCCCTGCCCCTGTAGATCCATATGAAAGGCAAGGATATTTTAATACTACCTTATATTGTACCAAAGGTATAATAGGGATATTATACCAGCTTTCTGGCACAGATTGCTCCTACTCACGTGGTCCCATACAAATCCATTCTCTACTACTGATCCCAGACAAGCTTAATGGAGCTCTCTTGCTCTCTCATCTCATCTCCCCTGCCACCAAGAACTCATCCTTCCAGTTCTTCCCTTCCTTCCCAGTTCATGCTCTTAGCGGTTAACATTATAGAATTATTATTTGGAATAGCCACTAGAGATCATATAGGAAGGAAATGATTTGCATAAACAGGAAAGATTATAATCTTGCATTCAACCAAATTGTCTCAGCCAGCCGACCAGTCAGGGCTGACTGTGGTGGGGGACGGTGTTATGACGTCAGGCGGGCTGGGGGATAGAGAGGCAAGATACAGCGTATTGGTTGCAAAAATAACTTTCACTTATGCTGCTTATACTTATGCTTACTTGTACTTAAGCTTTACTTATGCCGCTGGTGGCCACGATGCAGGCAGTAGAGTTTTTTTCATATTTACAGAAGAAAATAATGCAACGAGTTTGCGGGATGAACCTGAAGATGCAACGGGCAAACAGGGCTGAGAATACATTGGGAACAGATGAGGAGACGGTGGGTGATCAGTCTGCCAGCTTTTCTCTGCCACGTGGCGAGGTCCTCTGTACCTTACCATGTGTTCAGAGCTCTCCGACTTGGGCAGAAACAATGCAAAATTTTATACTTTTAGAATAGCCGATTACAAACTGCCAAGTAGGAATACTTAATTAGGCGGAATGTGAGCAAATTTAGAACAATGCCAATCATATGAAAGGGGTGGTTTTAATGTCAATCATTTGGAGAGGCGGTCTATTGTGTCAGGGACATTCATTTTAATTTGGCTATGACATGCCCCGTTAGCCATGACACAATAGATTAAGCACCTAGATTAGAGGTAGTTTTCATATATGTGATCATCGTCTTCACAAGGTTCAGTGGCAAACGAGTATATACATAAGCAGATAACTTCATTAACTGTTTTTTGATTAACTGTAAAACACAACATCCCATACAATCAACAAATGAAATTGTTATAAATGGTAACAACACAAGAATTAATAAATTTATAAGCCACGAAGATGCATCCCATCCCATCCAACCAAAAATATCAGCTAATCATCACTTTCCGATCCCGGCAATCTTGTTGGTATCTTCGGCCACATGCTTTAAGTGCTCAAGTTGCTGTTCTAACGGGATTGTGACATTAGGTATACTAATGCAACAGTATTCTTTAAACAGGTTAAGGTCTTTAGACAAACACATCCTAGGTGTAGCAACATAGCGTCTAATTTCAAGCGGTTTTTCATGGTCATATGTGAGGTTGCTTGTAGTTGTTGATTTAACAGTCACAAGGATGTCTGGGTGCTGTTGGCCAGAACTTCAACTTGTTCAGCCAATTCAGCGATAGCAACTCTTGCCTTACCTATTCCTATTCCCTGTGCAAAATAACCTTCAAGCGCCCACACAAAATTTTGACAGACTCGTTCACCCTGTGCCAACTTACTCCACATGTTACTCCACAGTAACATGTCACTTATGGCGACAAAGTACAGCCAGGCTGCTCAGGTGAGCTGTGTTAACACTTAAAGGAGCACAGAGCATTACTGTACTCAAACAACACTGGGCACCTGTTAGGGTGGCTGGAAGATTAGTATAAAATTTTCCATCTGAACAAGTCCATAACATTCCTAAAGGGGCTGGCGTACTAATTAGAGCACAGCTCTGACTTTTTTACCTGAGTAAGGCTACCTACCTAGGGAGATTAACTGTACTGGTAGGTGCATCATAGCCATGGCACCATTGACTAAGTCTAGCCGTGATTAAAATGGGGTAAAAGAACAAACGCCAGTCTTGAGCATCTGATCTATTAATGGCTAGTGACTTAGTCCAAGAGACCAGTGATTGGGGCTGTCGGAAAACAGATGGAATAAGGCTAGAATTATCTTGTATTTTCGTTTTGTTCAGACCTGGTGGAAGGGCTAGGTACCATGTTGGTATAATGGCTATAGGATCCCGGGCTAACGAGTTTTCATCCCTGGACCAATTTATTCCTTCTGGGTTGATACCTCATGGTATCTCCAAACACACAATGTTATAGAAGAACCAGAAGGGGGAAGGTGAAAACATAGCCTCCAATCAGCAGACAGAATGGTTCATTTTAGCTAGGGTTAAATTTTGCGGCCAAAAATACCAGTAATAGACAGTGTGTTGGTGCTGGGAATAAATAAAAGAGTGTTGAGTTATTGTAATATTGGGAGTGGGATCAGCATCTCGGGCTTTAAACCATTTAGCAGCATGAAAAGGATATACAAGAGGGGTTAACACCGGGTCATTAACAGAGCAGGGGTAGGCATAAACAAGCGGTAAGCCCTGACTTGTCACTATTTCCTGTAATGTTTGCCCAGAGTGATAAAAGGGACAAAACCGAGTTAGAGACTGTGGAATCAGTTTCATTTGCTGGAAAACCTGTTAGGAACAGCAGGAATAGAGTGATAGGCCTGCTCACAAGACACAGACAGGCAGCCATCTCTATGTTGACTCAGATGCGCTGCAGATTTATGCTTGGTGAATCTCGTGATCAAGTAGCTGTGGATTTGCCGTTTCATCACCACAGAAACCTGTAAGGAGACAAAAACAACAAAAGAACAAAAGGAAGCAATAATCGGGTTCACTACAAAGAATCTGGACGAAAGGTGGAACAACGAGTCAACCAGTTGTGGTGGACGATGATGGGAGGACGATCAAGCTTTTTCTCCAACAGGACAGAATAGGTGTTAGGATACTGTTCTGACCGTTGAACTGTCCCTTTGTAAACTTGTGGATGAGATTGGCAAGGGTGCAGTATCAAGACCCATACTAACTCGTCGGGATGGAATTTAGGTTTCCAGGGTGGAGGTTCCTTAGCATTAGTTTCGTCCCATAGGAATTTTGCAGTGTTCAATGAAATGAGGATGTCATGATTGTGTTTAGTCCAGTTCTTGTATGTCCCTCCTCCTCTGAGATGAAGTTGTTCTTTGTATAGGCCGACGTATCGTTCCATGATGCCGTTGGATTGTGGATGGTACGGCAGATGGAGGTGCCATGTGATGTTGTGGAGACAAGCGAACTTTTCCAGGGCATTAGACTTGAATGGGGGTCCTCCGTCAAATTGAATTTCATGAGGAGGTTGCCAGGTGGCAAATGCAGTGGTTAAGGCAGAGATAGTGGCAGTGGCATTGCTTTTCCACAGAGGAATGACTTGCAGCTGGCACGTTCCCAAATCAACAATGACTAATCCCTTATTCGGTGGCTTGGATCCCAGAAGGGATCCAAGCAAGTCTGCCTGCCAGGCTTTTCCTGCCTGGAATTGCGAGGGGTTGAAATCTCCGACTGTTTAGTTTGATGGCACTTTTCTTTGGCACATATTTCACAGGCTTGTGCTATCTTCTCCCAATCACGTTGAACTCCATACAAAGTAAGCTCCATAACAGTTTGATGCCAGCATCGATGACTTGCCCGTGGTCCCAAATGACCCCAATTTTCATGAAGCCACGCAAGGAACGGACTTACTTTAGGACCAGAAGTATCAGTGATAGGTACAGCTACGTTGGTCCGGAGTGGACCTTCTAAGAGTTTGTCAATGATCTTGTGCACTAGATCAGTGTCGGGGCAGTGTGACCTAGTATGCTTAACTAATGGAAGCCGCATAAATTTAGTCAAGGTTTTCCAAATGTCTTCCCCATTACTCAAATTTTCAATGGGCAAAGCAGTACCAGTGAGGATTTTATAAATGTATTGTGAGTTGATTGCAATAACTGGAACTGGGAGTGTATTATTGTGATGTGTCAGACAGTGTTGCAACACCTTAAGAAATCCTGGCAGTTCACATTTCTGAGCAGAATTGTCATCTGGGTGAGCTCAAAATATTTCTGTGTCGTGACAGGCTTTACAATAATACCCATAGCCCCCACCGTGTCAGGAGGTCCTGTCTGAGGCCATCCAGGCCGGGGTGGAAGTTTCATACAGCGTTGGGGGTGTTTTCTCATCCTTCGGACTGGGGTCAGATGTTATGTCTTCAAATTTCCAGCAACACCAGTTATAATGATGGGTGAACACCAATGTGTTCCACATCCTAGGCTCTCCTTGAAAATGTGGGTTGACTTTTTCTGCATCTAGTAAAGGCAACAAAGTAGCTGCAGGAGTGAGGAGCGTTCCGTGCCCCCTTACTAACGGCTCCACTAGCTGTCCAGCTGAAAGAATTTTTCCTACGGCTCCATACCTATGTTGTGCTGCTTGAAGAATCTTATGAGCAGTATACACTAAATTATTATGAGGATTGTGTGCGACAGCCCACACATGGTTGGTGGTGAATGCAAGGGTCACGACCAATGGTTCACTAAGGTTGATTGCATGGAGCTGCATATCCTTGACAGCAGTCAACAGGCGATATAGGTTCTGTTGATCTCCTTCCATACAAGGTGTGGATTTTCGGGACTTGTCATGGATCTGTCACTGTAATTTAGCAAGGAGCGGTAGAAGAATAGGACTAACATAATGCCGGTACCAATTTAAGTGACCTAAAAGCTGCTGAAAATGTCTTTTAGTTATGGGCAAAGATTTCTTTAACGGATCAATGTCGGGACCATCATCCAAGATACCATGACGAATAAGGCCGAGAAATTGGGTACCAAGGAATGTGATGTTGGCTACAGGATACCGGCACGACTTTTCTTCGTTGACTGTCCATCCTTCACTTTGAAGAT
Source organism: Caiman crocodilus (assembly GCA_030014935.1). Taxonomy (NCBI): domain Eukaryota; kingdom Metazoa; phylum Chordata; order Crocodylia; family Alligatoridae; genus Caiman; species Caiman crocodilus. The sequence continues at coordinate 14,532,784 of JAGPOW010002673.1, forward strand.
GGGCTACTAGTTGGTTGACTATGCTGGTAACGATGGAGCTGTCATGACTCATGATAGCAATGTCATCAACATAACTCCAGATTTTTAACTCCTTTTCTGGTGGAAGAGTGTGTGAGGCATGAAAGTTCTTTAGGTTATTGTTCATGGCACCAGTAGCCAATGATGGGGCATTGCAATACCCCTGCGGGCAGACTGCCCACTTATACAGTGTGCCTTCAACACACATATTTAACACGCCCTCGAGGTCAATAATTGGAATTGAGAAAAACATGTTCTTTAAGTCCAGTGCGACTCTGAGCCACTCATCTTGCTGAAATTGTGCCATCTCGGACATACATTGTGGTAAGGTGGACGGGTTAGGTTGCTGAAGCACTTGACACCTCTTGTTGGCTTCCCTATAATCAATGACTAGTTGTGCTTCATTGGGTTTTCCAGGTTTGGTGACTCCCCATCTGGGTGACAGGTAGGTGCTAGCACTTACTGGCTTGATATAGCCCTGTTGCTCGAGTCATCACAGGATGTTGGTGAGGGACCCTTTGAGGGGTTCTTTGGTTGGGATTGGCTGGCATCGCCAGGTGGAGATGTTGCAGAGCGTTGGTTGGTGCCAATCTGGCTCTGGGATAGCAATGGGAAGTGCTTGTAGCACCCATTCTTTAAGGTTGAGTGCTTTGATTCCCGGAATTCCCAAGATATTGATGCCCCCTACCACTGCCTCTAGGGTGCATCAATAGCCTTGGATTGCAAATTTGACTTTTGTTGCAACTGCAACAGCATTGAGTCCTTGTACCCTAATTGCTTTGGAGGTTTTCTGGTGGAGTGTCGTTGGAGTGACCACGTTGACTTGGGCTCCAGTGTCAAGAAAAAAGGACACCTGTCGTTGGTCACTTGGGTTGACTGGGTCATAAACAGTGAGTTCAGTATAGGGACGGAAATCAGTAGGGTCAGGTTTGAATAGGCCACCGGTGTATCCGACAGCCACTACTCGTTTTTTTGCTTGTTACTGATTGTGAAACCCAATGAGGCCGCTAGATTTCATTGACCCTCATCTCCTAAAGCACACAATTGTTGCTTCGTGAGTCTAGACTGGTTCAAAAGGAATCTGAACATGGCTCTTTCCTCGGGCGTTCTTTGGGGCAGTGACCTTAATTCCCGTGAAGGACCAATTTCTTGGCAGATTGGTCTCAGAGCCTCAACCGGGTATGCCGAGGATTGATGCTCTTCGCCGCTGGAGACTTTTCAAGCTAGTTTCATGAGGGCCTGCAGCCGTCAAAGTTGACTCAAAAGGTTTCCTGCTGGATTGCTGACTACCGGGTTAAGGAGGCATCAGAGTGTAACAGCATCTGTCCCTCCGTACACCTCTACATAGGCTTCTATGCCGTTGAGAGTCACTGGAATGGCTCCAGGGTTTTGTAGATGATGGTGAGCCCATCCTCCACGTTGTTGCACCTGTGCTAATCCCAGCAAGTGGGCTCTGGGGTTCCATGAGAGGTATGACACTCCGATTATGGCCAGTAGAAGTTAGAAGTTGTTCTGTGTTGGCCTTCTTTAGGTGACTCTCATGCCAGGCATAGGATTTGTGGACCACTTAACCTGCAATGAGAGATGGAAGTTGGATGGGCAAATGGATGTTACCGGTTACTACATCTATGTCAGTGGCGTGCCCCCCGCTCCATAAGGCTTGGCGTGTTAGGAAACTGGTCTCTTCTAGGTCTAGTAGGTCTGACCTATATTCCACTACTAAGCATCCTAGCCACATGGCCAGTGACTCTTCAGATTTTTTTTTTGATTCTGTGCACAACTCTTGCAATTCGCCCCTAGTGCGGGTGTGGTATGAAGTAGTAGTACGAGTTATGCCCTGTGCATCAGTAACTTGCTTTACCAATGCTATCAGGTAGGCTACGGCCGAGAGAGGGTTAAATTTGTCAGGCAGGAGCACTGGATACAGCTTCCCTCTCATATACAGGAGCAGTTCTACTACTGAAGCCACACCAGGGGCGGGGCTTCTTCCAGTGTCACTACGAGAGGCGGGTCTGTGGGTGGTGATGAAATTGGCCCACCTCCCAAGGGGATTTTTGCGCCCTTTTCACTTTCCTTGGTGCCATTTTCTTGCCACGGCTCCATGCGGCCAGTGTAATTTTCCAGCAGTGGCTCGGAGTGTCCTGCTGCTTGCTCCAGTGACTCCTTGCTTGCTGTGTGCAGCTGAACCTCTAGATTTGCATTTTCCTGGAGTAGATCCTCTACCAAATGGAATAACACATTCATCATCTTTTCTTTACTCCACTTCAAGCCTCCCCATCTTGCCCTGTGGCGGCCCTCAGTCTCTAGGCCTTCCCGGCGCTGGCTGAGGAGCTCATGACTGCGCGACCCAGATGCTAAAGTTGGACAGTTAAACCTATCTGGTGGTGTGGGTTCTCCTCCTTCCCTCATGTACCGGGTGCATTGGTCAAACTCCTGAGTGGGGGTAGGATCTTCCACCTTCTTTGCCTTCACCCCCACTAGGGCAGGGTCGATATTTCATCTGGGGACCGATAATGAACCTGGCCTCTGGCCATTACGCAGCCGAATGCCTCAGGGAAGAGGCTTGCTTTCCACTCTGTCACAGGGGAAGAAGTCCTGGGGGCACTCCGAAGCTTCCCGAAGAAGCCGCGGAGGCAGAAGTGAGCGACAGAGGGCAAAAGAAAGGAAAAAGGAAAATGTCAGTTACTCACCACAGGAGCCACAGGATTGCCGGAGAAACCTGCACGCGGCCGGGACGACAGCGTTAAACACCTGCGAACGGCGGGTGACGTCAGCACGGGGAACTGGATGGCAAGGATAAAAGAAGAGGCCGCGGCAGGGAGTGAGGGAAGCACATGGCTGCCGGGAGTGGGCCGCGGGAGAAGTGTCTGGAGATGCGGAGCACCAGATCCAGCTACCGGAGTGTGCTCCGGGCAGGAGATTGAGCCTGGGAGGTGCGGCTCACTGGAGCCAGCTGCCAACGCATGCTCCGGGCCAGAGAGCAAGCCCGGAAGGCGCGGGACACCAGAGCTGGCTGCCAGCATGTACACCGGCCAGGAGAGAGAGCCCAGAGGATGCAGAGCGCCGGGACCAGCAGCAGACAGGCCACCCAGAGGCCGCGAAGATACCCAAGAGGGCTGGAGGCTGGAGAGTGGTGGAACCAGCATGGGTGAGCCGGGAAAAAGCAGAGAGCAAGCCACAGATGCATGGAGGGACCTGCAGACTGTAGAAGACCCAGAGAGAGGACTGCAGCCAGAGACAGATCCAGGTGGGAGAGGGAAACCCTGTGGCAGCCTGGAGAGGGAACATCTGGACCAGTGGGAGCTGGAGAGAGGTATCTACAGCAGGGAGAACCCTGAGAGGGTGTCGTTCCCAGGGGAGTAAGATAAAGAGCGGTAGTTAGCCGGCCTGGAGTGTGAGGGCAAGCAAGCGGAGTTGCAGTTAGCAGCTTGATGTAGGGACCAAGACCCCATTAGAGGAATAGCGGTGTATAAGTTTGTTAGAGTGTTCCTTTGTTTGTGTTACCCCGGGTAAGAAGGGGCTGCAGTACGGGAGTAGGTAGGGAGGAAAGCCTTCCCTGTCGGTGGCAGCCATAGAAAGCAGTGACAAGAACACCTAGAACTGCTGGGCAGGGTAAGTGCAAGGTGAAAGGGGTGGAGGAGCCTCGCAGAAGATCTTGACTGCAGGTAGCCAAAAGGGACATCCGCCCGGATGGAAGATCCACCCACTGGAAGATCAAAGTCATAGAGGGCAAGAAAGGGGCGGACCCCGGTGCGGAAAGAAGCCTGCTCCAAGGCTTCCTGCAACGGCCAGCCAGATATCTACAAATCCTCAGGGCAAGGAGGCCTGAGGTAAGATGTTTGACCCCCGGTGGCTACACACTCCTTAATGGCTGCCTCTTCCCCCTTTACTGAGAAGTAGCCTCCGAGGAGGTTTTCTTCTCCCCCTTTAGCCACTTGGTGATAGGCGATATGTGCCCAGAGTTCATTTGTGTTGTCCATGCAACAGACCCAATGCGCCACGGGCAGCACTTGATTAAATTCTTCTCCACCTCTGTGCCCTTAGATCCTGTTTGTGATGCCATGCCTTAGCCAGCTGACTGGTCAGGGCTGACCGAGGGGGGGGGATGGTGTTAAGACATCAGGTGGGCTGGTGGATGGAGAGGCGAGATACAGCATATTGGTTGCAAAAATAACTTTTACTTAAGCTTTACTTACGCCGCTGGTGGCCGCAGTGCAGGCGGTAGAGTTGTTTTCATAGTTACAGAAGAAAATAATGTAACGAGTTTGCAGGATGAACCTGAAACAGGCATGAACAGGCATGCAGGGCTGCAAATCCATCGGGAACAGACAGGGAGATGTTGGTGGGTGATCAGTCCACCAGCTTTTCTCCGCCACGTGGCGAGGTCCTCTGTACCTTACCACGTGTTCAGAGCTCTCCGACTTGGGCAGAAACAATGCAAACTTTTATACTTTTAGAATAGCCAATTACAAACTGCCAAGTAGGAATACTTAATTAGGCTGAACGTGACCAAACTTAGAACAATGCCAATCATATGAAAGGGGTGGTTTTAATGTCAATCATTTGGAGAGGTTGTCTATTGTGTCAGGGACACTCATTTTAATTCAGTTATGACACAAATCACAATATTTTATGGCCGGTAGCTTCCACATGATGTCATAAGCAAAATGAAATAACGCCTCAACAGATCACAAAACACTCCCACATAAAGCATAAAGGAATCCTACCTTAGAACAAACTAATAAACTGTAGAACTAGCCAGAAAACTAACAAAAAATATCTAACAACCCACAGGAGACAGAAGAAACTGGTGGATACAAGATGAAACAGAGACTGAGGGTAGGAAAGCAAGAATCAATGGGTAAGGGCAAATGTACACTTAGATCATCTAAAACTAGACCACATTAGGGGAAAAACAAAAAGAATAAATGTTGTATGCATACATACATATATACATGCATGTGTTGCACACACTCAGAGCAAAAGAGCAAAGATAGACACCTCTGATTCAGTCTTTCAAAATACCTCTTATCAGAACTCAGGGCCTTGTTACACCTTATACTGTAAGCCTAACAGTTGTTAATTGACTTAGTGTTATTTGGCTTAGTGGAGCAGTTGCACCCTAAGGCAAAAAAAAAAATCTCTGAGTGCCCTTCACCTGCACAGCTGTGACTTGTGACTTGCCACTAGAGGCCTGATGAGCAGGGGCAGGACTAGGAGCTAGGCTAGCAGCTCCCACTAGCAAGAATGAGTGCTGCAGCTCAGAGCACCTGGTGGTTGTGGTACTTTCCACAGCCACCAGGAATGATGCACTGCTTGAGCTCTGAGGCCCAATCCTTTTTTCCTCAAGCCCCTCTCCATCCTGAGGGGCACGGAGCATCCCATCTGCCATCCTGACCCCTTGGGCTGAGAGGTCTGCTGCCTGCCTGGAGCGCGGGTTCGGGACGTCACGGAGTGCATCCGGAAGATGGTGAGGCCCACAGATTACTATCCATTAGTGGTAGTCCACGTGGGGACCAACGACGCTTTGAGAGGCCGGCCGGAGGACATCACTGAAGATTTTAAGGCTCTTGGAGGGCAGCTCAAGTCAATTGGAGCGCAGGTGGTGTTTTCTTCCATTCTACCGGTGAGTCAACGGGGAAGGTGACACAAGGCGTGTATCGAGGCTGTAAACCAGTGCCTTCAGGGTTTGTGCTACGATGTGGGCTTCGGATTCTTCGATCACAGCCCATATTTCTCTACGCGGAGCATGCTGGCGGAGGATGGACTTCACCTATCGCCTAAGGGTAAGCGTTTCTTTTCTTCCAGGTTGGCTGATCTCGTGCAGCGGGCTTTAAACTA
>JAGPOW010002673.1:14548699-14569040 GCA_030014935.1 Caiman crocodilus
TCCTCAGGCTTCCAGAGTTACCTTATCAGCTACATTGGTTTCTCTTGCTAAAGAGGTAATTAGCAAGGTGAATGCAACTTTGTAACCTCCTGCTAGGAATAGAATCTGCACTGTGATAGTTCATCACTTGGGTGCTCTGCGGTATTTCCTCACCCCTAAAAATAACACTGAATAATTGAAATTATGGCCAATGAGTTCAGAAGGAGACTGAGATAGTCCCAGCCCCCCTCTCACAAAATTTTGTGCATTGGCTGGAAAACCTAGAAGACCTGAGGAACCATGGATGCACAAGTCCCAACCAACTGGCAGCAGGTGAACAGCATTACCCTACAACTCCTACAGGGACAGCAAGCCCAGCTGGAGGAAATCATTAGGGTACACACTCAAGAAGCTGAGGCATGGATCTGGCTATTCTCTCACCCATGAAAGTCCCAAGTGAGGCAGACATGGACAGCTCCTATGATAAGAAGATGGACTGAAGCTTAGGCCAGCACAAGGGACAGGGTGCCAGAACAAGCCCATGGTCAAAGTCAGGGTGGGAGACACCATCACCCCCACCATCATCAACACAGGCTGCTCACAGTCAAAGATATGAGCAGATATTTTCCCACCCCACCTGGGGAGACCTGAAAGCCTCATGAGCATGGTCTGCATCCATGGGGCCTTGTACACCTATAAGCATCAGTGCATCTGGCTCATGGTTTTGGGTCACATGGAAGAGATCGCTGTGGGCCTAGCCAAACACTCCCCTGTCCCATGCTTCTAGAGTTTAACTGGCCCCACCTGGAACAGGTGGTCACCTGGATCTTAACAAAGAGAGGAGGTGAGTGGGAGAAGGACCTGGGAGTGCTTTGCTTTCAGACCCTGGACAATGAAGAAAAAGAGACAACCTGGACATGGAGCAAATTTTAGGGGAAGATACTTCCAGGAGGAACAGAGGCAAGAACCCCTGTTCCAAAATGTCGGGCAATCCCAACTGGCCAAGAATGAAGGCAAGGTGGTGGACCCCTGGAAGGTGAGGCAGAGCCCTCCATTTGAGGTAAGAGGGGGCATCCTCTATCAGGTGAAGGATAAGGAAGATGGAGATGTGAGAGTTTCACATCTTGGTCCCCCACAGGTACTGGGAGGTCCTGCTGTGGGTAGCACACATGCTTCCCATGGGGGGGTATATTTGGGGTGGAACAAAAAAGAAAGACACCTGAAGTGGTGGCTCTTCTGCCCTGGCCTCTACAAGATGGTGGAGAGGTATTAAATGGAATTTCCTAAATGCCAGAGAATGGGAGGGACAAAGCCTGCTAAGGCCCCACTGATGCTGTCACGCCTAGCAAGGCAACCCTTCAACAGAATCACCTTAGATGTGATAGGGCTATTTCCCTGAAGCCGGGCAGGGTACCAATTTATCCTGGTGATCATTCACTATGACACCCACTTCTCAGAAGCCTATAGTCAGTGACAGCCACCATGATAGTGGAGGCCCTCCTGAAATGGGTCGCATGGGTCAGAATTCCCCAGGGACAAGAACTTTATGCCCAAGATCCTGAGAGTGATATGCCACACATTGAAGAACTTCCATCCACCATCGACAGATGGATGGCCTAGTGGAGCACTTTAATCATACCCTGAAAGGGATGATTTAGGCTTGCATACAAGGGGACCCATGGGGATGGAAAGCACTGATACCCCCCTACTTTTTTCCATCAGGGAGGCTCCCCAGGTCTCCGCTGGTTATGCTCCATTCGAGCTAATATATGGCCACAGCACATCGGGATTACTGGATATAATATGTGAAGAGTGGGAAAAAGAGATAGGAGGCCTGGCCCAGCCACAAGCCGGGACTGACTTCTGGGAAAGGCTGAAGAAAGCCCTAGAGATAGCGCAAAGGAATCTGAGACAAAGCCAGGAGAAACAGAAACAACATCACAACATGTGGACTGCCAAGAAAGACCCCCAGGTGGGAGATTGGATGTGTGTGATACTCCCCGACAATCCCCACAAGCTATTATCATGGTGGCAAGGACCATTTGAAAAGACTAGGTGCATTGAACCAGTTAACTATGAGGTCCTCCAGATAAATCTGTCTCCTATGGGTGGGCTCTATCACATTAATCTGTTATGAAAATATCATCAGCAAGAAGGTTGGATCATGAGAGAGCCAGGTGAACTAAAAGAAGCTGAAGTAGCCAGGGTGCCTCAAGAAATGGAAGGACCCCCAATTGGACCTGAGATCAATGACCAATTTAACACTGGACAGCAGGAGAACCTGAGACCTGATATCAATTCTGGAACGTTTTCAAAGAGCTACCAGGAGATGCCCAGGGGGTAGAGCACCAGATCCAGGGCCTGCCAGAGCGTATCATGCACAATCACTGGAGAAGGCTACCTTAACACTTGTGGTCCACAGTCAGACAGGAAATCATTCAGATTAAAGGACTAGGAATAATGAAAGAATCCACGAGTCCCTGGCGGAGCCCAGTGGTGGTGGTCCCCAAGACAGATGGCTCAATATGACTATGCATTGACTACCACAAGGTGAATAAGATAACAAAGTTTGACAACATGCTGGAAAAAGTTGGCCAGCCCTGGTATATATCTACCCTGGACCTGAACAAGGGCTATTGGCAGATCCCTATGGCTGCATCAGACAAAGAGTAGATGGCCATTGGGACCCCAGTGGGCCTGTTCCAATTTAAACAAATGCCATTCAGGCTACATGGGGCAGTTTTCTCCTTCCAGCATTTGATGGATTGGTTACTAACATCACACTCAGAGTATGCTGCTGCGTAAATCAACAACAGCATCATTTTCTCACAGGACTGGGAAACCCACCACCACCATCTACATCCCCTTTGGGGGTGGTATTGCCAGCCACCCCAGGATCCCAGTGGGAGGGTTGGTAGGGGTCGGGGCTCCCAGCACACACTTCCGGTCTAGCTGGAACGTGTGATTGGCTATAGCACCAATGGTGGGAATTTTGAACCACGGGCTTTAAAACCCGCACTTGTAAAGAACCACTGGCAGCTGGGGATCAGGAGCTGAGGGAGCAGGGTGCACATGTGCCACACACACACGTGTGCCCCCTTTCCTTGGCAGTGGAGGCAGCAGCAGCAGCAGGCAGCAAATGGAGGCGGCGGTAACTAAGGAGACAGCAGAGGGGGTAGCAACAGCTGATTCACCCTAAGGTAAGTGGGGCAGAGCGTAGAGTGCAGCTGAGACAGATCCTAAGGGGAAGCCCTTCAGAGTCTTCTTAACTCACCAGATGGGGAGCCGCACTTCCAAGCCGCACGCAGGCAGTGCGCGCAAACAGTGCACACAAACAGGCGTGCTTTGTCAGGGCTCTTTGGTGTTTGCACCAGCATTCACATAAGGCAGGCATGAGGTAGCAGCCCAGGGGGGCACCTCCAGCAAGCAAGAAAGCAGTAGACGCAGCTCTGCAGGCATGGTGTAGACTCAGAGCGCCACTGCCAGGGGCCTCACCCTGGCACTGCACCTGCCATGGGCTCTTCTGAGGCCTCCACCCAGACAGAGCTCTTGGCACCCCTTGCCCCCCTGTCTGTGAGGGGGGCTCGGTGGGGTCCTGGGGGGGCCTGGTTGTCCCCCTGCCTGACTCTCCTGTGCCTGGCATAGGGCCCTGAAGGAGCAGGTGAGGAAGCTCCAGGCTGAGGTGAGCAGGCTGAGGGGGATCCAGAATGCAGAGGATGAAATTGATGCCTATTTCTGATCTCTGCAGGCCCAGTTACCCACTGTACAGCTCCTCAAGATACGCGTCCAATGCAGGAGTGGCAGAAGGTGTCCAGATCCAGAGCTGCTCGGCCTAGAGTGGTGGCTGTTCCCCAGGTACACCAGGTTTGAGGCCCTGGCAGCTGTGATGGAGAAAGACAGTGCAAAGACCTCCTGCGGGGATGATGCCACTTCCCACATGACAAGGAATGGGCAGAGATTGAACACCAGCAGGGAGAAACACCAGGTCCTCGTCATTGGAGACTCCATCCTACTGGAGCTGGAAGGTCCCATCTGCGCAGGGTGTCAAGGGCCTGCAGCAAGGCAGTAGCCCTAGACTTCAAGAAGGCCAACTTCAACGAGCTGAGGAGAGTGGTGGGAGAGACGCTGGGGTTCTTGAGGGCAGGGGAACTCAGTGCCCAAAATGAGTGGTCGTTCCTTAAGGAGACGATACTCAGGGCACAAAGTGGGACAATTCCAACAAGAAGCAAGGGGGGCAAGAGTGCCTGAAAGCCTCCCTGGATCATCGAAGACGTCCAGGAATGCCTGGTTGCCAGAAAGGCGGCATGCACCTGGTGGATGGGGTGGGGGGTTATCTCCAAAGAAGAGTATACCTCCACTGCTCGGGCCTATGCGGGGGCGCTGTTAGGAAAGCTAAGGCAGACTTAGAGCTAGAACTAGCATCCAAAATCAAAGATAATAAAAAGTCCTTTTTCAAATATATAGAGAGGATGAAGAAGGCACTGAGAAATGTGGGGACCCTGCAAGATGCGCTGGGTAATCTGGTGGTTGTGCCATAGGAGAAGGCAGACCTCTTTAACAAATTCTTTACCTCCATTTTCTTGTGCAGGGACCGAGACTTCCCCACCGTGTTTCAAGACGGACTTGAGGGGATTGCTTCAAGACCTAAGGTTGAGGAAGACCAGGTTAGAGTGCTTCCGGAGGGACTGACCGTGTTCAAGTCAGCAGGTCCAGATGCTCTCCACCCCAAGGTGTTGAGGGAGCTAGCAGGAGTCATTGCTGGACCCTTGGCATGGCTTTATGAGCACTCGTGGTGCTTGGACCAGGTGCCAGATGATTGGAAGATAACCAATGTGGTCCCCATCTGTAAGAAAGGGAGGAGGGAGGACCTGGGCAACTATAGGCCCGTCAGTCTTACCTCCATCCTGGGGAAACTCTTTGAGAAGATCATCAAGGAGCACATCTGTGATGGACTGGTATCGGGGATGATGCTCAAGGGCAACCCGCATGGTTTCATTAGGGAAAGGTCATGTCAGACCAACCTGATTGCCTTTTATGATCAGGTCACAAAAGCACTGGATGCAGGTGTCGCCATGGATGTTGTCTTTCTGGACTTCAGCAAGACCTTTGACACCATCCCCCACCCCATCCTCATTAGAAAACTAGGCAACTGTGGCACTGATAGCTACACGGTCAGATGGATTGCTAATTGCCTGAAGGGTTGTACTCAGAAGGTGGTGGTGGATGGGTCATATTGGACCTGGGGGGAAGTGGGCAGTGGAGTCCCCCCAGGGCTCGGTCCTTGCTCCTGTGCTGTTCAATTTCTTTATCAGTGATTTGGATGATGGGGTGAAAAGCAACCTGTTCAAATTTGCTGATGATACCAAAATTTGGGGTGAGATGGGCATGCTAGTAGGATGGGAAAGACTGCAGAAAGACCCGGATAGGTTGCAAGGGTGGGCTAAGAAAAACAGGATGCGTTTCAATACAGAGAAGTGCAGGGTGCTGCACTTGGGCAGTAGTAACTGTCAGCACACTTATAAGATGGGAAACTCCCTTCTTCAGAGCATGGAGGCAGAAAGGGATCTTGGAGTCGTCATTAACACCAAGATGAACGTGGGCCAGCAATGCGAGGTCATGGTCGGCAGGGCTAACTGGACCCTATCGTGCATCCACAGGTGCATCTCAAGCAGGCCCAAGGAGGTGATCCTCCCCCTCTATGTGACACTGTTCAGGCCACAGCTGGAATACTGTGTCCAGATCTGGACACTCCACTTCAAGAGGTATGTGGACAACATTGAGAGGGTCCAGAGGAGGGCCACCCACATGATACGGGGACAGCAGGGCAGACTTTATAATTAGAGGCTATGGGACCTGAACCTGTTCAGGCCTTCACAAGAGAAGGTTAAAGGGGGACTTTGTGACTATCTATAAACTCACTAAGGGGGATCAGAAGGGTTTTGGGGGGGGCTTGTTTCCCCTCGTGCCCCCCCAGGATAAGAAGGAATAACGGCCACAAGTTGTTGGAAAGTAGGTTTTGATTAGACATCCATAGGAACTACTTCACAGAGCAGCTAGGATCTGGAACCAACTTCCAAGGGAAGTGGTGCTGGCTCCTACCCTGGGGGTCTTTAAGAAGTGGCTTTATGCCTACCTGGCTTGGGTCATTTCAGCCCAGTTTCCCTCCTGCCCAGGCAGGGGGTCAGACTTTAAGATCTACAAGGTCCCTTCTGACTCTACTTCTATAATTCTATGATTGTATGAAAAAGTCCTGAAATAACTCTGATGGGCCCAACTAATGGCCAACACCCAGAAATGTGTGCTAGGAAAAAGAGAAACACAGTACCTGGGCTTTATGGTAGGGCAAGGTAGCATAAGACCAGTAGTGGACAAAGTAGCGGTAATCCAACAACACCCCTTGCCCCGAACATTAAAACAATTACAATCATTCCTTGGCTTCACCAATTACTACTGACAGTGTATACAGGGTTTCTCAGAGAAAGCAGTGACCCTAATGGAACTGAACAAAGCTAAAGGAACCTGGTCAAGTGGAACTCAAGAGCCGTCCACACCTTTGAACAAATCATGAAGGCCCTATGCCGACACCTGGTCCTGCACACCCTGAACTTCAGGAAAACTTACTTTCTTCAAATGGATTCATTGGGCACCACATTATGGGTGATATTTTTCCAGGAGGAAGGAGGGGAAGAAAGGCCTATAGCCTTCACCAGCAAAAAGCTGACCCCAGTAGAGACCCATTCCTCCACCATTAAGCAGGGGTGCCTAGCCATCCAGTGGGGGGGTGCATCTCTTTTGTTACTACCTAATATGGTAGGAATTTGTACTAATCACAGAGCGTGCAACTCTGCACTGGCTATGAACAGCAAAGCTGGATAATGCCAGACTGAAGGGGTGATCCCTTCCCTTCCCTTCCCTTAAAGCCCTTCTATTTCACAATGAGACACTGAGTGGGGAAGAACAGGAATTTTGATTTCTTCTCCCACACAGAAGGAAGATGAGATGACACCCTGACAAAGTATCAGGTAGGAGCCAGACAAAGCCACCAAATTTAGAAAAAAATCCTTTAATATTCATTGAACTAAGGAAAGAGGTGTGTAACAGGGTCTCAGGCAGGAGTGGGTAACTATAGAGAGCACCTTGCACAGGTGGGGAGAATTATACACTGGGGATAGATCAGGGTAATTAGCCCACTGCAGCCGGTATAAACCCAGCAGTGAGTGAGCACACTTTGCCTTCAGGCACTGGAAGACCAAGGAAGGACTGTGGGAGAAGAAAAGAAGAGAGAGAGAGAGAGAGAGAGAGAGAGAGATTCCCAATCCACAACTCAGGAGAGCTCCAGGACTGCAGGTCCTAGGACAACATTGCTGGCCAGTAAGGCAAGGTACTCACCACAGACCCACAGACGATCCAGTGAATCCAGGGGAAAGCCAGGGTGCTGGGAGATTGTTGTGCCAAGGGGAACTCCAATGGAGAATGCTCCAAGGTGGTGCATGGGCAGCAAAAGTGGCGCAGAGCTATCTGCCTGACTGGTTACTTCTATTAGGCAGGGTGGGAGCAACTAAAGCAGTTCCTGGCTTGGGACCCACAGAGACATGAAGAACAATTCCTCCTCAGGCTTCCAGAGTTACCTTATCAGCTACATTGGTTTCTCTTGCTAAAGAGGTAATTAGCAAGGTGAATGCAACTTTGTAACCTCCTGCTAGGAACAGAATCTGCACTGTGATAGTTCATCACTTGGGTAGTCTGTGGTGTTTCCTCACCCCTAAAAATAAAATTGAGCATCTTTTTTTTCAATCCAAGTCATGGCTGGTGAGCTCAGAAGGAGACCAAGATAACCCCAGTCCCCCTCTCACAGTCAGAATGGCAGAAGGTTTTAAATGAAACTCAACAGGGGTCTATTTTGAGTCTAGTGTTGTTTAACTTTTATTAATGACTTGATTACAGGAATAGAGAGCTGCCTGATTTGCTTCACATACGACACAAAACTAAGATGGAATAGGAATGCTTTGGAAAATAGGAAGAATAATTAAGAAAGAACACAATAAATGATGGGACAGGTCTATAAAGTAATTAAATTCAACAGGGATAAATAAGATGCTATAGCTAGGAAACAGAGAACACATGTACATATGGAGAAAATAAAGAATGGGGAGATAATTGGGTGGATAGTTGCATTGCTGAGAAAGATCTGAGGGTTTTACCAACTCATAGGCGCAAGATGAGTCAGCAATGTGATGCAGTCACACGCACAAGAAGCAAGTACAATATGGAGCTGCATTTACAAGCAATTTTGTATGTAAAGCATGGGAAGCAATATTACTACTGTGCTAAGCACTGGATAAGCCTCTGATGGAATATTGTGTGTTGCTCTGAGCATTGCATTTTAGGAAGAATGTAGAGAATTTGGACAGGGTTTAGACAAGTAATGAAGATGATAAAAGGGATGGCATGAAAGCCATACAAGGAAAGCTTGAGGGAAACAGGTATTTAGTTTGGAGAAAAGGTGATTAAGTGGGGTAGGGGAGGGGGAGAATACCAGAGCAACAAGAAGGCCTCTGCATCCCTCCCTTGACCATGCCCATGCCCCATGGTATGGTGAGGAACACAGAAGTTTCCAGGTGGGGAAAAAACCTGACCCAGAGTGGATCCCAGGGAGACCCAGGAAAACCCCATGCAAATGAATTCACCTACAGGGGTGGCAGAGAGGCCACTCAATTGGTCACCCAGCATCCAGAAGGAGAATTAAAGGCAGCTGACTCTGACCAAAAGAAAGGGGCAAGAGAGAGTGGAGGCTCCCAGCTCCAATGCTTTTGGACATAGTGAAAGGGATGGATGGCCCCAGCCTTTTCTGTTATTGTATATTTCTGTTACTCCATTGGATGTGGAGAGAGTGATGGGGTGGTGGAGCTCCCAGCCAGCCCTGTTTATAGACACAGGGCAACTGAGCCAGCAAGTCTGACCAGCCCTTAAAGAACAGGCTCCAATTTGAATGGTGACTATGGCAAATGATAAATCCTACCTGTGGGAAGATTTTGTATAATAATGATGAACTGCCACATGTTAAGTGAATTAAACTTACAGCAAGTCTTGCCAGGTGAGAGCAACAAGAACGAGCACCTATAGTAGACTCCTGGTCAAGGGTAGTACCCAGGCTTGGGCATCTACCTCTGATTTGTCCAGGGGACTGGGGGGAGGGAGGGCATTAAAGGCTATCGTGAAGAGGAGAGAGAATTGGTACACTTTACTGCACAGAGGAAGTTATAAAGCAAGGTTGTAATATTTTTTTCGGGAAAAAAATATTCTCTCTCTCTAACCAGTAGGCAGCTAATCCTTTTGCCTAAGGAAGGTGGAGAATGTTCTTCATTAGAGATTTTCAAAAAGATACTTTATAAGCCTTTGAAAGTGATAATTTAGGAATTGTGCATCCTGCATTTCTGAAGGGTGTTGGATTAGATGACCACTGAGGTCCATTCAAACATGGTGATTCTATATTACATATGAAGCTGAGTTTTAGCTTTTGTATTTGAAGGATTTAAACTTAAAATATATTGTAAGTGTGACAGGGCAATACGTCTTCCCTATCACAGAACTCCAGGGGAGTAAAGGGAAACAGAGAACTTACCTTGGCAATAATACCAAATGACCTGGATGAGAACAAAAACAAAGACCTGCATATGCAGAGGAAGCAAGGACATTG
Source organism: Caiman crocodilus (assembly GCA_030014935.1). Lineage (NCBI taxonomy): Eukaryota > Metazoa > Chordata > Crocodylia > Alligatoridae > Caiman > Caiman crocodilus. Next base: position 14,558,376 of record JAGPOW010002673.1, read on the forward strand.
TTTTGAAACCTATGGGCCTTTGGAGTGTACAAAGACAATATGATCAGGTTCATTATTATTTAAGATTATTATACAGCTGTTTTTATATCTTTTTAAAGATTGTGCCCATTACTGGGGATATTAACATGTAAAACAGCAAGTGCCTTGTGTTGAAAACAGTGACTCAAATTAACTGCTGCCATTAAGCATAATTATTCCTTTTAAAGACTTTTAAATACATTTCAAGTATTACTGTTACTTTTAATAAAACATGAATTGAATTAACTAAGGCCAACAAAACATCTTGCTGTAAATACTAGATCCACCTGTCAGAAGCCTATATTCTAGTACAGTACTTGTGAAATTTTGGAGCATTAACTCAGCAATTTAAAATTTACCTGAAGACTCATGATCACTAATCTGAACTTTTGAAATGTCCTGCTTTAGATATGCCTGTCCCCTGGAACCATTTACAGACTCAGTCAGAGAAAATGAGTTATTATTATAAGTAACAGAGCAGAGAAGAGACAAAGAGTACACATAAAAAATGAAACACATCAGAACGAGTCCTTTCTGAGAGAGGCTAATGTTGGAAATAAGAACTCAACAAGGAAACAGTTACTGAAATGGCAAAAATACTGTGAAAAGGACAACATGCTGAGCGAGTGCAAAAATGAATGCCAGTGTCTATTGACACACCAGTTCTGCCAGCTACTAGTAGAGATTTGTGTTACTACTTTGCTTCAAGAAGGGGGTCATCATGACAATCTAAAGAGAAATTAAGGTTCTTACAATGATCCCAGTATGGATATTATAATGATAAATCGTGTTTGATCTTTAACTTCTTAATTATTGTTGTCTAGAGCTTTGGCATTTTGGTCTCCTCTGTACAAGGGGTTCCCTTGCCACTCAAGAAAACATGCATTTACTCAAATATAATACAGGGGTCAAATCAAACTGTTCTTCATTTGGAAGAAGTTGTTTGTTTTGGTCAGCAAGTTAACCACATTCCTCCAGATTTGACATCATATCTCTAACTAGCACTAATATTTTTTCTTAGAAACAGAGAATGAACATAACTGTAGGGAAGGGGAGTGGGGGTCCTCCTAAAGAAACCCTACACCATTTAAAATTTGCAGGCATTCCTTATATTGGTTTGTATTGTCACCTACTGCATTCTACATTTTGCCTTGGCAGATTAAAGAATACATCAATGAAGTCAATGAGTTCTTCATTTCCTTCTTAATCTGCAGTCCTAAAATCATGGAATTTAAATAATTTGAGCATGATTGAAGTACAGCAATAACTAATTTTAACATCTTATTCATCCTGTTACAGCATATTTTATTTAAAACAAACAAGCAAACACTAATTCAGGTTAAGGAAATGGGAAAATGTACAAGTAATGTAACACTGGGCAAAAAAAATCATGTCAGATAGTTACTCACAATAATAGAACTACACCTATGTGGTGGACTTACCAATTCATCCTGGCTCAAATGAGATTGTAAAATCTTCATTTTAATTGGTGGAGCCCATCCACCAATCAGGTAAGGACAGGGTGGGGCAGGCCCCATCTCTTACACCGGGGGGGGGCAAAAAGCCACCCAGACCTGATTGAAGCCTGCATTCTGCAGGTTGGGCAAGTCTTCAGAGGTGGAGCCTCTGGAGTGAATAAAAGGAGCTGCATGCCCAGCACACAGCAGAAGCATTGTGGGACTGAGTGGCCATTGGGGGCTAAGAAGAGCTGGGGAGAGCTGCTCAGCAGGTGGAAGCTGTAGCCCAGAAGAGCCCCAGAAGACTCTCTCAGCCAGACTGGAGTGGTGAGCAGTTTTGGCTACAGCCCCAGTCAGTGCACAATGCAACGCATGGGGGAGACCCTGGGAGCTGCAGAAGGCAGCTTGGGTCCCTGGACACTCGGCACACATAGTGGTGCACAAGGCTACCAGACCCTGCGAGTCACGTGGCTGCTTGGGTCTGCTACCCTCAGCTTGCAGCCAAGGACCCCAGTGCACATGGTGGAGCACAGAGCCACCAGACCCTGGGACCTGCACATGGTGGCTCAGGTCTGCTACCCTTGGTGTGTGGCCAAGACTCGGTACATGTGGTGGTGCACAGCCTGCCAAACCCTGGGAGCAGTGCCAGGTTGCTGGGGTTTGCAACCCCTCCCCAGCATGAGGCTAGGCACCCAGGAGGCATCAGCATGGTATGGTGAAGGTGCAGTGTGACCTGGGTTTTGGGACCTGCATAAGGTGGCCTGAGCCCCAATGGACAGCAGAAGGTGAATGTCCCAGGGGGATACAAGTGGAGGTCCCAGGGTGCCCTCTCACAGTGGGACCCAAGGCAGAGCTGACACACTCAAAGAGAGAAATGAAAAGCCCTGAAAATGGGTTGTATTTACTGTTTTCAGAAAGAAAGAAACCATGCTAAGCCAAACTGCCCATGCGGTTTGTCAGCCAGTTTTATTGCTGGCTGGGAGAGGTGCAAGCTGATGACATAATCAAAAACCACCACCTGGCTAATTAAAAAGCTGAAGGTGAAGGAATGGGGAGGAGAGCAGCAACACTAGAGCCAGGAGGCACAGCTGTTCCGGGTGTGTGCTCTAAAGTGGCTAGAGAGTGCCTATATGAGGCCAGATGGGTGCAAAGTGGTAGAGGGACCCCCTACCCTAGAGTAGCACAGGGCACCAGTATGTACTGGTGTTCATCGATTATGCAACTGGTATCCAGAGGCTGTCCCACTCTGGGCAGCGATGGCCTCATAAACTGACAAGAAGTTCATAAAATGGATCACATGGGTAGGAATATCCAAAGAAATCTTGACCGACCAGGGGTGAAATTTTTTGTCAGGGGTTTTACAGGTTTTGTGTCATACATTGCAGATAAAAAAACCTAGGTATTTCTATGTACCACCCACAGACCAATGTCCTCATAGAGCACCTCAATGGCACTATAAAAAGGATGTTGTGGCAGTGCATACAGGGTTATCCCTGGAAATGGGTTTACTGCTCCCTTTAATTTTCTTTGCTATCTGAGACACCCTGAAGGAATCATCAAGGTGCTCACCTTTCAATCTTGTCTTGGGACACTGGCCCCAAGGGCTGCTGCATGGTAGGATGAGAGCAGGATGCAGGGAATGTGAGGGACCTGGCATTGTACCAGAGGGAATTCTGACAATGCATACAGGTGGCACAGAACATGGCAAGGGATAACCTTCAGGAACTGCAACAGCATCAGAAGGCTAGGTATGATGTGCACACAAAAGAAAGGGAGTTCAGACCCAGCCAGAGGGTTCTGGTACACCTGCCAATGTCCATGAATAAGCTCTTAATGCAGTGGCAAGGCCTCTTTGAGGTGATCTGCAAAGTCAGCCCAGTGGATTAGGAGGTCCACAGGCCAAGACATCAGCAGGAAAGACAGATCTGCCACATAAACCTCCTACACAAATGGACCACATTTACGGAGGGTGAAGTGGAGGACTCAGGACCACAGGGACTAGTGAGAGAGGAGTCAGTGGCCTGACCAGAAGACCAGGTCCAGATACGCGAGGAATTCTCAGTCCTTTAGAAGGCTGTAATGAAGACGCTGGTGCATAATTTCCAAGATATCTTCTGAAAAGAACCTGGGTGGGCCAGGGAAGTGTGCCACACAATAAACACCCCACCAGGAATTATAGTGAGGGAGAGGTGGTGGCCCGTGCCCCACCACCTTCTTGGAGTGTCCCATGAGGGGATTAAGAAAATGTTAGGGCAAGACATGATACGGCCATCATGGAGTGTTTGGCAGAGCCTTAATGAATCAGATCCTGGCATCCCATGCCAGCTATGCTATGGCCTATATTGATTATATTGTCATCTTCACCCAGACATGGGCCCAACACTGGAGAGCACTACAAGCCATACTCTAGAAAGTACTCTAGGAGCTTTAGGGATGACAGTAAACCCATGGAAGTGCACACTAGCCCAGAGGCAGATGAAGTACCTGGGCTTTTTAGTAGGATAGGGTACCATCAGGCCACTAGGGGATGAAGTAGAAATTATCCACAGTTTTACTATGCCTCAGAACCACAGGCAACTACAGTCCTTCCTGGAACTGACTAATTATTATCATTGGTTTATGCTCCATTTCTCAGAATTGGTGGCACCACTCACAGAAGCTCTGAAAGGACTAAGAACAGGGGCCAGAAGGTGGACCACAGAGATGAGGCACTATTTTGAGCTCCTAAAGAATTTGTTATGTGAAGATGTAGTAATACGAACACCTGATTTTCACAAATCTTTTATCTTGCAGATGGATGCCTCAGAGACAGCCATAGGGGATGTTCTGACTCAAGAAGATGTTAGAGTTGAAGGACCCATGGCCTACGGAATTCACAAGCTGCTCCCCATGGAGACACATTACACCACCATAGAGATGGAATATTTAGCAATTCAATGGGCCATGGAGCATTTCTGTTACTATCTGACAGGGAAGGAGTTCAAGCTCATAACAGATCATGCTCCCCTACAGTGGTTGAGCAGGGCCAAAACTGATAATGCCCAAATAACCAGGTGGGCCCTGGGCCTGCAACTTTTCAAATATTACATCACCTCATAAAAAATAACATGGTGGCAGATTTTTAACCAGATCCGAGGCTGCAGACAGACCATCAGATATAGTAAGCCAGGAGATGAAAAAAAATGGACTCAAGTTAGGAGACCGAGCCAAAGACTCAAAGTGCCCCAAGGCATCGGGGGGAGGGGATTGTGTCCCAAAGGGACACAAGTGGAGGCCCCCGGGCACTCTTTCGTGGTGGGACTTGAGGCAGGGCTGACCTGCTCAAATAGACAAATGAATAACTTTGAAAATGGGATGTACTTACTGTTTTCAGAAAGAAAGGAGCTGTGCTGAGACGAACCACCCAGGTGGTTTGTCAGCTGCTTTTATTGCTGGCTGGAAGTGGCACCAGCTGATGACATCATCAAAAAACTGACATCTGGCTCATTTAAAAGCTGGCAGTGAAGGAATAGGCAAGAGAGCAGCAACACTGGATCCAGGAGGCACGGCTGTTCCCCAGGCTACTTATGGGCTGTGTTGGCACCTCGACAAGGAGATGGATGGAGACCCACAGGAGGGGTCCTGACTCATATAAAAGAGGCGTCTCCCCATTTCAGCTGGGCAACTGGGTTAAAGAAGACAGCATCGAGGCATCCTAAGGACCAGAGATGCCAGACCTGTGAGTGGGGTGGGCTGAAGCCCCAAGCTCCAACTATTCTTTTCCTTTTTTGTGGTTTTTTTGGTGCTGTTGTTTTAAAGGGTCTACAACAGCTCAGAGCAGAGAAGGAGGCTTTGGGTGCCTTCTTGTGTTAAGGGGAAGGAGGCAAGGGAACTCCACATACTGCTATGCCTCAAGAGAAAAGTGGGCACCGTGACAAAGGCAGTATCATGATCACCGCCTTCCTGCATGAAGGGAAAACAAGATACAGGCAGGGAGAAAAAGCAATGACATCAAGGGACAACATCTGGCGATCCTGAGGGCTGGCATATGGCTGGGATGAAGGGGAGGTGCAGCCCCCAAAACGCCTGCTAAGCATAGCACCTGGTTCATGAGAACCCACAAGAAGGAGCCCCACCACTGAAGAGAATAAGACAAAGTCATGGCAGGTGAGTGCCAGAGCCTTCCTCAGGAGCAAACGTGACCCAACACCTAGGCCTCAGGGACACATTCTGTGGCTGGTACTGGGCATGCACTTTAAAGCCGCTAGAGAGAGTCTATATGAAGCCAGGCAGATACAGTGAGGCCAGGGGTGGTCAATCAGGGACTGAGGAGGTACTGGGACCCTCTCCTTACTCCCCCGAGGAGCTGTGCCAAGGTTTAGCACCCTTCAGGAAAGCCCAGTGCTTTCAGCCAAGTAGGTACCTAGAAGGGGCTACTTGCACTTCATATTTTGTAAATAGTTACATATTGTTATCCTTTAATGTGACCTGGGTTATGCCGTCAATCTGGGGTTTACTTGTTGTTGTTGTTCTTGTTTGAACTTACCTGTTGTTACCTATTGTTTATCTGCCTTTGTTGTACTTACCCATTTCAGACAGCTGCTTACCTGCATAGGGACACATGTCCTTTTGAGGTGGTGGTTTCCTGGACCTTTGATCATAGAGCATAATGGTATTTGGGTGATCTGGATATTGTATATATTTACCAATACACTCTTATAAATCTAGAAATATTATTATTCTCATACTAATAAAGCTGTAAATAATTAAGCTGTCCTGGCTTGACACTACAGAGAATTGGAGGGGGCAGGGGAAGGAGTGGCCTGCATAAAAGACCCCTCTTACAGCACTCCTGCCTAGCTATCTATCCCCTCCAATTGAAGGGGAAGAAGTATATAGTGGGATGCACACAGGTTACATCTATTCATGCCAGATGAATATCTGGCCCATTTCTACTTTGTTGAGACAAGACTATTGTACCTCAGATTGGAAATTCCAGCTCAGTAACATCTGCTGAACTCAAACTTTTAGGAGATATGGCATATCTGTCAGACACCAAAATCTGAAAAATACTTACTTTAATCAGATATGCCACAAAAGGGGAATAAAAGAGGCCAAATTTTAACCATTTTTAAACAGTTAATAATTAGAATAACTGACCCATAAAAACACAATCCACAACTCTATTGGTTCTTATCTTAGCCTCATAGTAAAAATCATGAGGTCTCCACAATACGGGATCTGTGGAACTTGTTAGAAGCTTGTCTATACCATGATCCAAAGAATTGACAGTTGCCCAATAGAATATAGTTTTAACTTAAAAACAGATAGCTATTTCACTTCAAGTTGCCATGCAGACAGGATCTTAAGATTAATAGAATCAGGCCTTCTGTGCTTAGTAATTAATGAAAAATAAGGCATGCAGTAAACCTGGAGAGGTTAGGTCTAACCTTTTTGGAAGGTAGGGGAATAAAAGTCACAACTTTTTCCAGCTGTACAGTTTTTCAGCTTTCGCCTACTTAATTAAACTTTTGTACAGAACAATTAACACCAGATTTTTTTTTTCAATTGCATAGGGTTTTTAAGAATGAAAGAAGTATAAGCAACAAAAAACTTTTATAACTGGGATACAGTCAGTAGTGTAACTAGGAATGGGTAAGAGGGGTAGTCACTCCAGGCATCAAGCTAGGATAAATGCTGGATCACCCTGCACCCACAAAGAGTCCATGTCCTGTCAACATACCCATGCCAGGAACTACAAAACAGTCCCCAGCTGATGTCAGTGTCGCTTTCCCTTTAAGAGCAACAGCCAGGGCAGGTAAAGGGTATGGTGGCATCAGCAGCAGTTCAGCCAGTAACTGTTTGGGAGTTCTCAACACTGGTAAGACCACTGCCTTCCCACTCACTCACAGGACCCACACACAGACCCTCTACCCACACTCTCAGAACTGTCCTCCCCAACCACAGGGTTTGCCCAGGGCACCAACTCTGCTTGTTACACAACGGGATAGAGTTGCTCCCTTTGTTACATTAGGCTTATTCAGAATATCTACAGTTCAAGTGAACAGGGCTTAGACTTGTAAGTCTGACAGCAAGGACTGCTTCCAGGGAGTATGGCGGTGTGGTTTCACTACTTTTGACTTTGGCATGCATGTTCAGTGAGGTCAGAGCTAGGGATGTGTGAAACAGCACCATTTTGTTTTGGTTTGACTTCTGTTTTGCTGTTCTGGTGGAACAGTGTTTTCTTTACAGTTTCATTTCATTTAGTCGAAACTGTTTTGCTGTTTCAATGCTAGTTCAATGTTTTGCTCATAGGCTATAATGGGGTATCACAAAACTGCCTATAACATTGTCGTTTCTTTCCTGGTTCAAATGAAAACAGCAGGGAAGATAGGTCCTTCTGCAGCCACAAAGTCTGTCAAGTTTCAATGAGATATGTGCAGGAGTTTCTGTGAAACTGCATCGCAGAGTCTTGAAAGAAAAATTTGTGTCACTTGTAAGTGTGAAGGCACAGCAGGGTGGAAATAACAGTTATGGTAGCCCTTTATGAAGCCATTAACCCTACCAGGTTTCAAGGAGATAGGTACAGGTGGTTTATGGGAAACTGCACCTCAAGCTGCTGACAAGCAAAACTTGTGACAGGAGTGATTATATGTGTATGTTAAGCTTCACTCTCACTGGTTCTGGAGCCTCTACATGACAAGGTAGTGTGCCCCAATGAGGTCTCCTTCTCCCTTCCAGCCTCATCCTGTTACACCACTTTAAATAACAAGAGATAAGTAAGCAGCACAGTAGCACTAGCATCTCAGGCAGTCAAACTGTCATTGAGACTTTAATTCTTTTCCTGAAGAATCTTCTTTTCCAGCAATTCCCACGGAACTCTCCCTGCCAGCCCCAGCCTTGGGGCATAGATGTGCCCAGGGCCCTGCCTCCTTCTGGTCTGATGACCAGGGATGCGTGCTAGGGGTGCTGGTCTAAGGACATGGCACTGGCAGACAAGGTCCATTGGGTCATTTAGTAGACCAATTGAATAGTTAGAGAAATAGATCTTAGGAAGATTTTGGGTTGAAGAACCCTTTGTCAGTCTGAGGAAGCACCTGCAGTTAGTGTGTGTGCTATTTCTGGATGGAAGGAATAATGAAAAAGCCAGAGGCTGGCATGCAATGTAGGCAAGAAAGCCAGTCAGCAAAAATGGAAATAGAGGTGTCAGTGCTTGTTTGAATTTCAAAACCACTTTTCACAGATGAGCCTATAAATTGCACTTCATCAACCTCCTAGGTACAGAAACTTATGGACTAAGTATAGACATTGGAATTCTGACACGCTACAACTGCCAGACATCTGACTCCCCAGGTACTAGGGCTATGTGAAGTTTCATCGACTGTTTCATTTCAACAATGTTTTGACTCATTTCAAGCTCAAAGCAGTGTAATTAAAATGAAGTGAAAGGCTTCAAAACAACTTTGAAACAAAATGAAGTCAGTCAAAACATTTCAAAAGTTGTAAAATGTTTTGAATTTTGAAGCAACCAGGGGGTGGGAGACAGAGGAGAATCAGGGCTGTGCTCCCAGTAGCTCCAGGCTCAGCCAGGTGGGGAGGGTAGCACTGGCTCTCCCTGCCTCCTGTGGCTGGGCTGCAGGAAGCCAATCACAGCACAGGGGAAGAGAATTGAGACCTGCCTCTGTTCCCCTCCCCAGCACTGCAATTGGGCTGGGGAAGGCAATTCAACCCAGCTGAGCTGTGTTTCCCTTCCCAGCATGGTGATCTGGAGAGCCAGTGCTACCAAATGAACTCAGGAAACCCTAATCATCGTGCTTAGGAAGAGATCTTGGCCCAGATGGGCTGAGTTCATTTCCCCAGCCCAGTGGTTGTGCTGGGACTGAATTCATTTCCCCAGCCAGATGGTCATGCTGGAACTTACCTCAATTGGGCTGAGTTCCTTTTCGCAGCCTGATGGCAGCGCTCAGCTCAGCCCCAGTTACCTTCCCCAATTGATCTCAGCGCTGGGGAGAAGAACTGAGTGATGGGGCTCAGTTCCCTTCTCCAGCTCCCCAGTCCCAGGTGGTATCCCTCCCTCATCTGGCAGGCAGATTAGGGCCCGCAACCCTGAAAGGACTGCCACAGCCCCTGCAGCCCTCCCAGGGTGGGGTCCTGATCTGCCTGTTGGTTGAGAGAAGCTATTTGGAGCTTCTCCATCATAGCCTATAGGTGAAACATCAAAACAGCATTGCCCTGCCCTGCCCAACAAGTCACACCTGCTGTACTTCTGCCATTCATCCTTACCCCTCTACTCCTCCCACCTCCATTGAATTGAGCAGTGGGTGAAAAAGAGGGGATGAGTGGTCATAGTACTCACACTCTGGATTCTAGAACCAGGCAATGACTGTGGTTTTGCCCAGAGCTCATACTGATCACTTGCTAAGCTCAGAGAGCTAAGGACATATGTGGAGCTCCATATCTTTGGCTAACCAGGCAGAGAGCTCAGATCTCATTTTGCATGTACAGCACAGTCAATAGGGTTGCAGCTGTTCCCCCTTTTCCACACTTCTGCATCTGCTTCTGCCTTAAAGCAGGATTTTTTACATGGATGCACCTCAACTTCCTCTGTTTGTCTGACTTAATCTAAATGTGGTGACCATCAAGGCACAAAGTTGTTGTTTTGTTTTTTTTTTAAACTGAAAAGGGGGAGATTAGCAGGGAAGATTCTGTTGATGTAGGGTGAGGGAATTTCTAGTTAAAAAGAAAGTGGCTTTTTCTCTCCCTCTCAGAATAGCCATACCTAAGGAATTGTTTTCACAGGTACATTATATAAATTGAAAACAATTTCACAAAAATTGCTGAAATTGCTGAGTGAAAAGATTTCAGAGATGCAGCACTTGCTTAAATCGTGACAAAATTCTGTATAGGTTTATAAAAACATATATGTTATACCTGTAAGAATTTTTTTTTAAATGTGTACAAATGGAACAAAATATGCCAGGCAGCCCTGATAATATCTGGTTGTCTCTTTCTGCATGGAAAAGTTCCAACAATAGTGTTGTGAATAACCTCGAGCCATTTTCCTAAAGGCATGATAAATGGCCTCGAGCCATCTTCCCGAGACAGGATACACGGCGAGATTGGAAGATTGTTTTGTGAATTATGCCCATCTGCAGTGATAAGGAGGAGACAGCTGTACTAGGCAAGGGGCCTCAAAGACAAACAGCAAAAT
>JAGPOW010002673.1:14580785-14600504 GCA_030014935.1 Caiman crocodilus
TTAGTATAAAAAATGCTTAGAAATAGTTTTTGGTGTGCTTGCTACCTTGCACCTTTATTGCTGGCAATAAAAGCTTTTTTTTTCCTTTCAAACTTCCCTCCTGTATTTGTATTGGCTGATGCATACTGGGCGAACAAATCCAAACTTGGGCTGGGGCATAACAATGTCTGGGGCTGGGTTGGGAGACTCTGTTCCCCTCCCCCTCCCCCTCCCCCCACCCCCAGCTGACCCACAGTGAGAAGCTTTGCTGTCTTAGCCCAGAGGAAGAGCCAACTATTTGCTGGGCTGGAGCAGTGGAGTGTAAGCTGTGTTCTAGCAGGTTACCCTGCAAGAGGGAGGGTGAGGTGAAATCATCCTGGGATACTGAGGGACTACAAGGTAACTTGATTCAGGAAGGGATCTGGGACATAAGTGTGATAAACTGGTTTAACCTAAACCAAGTATAACTGAGTACATCTATCCAGATCTATCTTCAACCAGGCTCTACAATTTTGAAATCAGGCTATGTGTACTGAACTTCTGTTCTCTGTTACAGGTTAAAACAGTTTTTGCTCGCTTATACCAGTTTAAATGTAATTTCTGTTCCTAGAGAAAGTGAAGAACAATTGTACTGAGCCAATATCTTCCTTTTTTATTCCCTCTAATGCCACCATACTGGAAGCAGCTGCAAAAAAGATTATAAGCTAGCGATTCCTATTTATCCCTCTCCACCAAATAGATACCATTTCTCTGCTTGTGGAACAATCACAATAAGTGCTTGTCTAAAGGTGTAGATACTCCATTCCTGAATTAAAATTATTATATTTCAGAACAATTAATCAATTTTGGAAGTTGTCCAAGTAGGACTTCCACCTTAGCATAGAGTATCCAGATAGAAAGCTATCCCATTCATTGTCTTTATGTAAACAAGTCAAATATTAGATTTGTGGTCCACTTCATAATTTGACTAATGGAAAAAAAAACAAGAAAAAGGTCACTCCACTTTATGAATATACACTACAAAGACTCTTACTAATCCTCTTGATCTTTGGGATAGTTACAATTATTTGGGAAACTGGAATTGACAGAAATCAAAATCAAGGAATTCAGGAGGAAAATCAAAGTACCAGTCCAAAAGCATGGAGAAGAAAACCATTTCAGCTATTTTTATCACTGAAAAACTTCTAACACATGGTTTTATCCTTTAATTTTATAAAGCTGCCTCTGGTTCATACACTCAAGCTGCTTATGCACAGATATTACAATATAGTCCCTGATAATCTTAAAGAGTGCAGAAAATAATGAGTTAAGTTACTGTTTGACTTGTGTGTGTTATATTTTAAAGCTGTGCAAATGATGATGGTTCCATTTTGCTGATGTTCAGTTTCACCTTGTAGGGGTTTTATTAAAATAAAACTGTCGAAGTGAAACCTACATAAACTCAGGTGTCTAATTCAGATTTATAAAAGGAATCATATTAAATCCATGTACAACAGCATTGTGTGTAGGCAGGTAAGATGGAAAAAAAGATGGCCTCAATTTTGATAAAAATGGTGATGGCTTGGTAACAAATTCACAAACTGTATTAGGTCTGGGCAAATTTGAACTGAATTTCAAGTTCCTTATAATACAGGAAAACAGCTGTACAATTCTATTCAGCATGGCCAAACTTAACTATTAGGATATTTATCATATCCCTAGTGTATTTGAGATTTTATAATAGTAGTGCTGCAGAATCTGGACTAATGCCTGAATTTAAACCCCAAACATACTTGGTATGAATTAGGTATTGCCAGAAACCTGACTTGAATCCTTCTCCAGTTTAATCTTTTGTCTCAAACAATCTGCTTCTAAAGCATTTACTAAAATTCTTGAAGGCTGAGGATTTATAAGCCAAAATACCGAGACCCCTTTATCTTCATGTGTACTAGATCATATTGCTCAAATAGTATATATGTTTATTTTATGTTTTTCACTACTGAGGACAAGGATGAATTCCCCTTTGAAAATTTGGTCCACAGATTGTTTAGCTTCCTCATAAGTAGTTTGGGTGGCATTTCAAAAGAAGTCAGTATTTTATGATTAATTGAAATAATTGAAATTTCCTTGAAACTTTGATTAAACCTACATTACAAATTGCAAAAAGAAAAAAACCTTAACAAACATGTACAGTATGTAATTTACATTCTAAAAATGTACTGCAAGTTAGTATGTTTAGATACCAAGGCATCTCAATACATCATGAATAAACTAAGATGATCCAAGATGAACATGGGCCACAAATGCGAGGACACAGTCAGTAGGGCTAACTGCACCTTGTCATGCATCCATAGATGCATCACAAGCAGGGACAAGGAGGTGATCCTCTCCCTCTGTGCAACACTGGTCAGGCCACAGTTGGAGCCCTACATCCAGTTCTGGGTGCTACACTTTAAGAGGGATGTGGATAGCATTGAGAGGGTCCAAAGGAGGGTGACTCACATGATCCGGAAACAGCAGGGCAGATCCTATGAGGAGAGGCTACAGGACCTTAACTTGTTCAGCCTTCACAAAAGAACGCTGAGAGGGGACCTGGTAGCCAACTACAAACTTTCTAGGGGGACCAGTGAGGAATGGGAGAGACCTTGTTCTCCCAAGCACCTCTCAGACTAACAAGGAATAATGGCCATAAGTTTTTAGAAAGTAGGTTCAGATTAGACATTAGAAGGCACTACTTCACAGTCAGGGTGGCTAGGATCTGGAACCACCTTCAAAGACAAATGCTGGCACCTACCTTGGGGGTCTTTAAGAGGAGGCTTGACAATTACCTAGCTGGAGTCAATTGAGCTCATTTCTCTCTCCTGCCCAGAGCAGGGGGTGGGACTAGAAGATATGCAAGGTCCCTACTGATCCTACATCTATGAATCTATGAATAACTATTGGGAAAAACAAAAGGTTGAAATGTTGTTTTAACCTTGATGGTCCAGACATTATGCAAGAAGAAAGATCTTTTTAGTGATATAACTTATTGAAACATCTGTATACCTGTGAGAAATGTTATAGTAGGGTGAAAAAGAAGGGTAGAGGTGTAACCCTATTTGCAATTCACTGCAACAAGCAGCAAGCGTGTGTTTCAGGTAGAGGTGATCTACCAGTGTCAGAAAATTCATGTTGCCAATCTGGCAAGTAGTGCATGTATTGTAATTGTAGCGCATAATGTAATCCAAGATGCCTGCCATAAATTCACATTTTGGTTAATATTTCAGCCTCCATATTAGAATATTAGAGTATTAATATTAGAAAATTAATTCCGATGACAAAACCAACATTATATGAACCAAGGAGATCAATAGTAACACTTTCATTGTTTGGATGAGCTATTATGTATTTCTATGGGAAATGTGCTGGAAGATATTGCAATAGACATTCTAAATGCATGTGACAAAGGAAAAGAAATCATGAACACCAGTATCCAGATACATCTTTATGCAGATGCTAGAGAGCTTTACTACAAACATACCCAAGTCAAAATTGAAAACATTTAAAGATATGAAGCAGGGGTGGGCAAAATATGGCCTGTGGGCCAGATCCAGCCCATGGAGAGTTTCCGTCCAGCTTGAGGCAGGTCCCCTTGTCCCACCTGGCTATGACACATCCTGCTGATCCTAGGCACACAGTGGGACTGGCGTGGCTCTGCAGCTGGAATGCCTTTCTAGGCAGCCCAGACAGTGGCATCTCCTTCCAGCTACTGCCACTGCTGACCTCAGCCCATGGTACCATCGGGAAATCACATGTACAGCGCCTTCTCCTAACCCACCTAGGCAGGCTCAGAAGCAACAGCAGTGGTAGTAATGGGCAGAAACTGTTGCTCAGTGTGGGGGAAAAACAGCCCCTCCCCACCACTGCTGCCAGGCAGTTCTTGGTGCAGCCACCCAGAGCCCATGCCATGCCATGCCAGGCAGTGCAGAGCAGGGGTGGTGCTGTGCACTGCTGGCAGTGGTGAAGGGGCACCACAGAGCAAGCAGGGCACTTCAGACTATTGTGAAGTGGGGACAGGTGTTGACTGGCACAAGGGGGCATGCATGGGGTTCTCCTATGAACACCCCACCACATCCTTAAAACCTCTCCAACAAATCTCACAACCACACTCTCCCCCACACACAGTCACATACCTCACAAACATTGCACCCACCCACACCGTCCACACAAACCTCATGAGCCCCCCACACACATCCATGAGTCTCTGGGGGGAACCCTACTCACTGGTATGCACACATTCCACCACACACACACACAGAGCCACCCTCCCACTTCCACACACTCCAAAGCCCCCTCAGAAACCACATACCCATACACACACCACATGTCCCCACAGACCCCCCACAATCCACCCACATCTAAATATACCCCTGCACCCTCCTCCACAGCACTCATATACACACGTCTCCCCACAAACCCCTTACCCACCCACCTATCCCTCCTCCTCCACAATATATATGAGTGAGACTTCATTTTGATCTATTCTTCAATCACCTCTATATACACAATGCAAACACACAAAAATCAGGACAAATCTTTTTTAAATTAAATTAAAATATAATATTTTGGATGTTTGATTTTTAGTATACAATTTAGTGGGGTTTTCTTCTGGTTCCAAGATAGCAAACCTCTATCCCAAAAGGAATACTTCCAGGGGCCAGCGGAGGGACTTCCATCAGCAAAAGTCAGGACTTATGGGGTGGGACTTCTAGTCCCAAAATAGAAACCATGAGGCTTGTCAATGGAGGGGTGGGAGGGTGGGAACCCTTTGGCTCTTAATAGCTCACCAAAACTCATTAAGTGGTTCTCCAGCTGAAATAATTGCCCACCCCAATGTAAAGTGAGACAGACCAGAAAAAAGAAACAGATGCATAATACAAAGATCATCCAGTGAAAGCTACTCTCAGCAACTGCGGCAGGTAGAAGGTTAGATGTACACTCTCTCTGAAAGCACAAATTATCTGGATAACCTCAGTCATTTTTCAAATATAATCCCCCCACAAAAAACCTAAAACAAAACAAACCTTGTTTAACATGGCTGACAATGCAGCCTTGTCATAGATTGGCATTGCAGTCAAATCATTAACTGTTCTAGCAGAAGCTACTTCAAAAAAATCAACTATTATTATCAACAACTTCTCTCTTGTAGAGAGAATAGGAAAACTGAAAATTGCACAAACATTTGGAAATTTGTCTCATTACTTTGTGCAGCAAGTGTTTGACGACTGTTCTCACAGCTGCAATTGAGCTAATGTTGTCTTCAACCGATACATAGCACCAGCCATAAAGAATATTAAGGATTCAAACTACTATGTCCATCTGCAGAATCATTAGCAGCAGATATCTTCTATTACTGGCATCATGGATTAGTTTCATATCCTTACCAGCAAACAAAGAAAACCTAGTTAATTTTCAAAGTGAGGAGCTTTTTAAGGAATTATGGCAATGTTTCCAAAGTGAAGGAATGATCGTTGTTGGTCATTTCATTGATGGAAAAGCAGAATACTCCAGCTCATGTGATGTTTTGCAAATCATTCACAGCAAGAAGATGAAGACACAATAATTCTTACATGGCAAACATGCAGTCAGCCAGGAATACTCCTCTCTAGTATTCTCTTGCAATGACACAGATGTACTGGTCCTTCTTCTATGGCAGAATCTTACACCTAATGTTTAGATGAAGAGAAGCAACCAGTAAAATTCATTCCAGTTCATGATACTGTATCAGAATTCCCTGAGACAGCCTGTACATCTCTAATTAGATTCCAGTCTCACTGGTTGTGACACCACCAACCACTTCACTGGTGTGACTGGGGACCTTCTCTGAGGCTACATCTTGATTTTTCTGCCACAACGTGAATGTTATGGTAATATATTAAGCAGGAGGCTATCCATTCTTTGCCCTGGGACCACAGCATGCCTGTCTCACACTGCTCTCCACACTTACCCATCAGATGGTGGGGGCTGGTATTAAGGCACCCCTACCTACTTTTTAGCAGGTTGGTAATTGGTCTGGTATTTCTTGGAGGCTGTCCTTCCACAGACAATTCTGCCAGATCTCCCTTCCCTGGCAGGGTGCAGTTTCAGATCAGGCCCAAGACCAGGAGCTCCAGCCATCCCCATAACTCCTGCCGTTACCTCCAAGATGTTCATGAGCAGCAGATCAGCTGGATGTTGTCTCCTTGGATGCTTGCAGCAAACTGCTGCCCCGGCCTGTGTGTGTTGGGTCCTAAAATGGCCACCCTGATCAAGCACCTGTCAGCTGCCTGCCTGCAGCCCCTGAAGTGGCAGGCACGCAAAGATGTACTACCACAAGTGGTTACACTAAGAAAACTGCTTGGAAATTGCTTGTTCAACACCCACATGTATTGGCAGGTCTGGGAACTAGGCCTGATGTTGATAAGGATTTCTACAATTGTGTAAAAAAGTTTGTCGTCTTGATGTAGTAGCTTTCAACATCTTTGACAATTCTTCTGGATGTTATGGTGAAATTGTTCTATCAAGAAAAAGCTTGGGATAAACTTCTTCCTATATATGACTCCCTTGTGCAACATGAAAGTCTAATGTGGTGAAGTGCACTTGAACCTAATCCACAATTGCCGTCACCTGACTAGTGTGATTGGTAAGCTGAAAATTATGGTTATGTTCCTATCATAAACACATTTGAATCGTTATCAGCAGAATTCTTTCAGATAACAATTTACAATTGCAAGATGGAATGCTGGGGACCAGCATTCTAATGCCATCATGTTAATTTGCCATGCTTTCCTGCCTGTGAGTACCGTGAGACCACATGTTACAATATATATAATAACTACAGGGATTCAGAAACAGATTCAGAAATGGATTCAAGTGATGAAGAGATCTGAAAAACTGCAATGACCCATGGCATGAATGTTAAATATATCATTGTATTACCATTGTATTATCATCGGAGTAGTCTATTGCATTTTCCTATTGCCTTGAGACAAACATATCTCTGTGTGTTTCATTGTCATTGTGTTACGAATTATCTGACTTACCCACATTGTTAATTTTTTTAAGTATTATCTTATGATATACAACTTAAACAAGTAGGCTAGCCTGAGTTAAAATGTTTCTCATACTATCAGCCTGTTATGAAATTCATACTGATAAAAATTTCAAGATTTTCATATTGGAATATTGTTTACTGGGTCTTTTAATTACATCGTGTCAATTCATACTTGTTAATGTGTCAGCCATATTCGAATCCATGTGGCTACCATGACAGAAATGTTATGATTGATCTCAGTTCATACAATGTTGGTTTCCTCATTGGAATTAATTTTCTAACCCTAGTGGGAGCTGAATTATGGACCAAAATATGAATTTGTGGCAGTCATCATGCAATATGGTAGCTATACATACTGCTTACCAGATTGGCAACATAAATTTTCTGACACAAGTAGATCACCTCTACCTGAAACACACTGTTGCTGCTTGTGGCAATGAGTTGCCAAAGACAACAAAATCTAGAGACCTTATTTTTCAATTTATACTCCATTATTTGACAAGCATTCAGGCACAAACTGCCCTTCTTCAGGTCTGGGCCTTAAAAGCCTCTCTAACATCTTTCACAATCATACAAGTGGTTTGGTTAAAGATATCACTAAAAAGACCCTTTGCATTTCTCAGACTGTCTGTGCAATCCAGGCTAAAACAACACTCCACATCTATTACAGCAAGGGCGGGCAATTATTTTGGATGGAGGGCTGCTTACTGAGTTTTGGCAAGCCATCAAGAGCCACATGACAGGCAGCTAGGGGCAGATAAATATTAATTTTCTAAAATTTTTAGGGGCCACACAGGCTGGATAGAATGGCCTGGTGGGCTGCATTTTGCCCACCCCTGTACTACAGCATGGAAGATATTTAAATTTGTTGCCTACAAAAGAAAATCCACAACATGAAGCAAAAAAAAAAAAAAAGCCTGGCTACTCAATGACATCTTCTTTCTATGCATGTCCAATAACTATATCATCATTCCCATGGGACTTACCACCTGTAGCTCTGTGGCTAATACATACAACCCCAAATATGCTACACAACTATGCAGAAAGCCTTAAGGAAAAGAAAAAAAAACGACACAATTTTTTTCAACTATCCTACTTCAAAAAGGATCTGTCTAAACTGGATGTATTTCCATACTCCATTGCAGTAAAAGAAATAAACTCAGAGGCATATTTTTTCTTATAATGCAGAACCAGGATTTTTACCAAAAACACGTGATAGCCATCTAAGGCCAGACCTAAAACAGGCCTGAAATCTTAACATTGCTCCCAACTATACATTGGTATAATGAAAGAAGAAATAACAATGAAAAGTTCTTTTTATATAATAGGAAAAGGCAATTCCATGCCTTAGAAGGTAAAGAGGAAAAACAAGTGAGAAAGAGGATTAGGATTATGAATGTTATACAGTCTTTGTTACATCGTTGCAGTATTCATTTTTGTCCAGATATTTGAAAGGGTGGAGTTCTGACTAAACTCTATACCCACTGAAATCAAGGGTGCTTGGGGTAATGCTTTGATCTTTGAAAGTACAAGACAAATCCATCCCAGAAAGAAAGAAAGAAAGACTATGACTTTTTAACTACTTTATTTCAGTGAAGGTCAGGTACAGAAAGCAAAAAAGCCATCAAACCACACCATAGAGAAACCAGTCCAGAAGATTCAGAACATCACACCGAGATAAACACCTTCCCAGTAGTACACGTCATGCCTAGCATGCCATTATAGCCCTCAAGAAACAAATAGTTCCACCCTTCCCTGTCCCATAGTACACATGCAAAAACCTTCAGCATCTCACCCCAAGAGAAACAAAAGCAGCCTGATGAGGGCCCAGGGCATGGCACAAGCCGGAAGCCACAGTCTGCCACTGTGCCCGCCCGGTTGCCCAGACCGGTCAAGACATCAGAGCACGTCTTTGAGACGGCCATCCTCCATGTGGCACATTGCTCCCTCAAGGGCCCAGAGTGCCTCAAAGGTGGGCACCCTCCGCCGGAGCACAGCATGCTCAAACTCCAGCAAGAGGCGCACCTGCACTAGGAGGCTGAAGAGGTGTTTTTGGCAAGCCAGTTGCAGTGGCTCTTGAGGACGGCCGTCTTGGCCTGTCCCAGCAAGAAGCTGGCCAGGCAGAAGGTGCCCTGCTCGGCTGCCCAGTACGGGTAGGAGCATACATAGGTGGTCTCTGAGAAGCTCCTGCCCAGTGCCCACAGCGGTGGCTCAAGGGTGGCAACGAGCAGCCAGAGGTGGGGACAGTCCAGGAAGGCATGAAAGAGATCCTCCTCCACGCCCTAAGGGCAGAAGGGGAAGGCCATCAAGGCAGCTGGGTCCAAGTGGGATGCAATTGTGCCAGTGGCTAGGATGCCATGCAGCAACCGCCACTTCAGGTCACCAGTCTTCTTGGCAGTCAGAGGCTCATACAATGTGTGCCATACCGGGCGGGCTGGTGGGGAAGCCAGTGGCCCCAGGTGCCATCGCCATGCTGTATGGGGGTGGCCCACCAACACCTGAGCATGGCGGACGCAAACCACCCAGGTATACAAACTTCTACGCAATATAGAAGCAAAGAGACAACCCCCGTCACTATCAGGAGGCCGCACCAGGCACTGCTGCCACACAGTGTCAGGGCAACCAGCCAGCACCTGGGCGTGCCAGCTGCACATCACCCATGCGTAGAGGCTCTTGCAGGGCAGGGTGCCAAAAGGGCAGCTCATACTGCTGCTGAGGGGCACTGGGAGCCTAAGCAGCGTGTTGGGTCACTTGGCCAGCTTGCCAGGTACCACTGGGATGACGGGCAGGGGTGGGAAGGTGTCGTGTGCGGCGTTGGTGGTGGGGAGGGTCCGTTGAGCCTGAAGATAGACTTCCAGGGCAGTCACTGTTTCCATTGGGAGGGCACCCCTGATGGTCCATAGAAGATGGCCCGCGGTGCAGACAGAGTGCAGCACCAGCTAGGCAGCTAGGGCTTCCGGTGACAGTGAGGCCAACTAAGCAGGGTCCAGGAGGTGCTCCAGGTGCATGGTGCATGTCTTGAGAGCTGCCGTAAGGTTGGCGGAGGCCAGGCTTGATGCAACATGCTGCAGGGCTCGGTTGTAGACCAGGGGCTCCCAAAGCAGGTGCAGAAACTGCAGGTGCCTGGCCTGGGGACAGAGAGGGAAAGCCGCCCACCAGGCCAACACCATGCTGCAGTAGAAGGGGGGAAGGACTGCCCTGTTGAGGCAGGTGAGGTCCAGCAGAAACAGCTCCCGGTCAAAGTCAAGACCCCCCATTCGTTGCAGGAATTGGCACGCCAGCTGCCACCATGGGAGGGGGCCTTCAATGTACAGGAGCTGTTGGAGGGCCTGCAGCTGGTAGGTGGCCACCCTGCTGGCCAGGTCAATCAGGCCTTGGCCCCCCTCACCGGTGGGCAGGTAAAGGGCAGCTTGTGAGAGCCAGTAGCATCCGTCCCACAGGAAGTCCACCAGGAGCCACTGCAGTCTTTCCAGGAGCTGTGGCGGAAGGTCCCACACTGTGCAGTGGTGCCACAGGGTCGCCGCCATCAAGTTATTGACAACAAGCACCCGGCTGCGGTAAGAGAGGGTGGGCAGATGCCAGCACTGAAGGCAGGACTCCACTCCCTCCTCCAGGTCCTCCCAGTTGTGGGCTGCAAAGGCTGGAGGCCCCAGAAACACTCCCAGGGCTTTGAAGCCTTCCCGGTGCCAGGTGAGGCCTCCTGGCAGGTCTGGAGGCAGCATGCTGGCCCATGTCCTGAGCAGGAAGGTGTCGCTCTTCCCCAGTTGATGTGGGCTGATGCGACGAGCTTGTAGGCGTGTTGGCAATCCACTAGGGCCTGCGCATCCTCCTGGCTGCCCAGGAAGATGGTCACGTTGTCCGTGTATGCCATTGGCTGGATCGGGGGGCCAGTGGTAGGGCCTGGTGCCGGTGGCAGGGCTAGGCCGGTCAGGTGATGTCGCAGAGTGTGCTGCCATAGTTTGATGGCCAGGGCGTACAGCATGCCTGACAGGGGGCAGCCCTGGCATATGCTGCGATGCACGAGGAATGGGGAGCACAGCGTGCTGTTCACCTTGTGCAGGCTGGAGGCATCGTGGTACGGGATCTGGAGCGCCGCGGTGAAGAGCAGCCCGAAGCCAAAGGCCCCGAGGGTGCCAAGCCGGTACCAGTGGTCGATGCAGTCGAAGGCCTTCTTCTGGTCCAGGGAGACCACGCTGATATCCAGGACAAAAAGCTCCATGGCCGTGAGCAGGTCACGCAACAGAAACAAGTTGTCCTGGATGGTCCTGCCCAGCACACAGTAGCTCTGCTCGTGCCTGTTAACAGAGGCCATGACAATGTGGAGGCAGTTGCCAGTGCCTTGGCCAGGACCTTGTAGTCGGCGAAGGTGCCGCGGGGGCGGGGCTGGGGGTGGGGCCCGACGGCTCGGTACAATTCCCCGGGCCGCCCATCAACGCCCGGGGGCCTGCCCACGGCCAGCCCCCCCCCCCCCCCGCGGCCTCCAGCTCTGCCAGGGAGAGTTCGCACTCCAGGGTCTCGACCTGCGAAGAGCCCAGGTGCAGCAGGTCCCAATGCAGCTGTTCAGCGGTCTGCGGACAAATGAGCTCAGCCACAAACAAGTCCCAGTAGAAGGTGACGGCATATTTCACCCAGGTCTTTGAGCAGTTGTCCCTCTGGGGTTTTGAGGTGGTCCAGCATCTTTGAGGTGGCCCGCCACCTCTCCAGGCCAAAGAAGAAGCTGGTTGGTGTGTTGGCCTCTGCCAGCTCCTGGCAGCGGGCACGTACCCGTGCACTGTGGGCTGCGCCCTCTGCCAGCTCTCGCAGGCATTTCTTGTGGGAGCGAAGTCGCCCGTGCAGAGCAGGGCTGCCTCAAGCTCCGTCATGTCCTCCTCCAGCTCCTGGGTGCAGCGGCGGAGCTCGCTCACTGCCAGCCGGCTATATTGCTGGCAGAATGCCCGGATCTGGACCTTCCCCACATCCCACCAGAGGCACCAGGAGTAGTCTGCTCGCACCGCCTCCCAGCTCCTCCAGAAGTGGGCAAAGCAGTCCCTGAAGTGGGTGTCCTGCAGCAGGCTGACGTTGAGGCATCAGTAAGGGGCCCACGTGAGTGCTCTGTCAGGCAGGCTCAGTTTGCAGCAGACCAAGGCATAGTCCGAGAGGCCCGATGGAATGATGCAGCTGCTGCGCAGTAATGACAGGTGGTGCTGGCCAATGTAAAGGTGGTCAAGGCGGGCCATGATGAGCCCACTGGCAGTCACCTTTGCCCAGGTGTACTGTTGCATGTAAGTGTGGAGGACCCGCCAGGCATCAATGAGATCCACCTGCCTCCAGCACAGTCCACAACTTGTGGCCTGAAAGAAAGTATTATTTGTGACAGGGAGACCCAAGGGCTGATACTTTTGAAGCCTGGTGCATGGCATTTGGGGGGGGGCAGGCGGGGGTTCTTTTGGTTTCCTATGAAACAGAAAAAAATAACTGGAAATTAATAATAAATAAATTACATGTGATAACCAAACAGTTAATGGCTCAGCTGCAGTGACTAGTTAAGCTTTCCTGAGTGCTATTTTGCACTACCAGAATGGTACAAAGCCATTTCAGTATGCCAATGAATCTAATCCCATATTTCTGTCTTTTCACCTGTTAAACATTACAATAAAAAATGAGACAGATTCTTAATCTTTTTTTGCAAAAGATATGTTTTTTGCTATGTCATTCTGCACACAATAAAACATTATATTGTGTTTATATTATGCATGCCATTGATTTCAAAACAAAAACAACAAAATCTTACCTTAACTACTTTGTGTACTGCATGGATTTTTGTTTTAGAGATGCATTCTAAACAGTATACTGGACCCAATCTCTCCTTGAAGGAATTCTCAGTTTAATCACTGGTTTAGTATAGACTCATTATACTGATTTTACATGGAGATATCCACTCTATCAGGATGCTCAAAGATGGACACTTTAAACCTCCTTTGTGTCTCTACAACAGCACAAAATAGACTGACTAGACCAGAGCACATGTTTTTAGTAATTTTTAAACAGCAAGCATGTTGTTTTTATCTGTACAGGATGCTCCATTTTTTTAGGTAATTGATAATTAGTATACAGATAGAAATGGCCTTGTTTACTGTAAACTTAAAGCCATAAAAAGTCTGTTCTTTAAAGAAATCAAACCATACGTGAAAGCCACAAAAAAGTCATTAAAAAAAAAAGGAGGCAAGAACTTAATATGGAGAGTCTGCCAAATACTAGGAGTGTTTCAGAGAAAAAATTAGCCCAAATCAAAGGCCAAATCACCAAATCTGAATTGAATCAGGAGACAAAAAATCTCTGAATAGATTTGGAAGCTCCAGATTGGTTCAGAAAAGATTTGAGAAAAGATTTGGAGATTTGGAAGGCAGTCTTTCAGGGGAACAAAAACTGAGAAAAGGGACGGGGGAACTGATATCTGTAACTGGCCAGTGACTGTAATCTTTCCCTGAGTCTCCTTCCAATCATAGTGCTCTGGGGAAGGGACATAGGAAGAGCTGTAATTTTCATCCTGCCGGAACTTAATACATGCACAAAGTCACACATCATGAGTTGTGCTTCGAACTGTTTGAGGAGCAGTTTACCAGAAACATCTGCACCTAGCTCCTTGAAACTTGGCAGGCCTCATGTTCTCATAAGGTGCTACCATGCCTACTGTTTTCATCCAAATCTGCCTTAATACACATACATTACATGAGTTTTACTTCAAACAGTTTGAGGTGCTGTTTCCCAGAAACCTCTGCACCTATCTTCTTGAAACTTGGCAGCCCCTCAGAAAGGCTATCATTTCTGCTGTTTCCATCCAAATATGCCAAAAAATGACAGTTATAGGTATTTCGGTGATTCCCCATTATAGTCTGTGGTCAAATCATCAAATCTCTCTGAATCAGTGCTGAATCTTCCAAACCTAATTCGGCCAAATCCATTTGGGACAGTGATCCAACTCTCTGAATTGAATCACTGTCCTCCAAATTGGCCAAATCCAAATCAAATACTTCCCTATTTGCACAGGCCTACAGATACAACTACAGATAAGTTTTCAACCTGATATGGAGCATAGAGTATATGCCTGTATTTATAAATACAGAATAGCAAATGTACTTTTATGGGGGAAAGTAAAAAAACAATGGGGTAATTAGGAGAGGTAACTAGGGCCGCAGCCCCAGGCACTTCTTTCCTGCAGGGGAGGGTAGAGTTAAAAAACAGCCACTGCCACAGCTGGTGGCTGGGCCTACCATCACTGTTGGCAGCTCATCAGCCAGACCTACCCCATACACCACTGCTCCCCAGGGCACAGAGCTGCCCTGTTACACTTCTACATTAGAATGTGAATCATCAGGGAAAAAACAAAACAAAACTGTTCTTTAAAAATCAAGATAATGTAAATGGTAGAGCAGAAAAGCAACTTAGTGGATGCAAGACATCTTTTTAATAAGGACTTCATGAAAATGCAATAGGAGGTTATTAGACACTTTACCTAAACATAGAGGGGAGAATGGAATTATGATACATGCAGCAAAGGTTGTTTTTTGTTTTTTTTTTAATTAAGAACTTGGAAATGTTATGCAATATTAGTCATTTATTAGCTATTTTTTATTTTTCCAAGAAGCAGAAAAAAAAAGACACCATTATTCCAAATGATTTGTCAGTAATATAAATTTTCACAGGAGTTTAAATCACATTTGGAGCACCATAGCTATCTGAGCAGGCAACTAAACTGCCCCTGCATTTCTCTACGCATTTCATATTGTTAGTTTTTCACATGCCATGTATAATATTTGAAACGATTTTAGGAAAAAACCAAACAAACAAGTCATACTCTTTTACTGCTCTCAGTTTTACTTTTACTGAAAAGTGATATTTGTGATTCTTTATAAGGTTCTAAAACCAATCTTACAGAATGAACTTAACATCCACAGGAAGTTTATTGTGTAAATATAAAGGCCAAAATTACAGGTAGTTCCGGCCTCCATATTTACACCTTTCATTATTCTTCTATTTGCAAATAATTGTGGGTAAAATTGGGGTTTACAATCTAGGGGCTTGTTTCTCATTTTATATAAAGAGGTATAGCCTAGCATCTGTGTAATCCTCAGTCAGCCTTGGTCTTTACCACTTTGAATAATCTTGTGTCATCCA
Source organism: Caiman crocodilus (assembly GCA_030014935.1). Taxonomy (NCBI): domain Eukaryota; kingdom Metazoa; phylum Chordata; order Crocodylia; family Alligatoridae; genus Caiman; species Caiman crocodilus. Next base: position 14,595,970 of record JAGPOW010002673.1, read on the forward strand.
CAAATTTGGCATCTTTACTGCTTACCTCCTTTTCAAGATCATTTACAAATATATTAAACAGTGCTGGTCCCAAGACAGATCCCTGGAGGACCCCACTAATTACTTCTTTCCATCCTGAAAACTGACCATTTATACTTATACTTTTTTTTATCTTTAAGCCAATTTCTAATCCATGAGTGCACACTTCCTATAGCCCCAGAACCATCTAACTTTGTTAAAAGTCTCTGATAGGGAACTTTGTCAAAGGCTTTTACCTCAGTCTGGGCCAGTTCTACTGGCTTGTCCTTAGACAGGACTGGATCTGGTGAGGAAATCTCTCTAACATCTTCCAAAGTAAAGATAAAGGCAAAGAATGAATTTAATTTCTCTGCTATGGCCCTGCCATCCTTTAGTGTGTCTTTTACACTCTGATCATCCAAAGGCCTAACCAGCTCCCTGGCAGTTTTATAGTATTAAATATTTTGGGACTAAATATGAATCTTATAGCTAAAGGAATATTGATGATTAGGAGGAGGAAAAATATACACTGAGCAAAGCATCCAAAGGTAAAATTCTTATGATATTTGTGCATATATTTTTCCAGTCTTTTATATCCTTGAAATCTGAATGGGCTAACATAAAAGCAATGAAACACTAATATTATGTTAGCTGCTTGTAGGAATGCAGCCTTCTGGGAATTATGTCATTACATATTCAGTGCTGGCTCATGTCTTTCCTATTATGCATAACACAATGGACAACACTTTGAACTGGAGCTCTACAAAGATTGCAGCTAAAGTGCAAACTACCAGATAATATAAAAATAAAAAATAAGATAGGTTCTTTGATTGAATATCTTTATCCTATATGCTATAGGTTCAGAGGTGCAGTTGTGTGTGTGTCTTACTACTGAGTTTTCAATGCCTGAGAGGCTATGTGAAGTTATTTATACACTTACACACCTCCAAATCAGCTTCATGTTTTAGGGATTTTCTTAGACTGAGAAAAAAAAATCACAATCAGATAATGCTCAAATAGTGGCTGTGGCCCTAGCTGTTCTTTTCTTTTCACTTTGATACTTTTGTGGAATATACATAGGAGCAAGTAAAAAATTAAGTCAGTTAAAGGTGGTAAAGTTAGGATTTAAATAAGATGATTACAAACACTTATTGGGGCTTGGGAGCTGAGTGGACACATGTGTGCAGCCAGCACATGTGTTGGCCCTACCCACACTCATCAGCAGCAGAGGTGGTGGCAGCAGCTGATCCCACAAGGTAAGTAAAAAGCAAATAAGGAGCTGGCACAGCTGCAGAGGATTCAGAGGGGGAGCCCCCCAGATCCCTCTTAAGTGAGCTGGCAGGGAGCCGCAATTCCAAGCCATGCACAGGCAGCGTGCAGGCTAGAGGAGTAGGCTGGTGGGGAGCACTTCACAGAGGGGAGAGAGGGGACTCCCAGGACACTTCCCTAAGGGGAGACAGGGGACTCCCAGTGGTGTTTTGGGGCTCTGGACACCCCCAGGAAACCCAGGACCCATTACTCCCAGCGGGAGGGAACGTAGGGGGTGGAGCACCAGATTACCAAGCATGTCCTGCAGGGGCCCCGCATTACCCAGTGCCTTCTTTTTACTCCCTATGTATTTAAAAAAAGGACTTCTTCTTATCTTTGAGTGGGACTAGTGACCTGGTCACTAATTGATTGGAGAGCCACACCCGAGAGTGGTGGTGGATGGGTCATTTTTGACTTGGAGAGATGTGGGCAGTGGGGTTCCCCAGGGCTCAGCCCTTGGGCCTGTACTATTCAACATCTTCATCAGTGACTTGGACAAGGGGATAAAAAGCACCTTGTTAAATTTTTGGATGACACTAAGATGTGGGGAGAAGTGGGCATGCTAGAAGGGAGGAACAGGCTACAACTAGATCTGGACAGGTTACAGGGGTGGGCAGATGACAACAGCATGGGTTTCAATACAGAGAAGTGCAAGGTGTTGCACCTGGGGAAAAAGAACCAGCAGCATACCTGCAGGCTGGGGAATTCCCTTGTCATCAACTCCAAGAAAAGGATCTTGGAGCCACTATTGATTTCAAGATGAACGTGGACCACCAATGTGAGGACACAGTCAGTAAGGCTAACTGCACCTTGTCATGTGTCCACAGATGAATCATAAGCAGGTCCAAGGAGGTGATCCTCCCCCTCTATGCAACATTGGTCAGGCCACAGTTAGAGTACTGCATCCATTTCTGGGCACTGCACTTCAGGAGGGATGTGGAACGCCACTGACAGTGTCCAGAGGAGGGCCATTCACATGATAAGCGGGTAGCAAGGCAGGCCTTACGAGGGGAGGCTATGGGACCTGAACTTGCTCAACCTCCACAAGAGAAGGTTGAGAGGGGATCTGGTGGCCATCTACAAGCTGGCCAGGGGGAACCAGCAGGCAATGTTACAGTCCCTTTTCCTCTGAGCACTACCAGGAGTAACAAGGAATAATGACCATAAGTTGATGGAGAGTAGATTCAGGCTAGATATCAGGAGGCACTACTTCACATTCAGGGTGGCTAGGATCTGGAAACAACTTCCAAGGGAAATGGTGCTCTCTCCTACCGTGGGGGTCTTCAAAAGGAAGATAGATAATCACCTAGCTGGGGGCATTTTACCCCAGCAGTCTTTCTTGCCCATGGCAGGGGGGTGGACTTGATGACCTGCCCAGGTTCCTTCTGACCCTACCAGCTATAAAACTATGAAATCACAGGAACTGGAAAAGGGATACACTTACTAGCTCATCTAGTCCATTCCTCTGCCAGTACAGGTTTCTGCTGTACTCTGTGGTTTCTAGTGCAGTTTTAAATGGCAAAAATAATGGAACATTTTTGCAAAAAAGACTTTACCAATAAAAATAGCTTCCTGTCAAGATGGGTTTCTTGGTTTTGGTTAAATCTAGAAATAGTCTTAACTTTAACTACAGAGAAGAGTAAAGCTTTTTTTTAAAGAAAGATTATAATATGAGATGATAATGACTTTTTATATTTCTATAGTTGGTCACTGATGAGTTTAGCTATGGTTCAGATGGTGCTTCATAATTTGAAGACTTTCTATCCCTTGGCTGGATATGATCTTTCAGGTAATCTAGCAAAATAAACAAATAGGTATTTCAAATGAAGGCTGTAACAGACCTTTAAGTCATTGAGAAATAATGGACAGGGAAAGGTTACTCTTGCGATAAGAATTCTGATTGGAAAACTGGGTTTGTTTCAGTTCTGAAGAAAACCCCATTCAAAATTCTTGGCAATTAAATGACAACTTCATTCCATGAATCCTTTTTTATTTTTAGAATGACTTTTTCTGCTTTTTTAAACATCTTTTATAGCCTTGTTCAACATTACACTACCCAATACCTAAAATACATGATCACCTAGGTGAAATACTCACTATTGCAGTCTTCAGAATTTCAGAATCTAGCAGTATATTTTGTTTCTCTTAATTTCAAATCAAGGAACAACTAGAACAAATGCTTTTATAACCTTTTTCTTCTGTGTAATTTGAGGTTATTACCAGTTCCTTTACTATTTCCTGAGTTGGCAAGTGGAGCCTGTCCTCACAATAGGATCTCATTTTATTATCCAAAACTTTTGTGTTAGTCAGGCAAATCTCATTCCCAGGAGCTTTATTATTCTGGTAGAGAATAATATGTACAATCCACATGATGGATTTTCTTGTCTACTATAGGAAAAAAAACATGGAAAGAATTATTTGGCAGTACAAAACAGTGATTGTAAAAAGAAAAAGAGGCTGTTTTTGCAAGTCAATCCAATCTGCTCTATATATATTTAACTCTTGTAATCTGCACACTCACATAGTGCCCTTTGAACCAGTTCATACAAGTCCACAGAGCACAAAAAAAAAAAAAATCAAATCAGGTGTAGGTAAAAATTCTGACTGTCATTGAATTCTATTGTGATCTGAAGATTTTTAAAATATCCACCTGTGAACGAGTAAACACTGATTCAGTGAAAAGATCCAGAGAATGCCGCTTCCAGAGGCATTGTCGTATTAGAATGGAAGCTCCAAGAGCGAAAAAACAGAGAGGAAAAGGGAGTTTCAAAAGAAAAAGAGAGAGTGCCTGACAGGGAAAAATAGGATCCCCAGGGGATAAGAGACTTACTTCAAGACTTCCCACGGTACTGGAGAGAATGAAACTCAGAGGGAGAGGAGTGGATCCCCGAGGAAACGCACCATGGGACACATCTGGCTGCTGCTCTGAAATGTAAACAAAGAAAAGAAGAGAGTGAATTGACCTCAAGCTTGGAGACAGCATCTGAGTGCCTGTCACAAGGATTCAAGGCTTCAGGTACATGCAGGATAAAAAGTGCACACTTATAGCAACAAAATAAAGATAAACTATATGGCAGGGTTTGAAGATAAAAGTCTGCCCAAAAAAGGATAAACAGATGAACAAGACAGCTCGGCAGCGAGCGGCGGGCGAAGCAGCTGAAGAAGCAGCAGGAGCAGCAGCTGATTCCCTGAAGGTAAGTGGGGCCGCGGGGCCGGCACAGCTGAGCCGG
>JAGPOW010002673.1:14609033-14641267 GCA_030014935.1 Caiman crocodilus
GCAGCAGAGCCCGAGACCCCCAGAATCCTCCCCCTCCCTTCGGTGATTAACTGTTTGCTGTAACGCGATCTTCAATAAACAACCACTAACAACAAGCTGTGTAAGTACCCTCGTTTCCAGCGATCTCATGAAATCCGATCAGTCTAGCAGCCAGATAAGGGGAAACCAGAAGCTAGCACGGAATAAGCTAGAGTCCAACCTGATTCATGTCCGGGGCCTGCCAGAAATTAGGCTTCAGTCTGCGGCACCTTCCAGCCCTATGTTCATAATATAGTTCCCTATTTGGTACAGAAAGGTAATGGGGGTGGGAAGGAAGAATAAGAAAAAAATGGTACTTCTCTTGGCTTTCCTTCCTTCCAAACGTGGCTACATGAACTAACTTTGAAATACTATTCTTGGCTAGGAGTTTTGACACAGCTTGGTCAACAGGAGTCAGGTGTTTAACTCACTTGGGCCTCTTTGAAAAATGTCTACCATAAAGATTCTATATGAGTTTTCCTTTTCCACTTACTCCCTCTCACTCCCAGTATAGAAACACCAATATTCCTATAAAATCCTGGTTTTATACATGCTGTATAAACTAGAAATTCAAAAAACTAGTATGTGTTTATGTACCCTGTGAACCTGTTAATCATATAGAGTGCTTGCGTTTTAAAAACATCATCCATTTTGAGGGCTATTACCAGTTTCCAGCAGTCTTGTCCATTATTAATATAGAGAATCTAATTCAAAACAATTTTGAGTACAATCACTGTACTCTCATGCACAGTATATACACAAAGTGAACCATACATGTATTAGTAATATACATTTTTGACCATAAGAAAGCTTGGCATTTGACTTTCTCTACCAGAAAGATGTGGGGGGAGACAGAGGAGTAAACAGAAAAGAAATATTCCTGCAGAAATCTAATTCCTTCAATGAATAATACAACATTCTGCTGATCTGAAGCCAACTCAGCTGGCACTACCCACAAGAACCTGTAAATATATTTTATTGACTCTGTCAGCTTGATAAGATATGAAAGCAGGTATGAATGCCAGAATTCCCCTTTCTATGAGCATGATATTCAGATTTTGATGTGGTCTATATGAATTTCATATTCAAATAAAATACAAATCCAAACAGTACTTTAACACAGTAGTTTGAAAGCTTTTTTGCAGTTTTCTTGTTATTTTTCAATACTTTTACTTCTAATGTTAGACTACTATAGATGTAAAGCATTAGTGCAATGTAATCATCCAGTCATTTTATTTGGTGCTTGAAGGATATGTAAAAACAAGCCAATCAACTTAAATCTTGCATTGCAAGATCCAGATTCTGAACCTAATGTGGTAACTCTTACCCCACAAAAAACCTCTCACTGAGGCAACAAAGTCCTTGCATTAGTGAAGAATAGTCCACAGTGAAAATTATTCCTCCATTCCATTTTTCCAAAGGTCACCACCAACAGATAGAGCTAACATCTTAGACTTTCAGAATATAGAAAATAGAAGTGAACAATATTTTTACTGTACAGGACTATGCCCTACACCAGTGGCAATGGAGTATGAAGCAGAGATGCTGCCCAAGAAAAGCCTTGTGGGAGAATGCGGGTACATGGTTTTGTGAGAAGGGGGTGCATGGTCATAAGGTCATAAGGTTTTAAGGTGGGGGAGTAATAGGATTTGAGAATCTGAGAGCAGGGGTGGGAAGAATGCGTTCTCAGAGCAAGGACAGGAGGCCATGAGATCCAAGGGTGGGGAAAATGCAAGCAGAGACTGGAGACATGGGCCCCAAGAGCAGGGGAAGCATTTTTACTCACACCAGCAACTCTGAAATCTCAGCTGAGCTGCTGCTGTCACTGGACATAGGCAGAACTTGGACACAGACAAGTTGGAAACAACCTAGAAAAGGTCAAATACCTACGGGGAAATGAGAAGGAAAGTCAGTACTCACTAGAAAAACCTTCCTCCCACAGACCAGAATGAAATGCAAAGTTCCGATATTTCAACTTTCTTCTGGTATTAGCAAAAATCTGTGAAACCTGTTGTCAAAGTATCCCATCTCCCATCCCGAAGTATCCCATCTGTTGACAAAGTATCCTATCTCCACAGTATTCTGACCTATGCAGGGGTTTAAATATTCACTCCTGTTACTCTTTAGTAAAATTGGCAATTCTCTAAAAGGTCCCCGATGTCTATGTTAAACCTTGACTGCATGTGAGGCCCAATGACTAGGGAGCGATGAACCAATTTCCCAAAGGATCACAAGCACTGCCACTCATGAAGCAAACACAAGCACACACTGGGTTCAACAGCCTTATTGAAGTGGAAACAACTTTGGGAGGGTCCCCACCTAACTGGGGAGTGGCCCAGAATACCATACCATTAATACATTTATACCTTCAAATTTACACTCATTGGCATTAAGCCATGACCAGTCTCCTCCCTCGACCTCCTCCCATTATGCCATGGCTCCACATCTGCATTCCCATGGAAATTTTGATCTGCACCTGTGTGAGGTTGTTATCCTTACCACCTTCAGTTACTTGTAGTTAATTATCTTAAAAGCCTATTTTTTTTTGCATTTTCCCTCTTGATATATACCACCGGTTTTTCTCCAGTGCTTGGTTTGAGTTCCTCTATTCTACAACTAAACAAACAGTCAAATGATTAGACAAATGATTAACCATTTAAAGCCCTACATTCCACTAACTCCAGCGATTTTGTTAAACAAACATGTCATTTTGCTGACGTTAGTTAAAAAAGGCACTACACCTCTGCTGACTTTAGCGCCTTCAGTCTTATGCTCAGTTAAATCTCTAACTTGGGCATAGGGAAGCAATGTATCAGCTGCAAGATCAATTCTTTCAGTGTTCCAGGTCACCATAAATCTGCAAGGGAAAAGAGCGGGAAAAAGAATGGGTTTACCATCCTAACAGTCTACAGAATCATATGCTGGGTTTTTGGTTGTAGCCATGTTGGTCTAAGAACATAGGAACTCTTCGCCCTCCCCCTCTGTTTCACTTCTGCCTCACCTTTTCCCTTTCTAATTTTACCTGTTTACATTTTCACTGACGTCCTACTACATTTTTAGCTTCTTTCATTTCTTGGAGTCTCAGAACAGCAGAGAATCCCCGTGCCTAAAGAAAGGTGATTGAACCTGAAAGCTTGCCAAGAATCTTATTCCAATTACTCAGTTTGTTGAATAAAGGATATTGCATCTACTCAAAGAACTTGCCTACAGAATCATATTAGAGGGACAACAATGCCATATGGTGCAAATTTATTTTTTCTAGTTTGTTTGTTTTTTGAGAGTTTGGAAAGTACACAGAACATTAGAGCTCACAAAAAGCCAATACAGAGAATGATGCAGAAAATTTTAAGAAAATAGAAAGGAAATCATCATGCAATTAATTATTGTATTTAGCTGATATCTAACTGATTTGCTAAATTAAAATGCAAAGAAAACTTTTAATTTGAGTGGATCTTAACTTTTAAGTGTTTGATTTCAATATCTTAATAAATGTTCATTTAATAGTTGGTCTGCAAGTGAAACATTAATTCACACTCCAGTTGGCTGAATTAAATCCCAATACGTGTGGATCTTATTATTTACCATGCATGGACATTTACTAAAAAGGGCCCTTTTGTTAACACAAATATTTGAGAAATCCCAGATCTTTATACAACCCTCTCCCCCTACTTGTATTTTCAGGTAACAGGGATATTTTTGTGCAGACAAAATGACTTGTTATATAGTACATAATATTTGATACATGCTGTTTATCATATGCTTTGCATTTTTTGTACTAAAGATTTCAGACAATTGTAGCACAAACTGTGCTGTGTTTCTTAAATGATCACAAGCCATGTATAGGAAATATTTGAAGAGTGGAGTTAACAGAGTCTCATATTCATTTCTGTGCACTATTTGGAAAATGCTCATTAACTACTACTACTTTCCAATTTACAGAATTCCACTGGGTACCTACTAGGAAAACTACATTTGCAGGTAATGATACAACTGGAGATATTTTACAGAAGTACAGCCTAAAACAATGCAAAAAAAGGAATAAAGGAAGGAAACAATGTAGAAAAATGACCAAATAAGTATATTATGGAAATCAAATTTTATAGACATTAGTTCTAAGCCCAAATATCTCAGGTGTTGAAATAGAAGACCGGGTGACCAATATTTCACTGGATAATTAACAGGGGTGTGCAAAGTGAGCCCTATTCAATTTGGATTCAGATTTGGCCTGAATCAGGGACAGTGTTTCAAATCATTGTTTCAAATCACTGTCCCTGATTTGATTCAGCCCAATCCAAATCTGAAGATTTGATGCCAATTCAGAGAATCAGAAGAACATATAAAGCTGTGTCTATGTATGAATCACTGAATCTTTCTGAATCTCTCTGAATTAATTCGGAGAGCTCCGATTCAATTTGGAAAGATTAAAGGGTCCATTGATGCAATTCAAAGATCCGACCACTGAATCAGGGTGAATCTCTGATGAATCAAATCAGGGCCTGAAGCTTCACAAAGGTCTAATAATTATTGCAGCCATTATACACTAAAAAAACAAAATACAATTGAAAGGTTTTATAGTTGCTGTTAAGTAATTGAAATCTCTGTGCTTTCCCATGACACAGTCTCTAACAATCTTTTCCCTTCTTATTTTCCACAGCAATACTAACCCCACCCACCATCTTTTTTTTCTTTTTTAATCATAGTTTCCCTGATAGACCATATGAATAACTCCAGGGAATTTATTTATATTTGGGCTTTGTAGATAAGTTTATATTCACTGAAATCAATCCTCCGTTTAGTACTAGCCACGTTCATTATGGACAGGAGAGAATATGCAGCTTGTTTTATTCTGATATATTTTAATATACTGCACTGTTTGTTTTAATTTTATGTACAATTTTAAAGAAAAAGAAGTAAACAAACTATTCTAGTCAGAACACATTCTTCCAAATACTGGTGAACCTTTAAACAGTACGTAAGTGTTTTTTAATGCCAGCTAATCACATAATATTCTCCCTATATACTGCACACCTAGTCTTTCTTAGCCCTGTTTATAAAAAGTACATGGAATAAAGAATACTAGCTTCAAATATATTGGACTTGGCCAGTATGCTAACGATTTGTATGCAAGCAATACAAGTGAGAAACTCCATTGTTCTACAAACCTGAAACCAAAATAAATTATAAGCTTCCCTACAGAGATAACAAACATAATACAACCTGCTGTTGTGTTAGAGAAATATGTCTTGGATTTAGATTGTAATCCCTAATAAACATTTGTCCTACATTAGTTTTCAAAAGAGAACACAGCACCATGCTTTAGACCCTATTTTATAAAAGAAGAAAACTGCATCCTTTCCAGTAAATTTGAGGTTGCAAATCAAGTGAGAGAGAAATCCATATCAAAATGTAAATATAAAGCTGTATTCTATAATACATCTCTAGTAATGAATCTCTTTATCGGACTTTCTCAAATTCATGTTAACATTTTCCCTTCTTCATGTCCTACTCATATAATTTATTCACAATATTAAGGATTCCAGAATCAGAATTAGAAAGCAGCTTTGCTGATGATGCATGAAATTGAAGCTTAATTCAAAATATATGTTGGCCCTATAGTATAGAAAATAATAAAATGCATTTTTGTCATAAATTTACAATATAGCACCCTGGTTGACAATCACCATGTTAAAAGAAATCAACAACACATTTGTGTAGAAGAGGAAAAAAGAAAAATAGCTTATATGGAAAAGGGAGGAAAGTAAAGCAAAAAGCTTAGGTAAACCCCATCATGTGCAGAAGCTGATCCACTGTTCTATGCACCTTTGTGCACCTATGCACTAGTCTTTTTTTTTTTCTGTTTTCAGAAGGACTAGAATCACCTGTGAGGCTGGTGCACCTTAGTTTTGGGAGGCCTGGCCATAGACCTTAGGCTGTTCTCCAAGAAGTGTTCTTGATTCTGACTGTTGCTAGTAGACTTGCCTGAAAAAATGTTAATCATTTGATTAACTCATAGAACTTGAAGCCAGGAAACCTAGCATTTATTTCTAATTTGTTTATAGAGTTCCTATGCAACTAACACCCCCACCAAAAAATACCACAAAAACAAAACTTAACTTCTCTGCACCTCAATATTGCCATCTGACAAATGGACACAATACTTCTTTTGCAAGAAGATAACAAAAAATTATCATACATACTTGTACAGCATGTTAAGATATTTTGATTATATTATATATATAGAAAGTGTCAGACTTTGATGTTTTTGTTAGGGTGACAATAATTTGGATTTTGGGAAGCACTGGATTTGCAGCTGAATAATGGCATGACCTATGGCGTAGCAGACTTGCTGATCACAAGGCAGAATGATAGTTAAGACAGCCATTTGCTTATGTTAAGTAACCATCTTAACTATGTCAACATTTTTTCTGGAAAAAGCCGCAATTACATCTGTATAAGGGATGAGATAAGATACAGGGGCCCAAAAAACATGGAAGATGGTACAACCTGAGACAGAAAAACAGATTGGAATGTGAAAAACAACATGTAATTGGTAACGGAATCCGAGATGAACATATGCAAAAAGGTGAATGGTGACTGGTGAAAAAGCCTCCAGAAGCTTCCAGGTTTTGGTCAAAGTCTGCCAGTTGGCCAAAGAAAAGGAGTCAAGGTCTTAGACATACACTTATAGCAAAAAGACTTGTAAATGAGTAAAATGCATAGGCAATTCCAGGTTAATGAAGCAAACAGTAAACAGAGGTGGAGCTAGAGATAGTAGGAGAAATGAGTGGAACATAGGAGTGAGGGTAAAGTGAATGTTAATGAGTTTATACTATTATACCAAAGTGTATAAATGTAGGAAGAAAACTATTGTTCATTGCTGCTCCCTGTGTTCATAGACTGGATGTCTGTGAGGGAACTCCCCTGAAGTTGTCTCTATTCTGGATAAAGCTATTGCGAGCAATGTGTACTGGTGTTTGCTCCCTGCCTGCTCTGGCTAATGAGTAACAGTATCCAAGAGTAATTGGACCGTCATCTCCCTAGTTGTTGGGTGTCACATGGAGTCAGAGTCTAACAGTTTTCTGATCATGAAGTTAACCATTGGTTGTGGTTGTTAATAAAGTAATTTAAGTGAAATGTGTGCTCTGCTGATTATGAGAACTATTCTTCAGTTTTATTGTATTGTGATTGTTGGCTAAGTTACAAAATGTCTGTGTGAGGAGCTCCAAGATGCATCTATGAAGGTAGAAACGGAAGAGAGACATCTTCTTACTACCATTTACATCAGGGATAGATAAATATCAGCAAATTTTGTCTGAGACACATTTCCCCTTATGTATGTTTTTAATGTAGGCTCCCAAATTACTTTCCTACATTCCAACTACAGAAAGTCATCTGTGTCATGCTTATACATGACTTTCTTAATTTACATAGCTCTTTCATTTATGCATCATGATTTAATGATAGTACTATATTTGACATTATATAAGCAAACATTTTTTATTATTTTTAGAAGAGCAGCATCTCAGGGTCTCATTGTGATAGGTGCATAGAAACATATAGTAAAAGATCGTGACTACTTTAGAAATTTATTATTGCAAAAAATACAAAGAAATTAACAAATGGAAAGTTTTGTTTACTTTAACAAAGACTGCAGAACTAAGTTCAAAAGAAAAAGAAGGAAGATTTTAATGAAGGACAGTGAAGCAATGATACGACTGAAAAAAAAGTTTGAGGGAAGGCCTTAGGTCACATATGAATGGTTGTTAGCGATTTTAAGAATTAACGAAACAACATCTCTAATCATTAAATGATGATGCAAAGTGCCTGATTAACTTATGTTTTATAGATAAGTTGTATCTTATTCTGGTGTATGTAGAATGGTTTTGAAATATTTATTATTGCAGATTCCACATATGCACTTGCTTTCCATCCAGTGTCCACCTAATAGGATACCTAGCTGGTGATCAGGAACCAACAGAGGTTTAGAAGAATAAACACAAATGATATAGCTTTGTTAAATAATTTCAGTTTTGCCTTTGAAATAAGTTATTTTTCACAGAATTATAAATCTGATCTCAAGGTATGTTGGACATGCAGAACTTCTAACTATCAGCAATAGGTATCTCACCTACTCAGTACCACCACCATCCAGCCCCAACATCAAGATGGAGAGGAATTGTCCCATACTTTAGTTGTTGAAACTTTTTTCCAGTTTAACATCTAATTTAGCCTGTAATGTATAATTCTGCCAAGCAAAATCAGCATACCCTGAAAACTGGCTTTCCCTTGAAGGTTGATGAAGATTTTGCTTCTGCCATAAAACAGCTTTTAATTTTTTTTTTTAATTGAATGCTATTAACATGCAACTCTGATTTGAAATGTAAAGTTTGCAGATCCAGGGACTGGTTACATATTAATTTTAGGCAGCTTCTGGATTGTTTAACCTCTGGATTGTCCACATATTAACACCTAAAACTAGTTATAGGCACACTTTAGCTGGTTTAAAGTTGTGCCATTCCAGCCTAGGTTAATTTCTGATCAGCGTTACCCAGCTCATGTTTCTCTGAAGTGTAGCTACATGTTTGGGCAAACCTTCACCCACCACACTGTCTCAGATCAAGCTTACTGTGCCCTCCCTCCTGCTTTCCTTGCTCAGCAGATTGATCCCAGCTCACTGTACCCCACAACCTCCTTCACTTTTGGCTGTTTCCACTGTTGTATCCACAGGAAACAGGAAGGGAAGTGTTAACCTGTCTACCTAGCCAGCATTGCCCCTTTCTGGGCCAGGCTAAGCCCAGAAAGGAGCAGCAGACTGGTAGTGGTGCCCAGGCAGGCATATTAACCCTGTACTGCCTGCACCCCTGGGACAGACAGTACAGGCAGCCGCAAGTAAGTGGGAGGAGGGGAGGCAGGGGAACTCTGAGGGGTAGGAGGTAATCCCTAATGGGAGAGTGGTGGGATTCTTACATTTAAGTCCTCTAGGTCCTTCCTGGCTTAAATATGTGACTGCTGCAGACTAGACCTAATATTAACACCCATGAACATTTGTGCAAGTCACAGTGTAAACATGTAACAAGGCTCCAAGTTATATTTGTAACCATAGGCAACGAGGGGGGGGAGGACTAACAGGGCTTACCCCTCCCAGATGTGGGGCAGTGGCAGGGCTACAAGACAGCTCAACTGTGAGATTCCAGCACAGTAGTTTTGGGAGGGGGGAAGGAGTGAGACTGGGACTGGCCTTGGGGTTAGGGGAGGGGCAGACACTGAACAGCCAGCAGGGAAGGTGGTGGTGTCTCCTGCTGCTGTATGTGCCCCTGGATCTGTGTGGGGCAGGGAAGGCTGCTGCTGTGGGCTGGGGCCAGGGCTCCACTGGGATGTTCCAGGGGTGGGGGGGTTGGGAAAGAGCCCAGTGCAGCCTCTAATGTAGCCTGCAGTGGCTCCCTGCCTTTCCCCATTCAGATCCGAGGGCATGAGCCCCCCATATGCTTCTGGGAGACATGCAGCAGCAGGAGATAACTCCCCCTCCCCATGTCCCCTGGAAAGCAATGATGACTCAGGGCAGGGTGGGCACAGGGTGCCCGGGGGCTCCATTCCCTCTGGCCTGGCAGTGCAGCCAAGGCTTGTCCCACTTTGGCCCCTGGGTCCAGGCCCTCTGGGTGGTGTGGGGCCAGGGCCGCTGTGGGGAGGCAGCCAGAGCCAGTGTGGGGCTGGGGGGCACCAGTGCCAGGCAACAACCACAAGCACAGGGGAAGGGAAGGACACAGTGGGCCCCTCCCTTAGTCCCAGCTTGGCTCCGCTTGGCTCCGCTCCCTCATGATCCCTTCTTGGTCCCAGACCCACTCCATCCCTCCACCCCTTCCCCCACAGACTTTCCCACCTTGGGGGAGGGGTACTCTCAATCCCCACAATCCCTCCAGCTATGTTTGTCACTGTATACTAGAAAACCTCACATATCTGGGTGGAAATCAGGAATATGAAGAGAGAGAGAGAGAGAGAGAGAGAGAGAGAGAGTGTGTGTGTGTTTTGGGGGAGGAGGATATGTTCCTTGGCTATATTGAGCAAAGAAAGACGATCATATACAGAGGGCAAAGCAAAAAGGTGTTGGTTTGTAGCTACTAAAAGTGGAACCTGCAAGATGATCTGTCAGAGGATGATGTTGATGGTACAGGCTGGAAAATGAAACATTTTCTTTGTTTTTTGGGAACATGTCACTATTTTAAAATTTATTTATGAATATATTTCAGGGGTAGCATGAACTGTGAATGTATTAGCTTCCAATACATATTTTTCTCAGAATTTTAAATAATTATTGTAAGCAGGTCACTCACCCAGTTTCCTTTTCAAAGACAGTTAGCTTTGGGTTGTAGGGTTTTAGCCAGGTTATTTTTTCATGGGGCAGATTTATCCCTAAAGACAAAAAGGCAAATTACAACAAATACAAACTCCAGTAAGTATGCAAAATAACAAACCAACACATGAGCCCAAATCTGTAGCCTTTCCCGAGACCCTGAGAGGACAACTTATGCTCTGTGCTTCTCTCTCACCACCAGAGCCTTCTGTCGCTCTGTTGGCACTCTGCTTCTGAAAATTTTAACCCTCTTTGTGGTTCCAACCTCATTTAGTCCTCACCCGTTCACAGATTTCATAGGCATTAGGGCTGAAAGTGACCTCGGAAGGGGCAGGAAGTCAGCAGGGGTCATAGGATCCCACCAAGATGAACATCCAATTGACTCTAAAAGGAGGTCAGAGTAGGTGCTTGCACCACCTCTGGCGGCAGTCTGTTCCAGGCCTTGGGAGCTCAGACTGTAAAGAAGTTATTTCTTATGTCCAGCTTGAAGCAATTTTGGAGGATTTTATGACCAACAGTTGAATCTGTCTGTTAGAAATCTCTATATTATTTAACTGTCTTTTGTCATGTTTTTTTTAAAAACACAGCGTATGATTACTGACTCCAGTGTAGAGGACAGTGTAAAGAAATAAATAATCAAATAAGTTCAATAATTTGTCATAGGCTAAAAAGTCTTGGCCTTGAGTATGGTGGTAAATTACACAGTGTTAACTAACTTTGTTGTTCAGTGAGTTTACATTCGGTATGGGTGTAAAATCTGTTCAGTGGGAAGAGAACATAAGTCATTAATTATATTTGGTTGAACTCTAACTGCATTCAAAACAACACACACCAAATAGCATAGCAGGAGATGTCCAGGCCATGGGCTGGATTGGGCCCAAGGTGGATTTCATTTCCTAGCAGTCTCTGCCTGTGTTCCTATGGCTAGTTTCCATGGAGACCCCAGGAACAGCAAAGCTGTGACAGCAGAGTCCAGAGCTGGGGCACAGCTGTGATATGCTGCCCAGACTGGATTGTAGCTCTGCCCCAGCTCTGAACCATGCTGTCACCACAGCAAGATCCCAGCCCCAGAGCAGCTCTTCACCCAGCCACACATTCCCTGCTATTGCTGGTCTTCCTGGAAAACCTGGCCCCATCCTGTCACAGCCCTGCCATCCCTGGAGTCTCCATGGAAACTAGCTGCAGTGACATGGGCAGGGGCTGCTGGGAAAAGGAGTCTGGCTGCCAGCCAGATTGAAAAGTTGGGTTAGAGCTAACAGGATGAAATTCAATGTGGATAAAAGAAAGGTGCTACATCTGATAAAGAATAATGAAAAACACATTATTCAGATGGCAGCTTTATGGAAAGAGGACTTCAGAGTCTTGGTAGACCATGAACTCAACACATGTCTGCAGGATGTGATAGTGCCTTTGTACTTGGCACTGGTTAGGCCTTATCTGGTATACTATGTGCATTTCTGAGCTCCAAAATTTACAAAGGATGTGGAGAAGTTAGAGAGGTCCAGGGGCAGGAAACAAAGCTGATAACAGGCTTGGAATGCAAGTCATATGAGGAGAGGATGAAGAAACTAGGCATGTCCAGCTTCAGGAAAAGGTAATAACATCAATTTAGTAGATATCCATTTCTTCAGTTGAAATATTTAAATAATATACTCTAATTGATCTAGGAATTACTAATTAACAAATATTCAATAAAAGAGAATGGCAGAAAGCACTGGAGTCCAAAACTGAATGTGATTTTAGGTGAAAAAACCAGACTGATTAGAGACATGTAAAACTTTTACGCACATTATTTCCCTTTGGGTTTAGGTATCTAAAGCTGGGGGGCACATGTCATTTCTTGCCTGTTCAAGCCAATCTTCAGCCTTGAAGTTCTGACATAAGGAAACACTCCTAGACCTCCAAAACCTTCCTTTCCAAGCCTCTACTCTTGTTCTGTTCTTGGGTGGATCCATTAATTTTAATAATATGTTGACAATCTGTTTTATTATGTAAAATAGGAATTGCATTTAATTTATTACATTTTCCTACATGATATCAATACTAAATGAAATAATGCTCTTTTATTAATATTACATTTATTCCTTATTTTAAAGCAGTTTGATGTAGGTACATAAATCATTAATTGAGGAAGAAAACTATACTGCTAAATAGAACAGTCCAGTTTTCCAGATGTAACAGAGAAGAGCTTTAAGCCACCTGTAGAAGTTTTAAAATATCCCTACAAAGATGGGTAAGAAAAAAAGTGGCCATCATGCACAAATTTTACAAGGAATTGTTATACTGTAAAATAAAAAAGAAATTCTGGAAGAAATACATGCAACATGTAGGCAATGTCTCCAGTAACATTTTTAGGTCCCACTCTATTCAAGCCCTTTTTTGAATAAACACTAATACATACATAAATATTCCCTGGACTAGAGACTGACAAAACGTATAACTGTAAGCTCTATTGTATATCCAGTTGAATAAATAGATGAGGGAAAATCCTAGGGAAAATCGAGATTATCCTAGGGAAAATCGATCTACTTTCAACTGTTTTTCCAGATGTTAATATACAGCACCTTTCTCACTTACATTGTATCTATGTTAATTACACATCCTAACCCAACAGGAGTCATGTTATCCCTTCTATTTGTATGGAGTTTACTACTGAAAACAAGCATACATAGTATTTGAACAAAGATTTGCTTGAACAAAGCTGTTTTTAAGTTTGCTTCTTGAAAGAAAATCGTGCTTTTCTGTTGGGAGATGTTGTATAGTAGTCATTCAAATACAATGACTTATCCTCCATGTGCTCTATATGAGTATTATTTGTTATTTATTAACCCATTTAGACATAATATTATGACATAGCATTTTTCAGGAATAGTAGGTAGCAAGTGGTAATACAACTTGTACTAAGAATGGGCTACTACAGTAATGAAAGCAAGGCAGGGTGACTGGGGCAGCCACTCTGGGTAGTGACTTAGTAAGGTGGAGGACTGAGGAGAGAACAAAAACAGCTGCCACCACAGCCACACAGTTGCAGCTAGAAGTTGCCGTTGCCCCAATGTTACAGCTGGTCTGGGCACTTAACTGTCTTATTACAACTCTGAAGCCCCACATTAACATCCGTGTTCAAACTATATACCATAGTGCTTAGGATTTGAAGGGACCTAAAGAGATCATGAGGTCTGATCCCCTGCCCCAGGCAGGAACGGGTCCTGGGGTCATATCACCCCAGCTGAATATCTGCTCACCCTCCTCTTGAAGACCCCCAAAGTAGGAGAGAGTACCACCTCACTTCGGAGCCTGTTCCAGATCCTAGCAGCCCTAACTGTAAAGTAATGTCACCTCATGTCCAGCCTGAACCTTCTTTCTAACAATTTGTAGCAATTATTCCTAGTAACCCTGGTTGGTGCCTGGGGGAACAGAGCCTCCTCAAGTTCCCGCTGGTCCCCCCTGGTGAGTTTGTAAGCAGCCACCAGATCCCCTCTCAGCCTTCTCTTGTGGAGGCTGAATAGATTCAAGACCTTTAGCTTCTCTTTGTAGGGCCTGCACCATTGCCCCTCGACTATGTGAATGGCCCTCCTCTGGACCCTCTCAATGCTAGCCAGATCCCTCTTGAAGTGTGGCCACCAGAACTGGATGCAGTACTCCAACTGTGGATTGACCAATACCACAAATAGGGGAAGGATCACCTCCCTGAACCTGCTTGTAATGCATCCATACATGGACGACAACGTGCCCTAAGGCATCCCTGGATGCCTTTGCTGAGCCATGAGGGCTTCTTAGCACTCCTGCCCTCCTTGGTGCACATTGGGACTGACTGCCTTTGAACTCAGAGGATTGTCTCCTTTAGGAACAACAACCCGTCTTGTACTCCCATCTTATTGAAACTTAAAGACCTCAATGCCTCTCCTACTAACCTTCTTAGCTTATACAAGTCAGCCCTTCTGAAGTTGAGGACCTCTGCCTTACAGCTTGCTTTCCCCACACTGCACTGGGTAATAAATTCCAGCAGGCAATGATCACTGTCACTCAGGTGGTCGAGTACCTACTGACCCCTCACTAGGTCATCATCTGTGGCAAAGACAAAGTACAGCAAGGCATTTCCCCTGGTGGGACTATGCACCTCCTGGGCTAGGTGGAGGTCCTGTATCCTGGCTAGGAACCTACGTGAGCAGTCAGACCTGGATACTGCTCCTCCCATCATATGTCTGGTAGTTTAGGTCACCCTTGACAACCACATCCCTTGATTGTACTGCTTCTGTGAGCTGACCTGAGAATTCCAGGTCCAACTCATCCCCTTGGTGAGGCGGTCTATAGTAGAGACCCACTAGGAAGTCCCTTTCTCCATATTCCCTTTGCATTCTTACCTATAGCACCTCATTTTGCCCCTCCTCTGACCCTGTCCTGATCATTGAGGATGTGTATTGCTCTTTGACATATACTGCTACACCCCCCACACACTTTTACCTGATCTGTCTTGCCTGTACAGCTTATAAATTCTTTTATTTGAATGGAAGAGTGAAATGTTCACTAGAAACATTCAAAAGAAAGACCAAGAACTTCCTGAATATTAGGTAAAAATATAAGTTTCTTAAAAATATTATGTTTTCCTTGACATTACACATTCCAAGTACATTACTTCAACACAGTCTCCCATCTTAAAACCAAAGTGCTGGAGGATGAATATATAAAACAGAATTCATGACATTCCTTCCACAGCTTATCACAGAATCACTGCTGGAATTTTCAATTCAAACAACAATGGAAATAAAGTAGCAGCCTTAACCCCTCTGCTCCTGAACTATTCCCATACATGGTTAAAATATTAGGAATAAGGCTTAGTTTTTCTGTATAAAACAACAAAAATCAACCAAATAAACAAAACTTCAAGAACTGAACTTAGCAATTGCTGCTACTGTCCCAGATATATTTATTTTGGTAACATGAAGTACAGACTGTCACAGCCACAGGCATTATTTCACTGACATTATGTATAGTTAAGATTTTTCTTTCCAAATGAGAAATAAAATGCAGGTGATTTTGGATTTGATAAACACTGGCAATAGTTGCTACACCTATAATTTTTGTGAACTATGTAAGTTCATTTTTGAGGCTCCAATCCACACCCCATCCCACCTCTCTCCAGGGTGGCTGGGCAATCCCCAGAATGAATCTCTCTCCTCTGGCTTGTCCCCCTGCAATCCTAAGACAGCACCAGAGATGGAGCTGTGCTTCAGCCGAGTTGCAGGAGCAGAGAGAAGTTAATGAAGGTGCCCGACTTTGGAGCACCTTCATTTGAACCCTAATATAATGAGGATTGATTTGTTGCATGACCAGAGCGCTATGCACTTTATGTGATAAATGTAATTTCTGTCTGCACCTTAAGTCTGTCTCTCCCTGCAGGGTAACACCAAATAGTCTTTTTCTTTGAAATTTAGTATCCCTTCTGTGAAATGGAGGGATTTTATAGGCGTACCCAGGGCTGTTCATTCATTTGTGGTTCTAGCTTGGGAACCTTGTATGAAAAAAAAGCAGAGGCTAATCTTCCTCTGCCCCTGAGTTCTTCCTGTTCACTTTTTCTTGCAAGCATCTTCACTCATTCTGCTCCTTTTCCTCCCAGTGCAGGGAGAGCTTTCCTGAACCCTGTTGTCATGGGAACATCCTCTCCAAACTTGACCTCCCTTTCCCTGCTGACAAGCCCTAGCAACTTCCCTTGATGTTGCCGTGACAT
This sequence comes from Caiman crocodilus, assembly GCA_030014935.1. Taxonomy (NCBI): domain Eukaryota; kingdom Metazoa; phylum Chordata; order Crocodylia; family Alligatoridae; genus Caiman; species Caiman crocodilus. The sequence goes on from JAGPOW010002673.1 coordinate 14,625,125, forward strand.
CAACCCTGGATTCTGATCAACACAACAACCTTAACTATGTCCTTTGACAATGGAAGAGTACTCCTCCTCAGCCCATGAGTGTAGGAGGGCTATTAAGAAGGCAAAGGCAGAGATGGAACTCAGACTAGTGGCCAGGATTAAGGACAACAAAAAAGTCCTTTATTCAAGTACATTGGGAGCAAGAAGAGGGCACGTAGGGCCCCTGCAATGTAAGGCCCCTGCAAAACTCAAATGGTAACCTTGTGGCTATGCCAGATGAGAAAGCTGATATTTTTAACACCTTTTTTGCCTCTGTTTTCTTGAACTGGGACCGGGACATCCCTCTTGCCAGAGGTAGAGACAATTGCAGGGATAGCTCTGTCAGGCCTTCAGTCAGCACAGATTTAGTTAGGGATCTTCTGGAATGGTTGGACATCTTTAAATCTGCAGGTCCAGATGCCCTCCACCAAGGGTTTTGAGGGAGCTGGCAGGGGTTATCACGGAGTGCTTGGCCTGGCTGTACAAGTATTCATGGTCATCTGGCCAGGTGCTGAAGGATTGGAAACTAGCTAATGTGGTCCCCATTTTTAAGAAAGGGAGGAAGGAAGACACAAGTAACTATAGACCCGTAAGCCTCACCTCAGTACTCGGGAAGATCTTGGAGAGAATAATCAAGGAGCACTTCTGTGGGGGGCCAGCAGGGGAGATCATTCTCAGGGGCAACCAGCATGGGTTCATCAAAGACAGGTCCTGCATGGCCAGGCTGGTTGCCTTTTATGACCAGGTAACTAAATCCTTGGATAATGGTGTCACCATGGACATAATGTTTCTGGATGCCACCATCTCCCACCCCATTCTCATTAATAAATTAAATGACTGTGGCATTGATGCCTACACCATTGGATGGGTAAAAAAAAACTGGCTGATGGGGCACACCCAGAAAGTAGTGATGGACAGGTCGTACTCAACCTAGTAAGATAAAAGCAGTGGGTCCCCCAGGGCACAGTCCTTGGGCCCTTACTGTTTAACATCTTCATCAGCGACTTGGACAAGGGGATTGAAAGGACAGTGTCCGAGTTTGCTGATGACACTAAGATGTGGGTCAAGGTGGGCACACTTGAAGGGAGAGAGAGGCAGCAACTAGATTTAGACAGACTAAAAAATTGGGCAGATGAGAATAGGATGGGGTTCAATGTAGATAAATGCTAGGTGCTGCACCTTGCAAGAAGGAATCCAAAGCATACATACAGGCTGGGGAGTTCCCCTCATGAAAGCACACAGGTGGAAAGGGATCTTGGAGTCATTATTGACTCCAAGATGAAAATGAGCAACCAATGCCAGACCGCAGCCAGAAAGGCCAGCTATACCTGGTCATGCATCCAAAGTTGCATCTCAAGCTGGTCCAGAGAGATGATGCTCCCCCCATATGCAACATTGGTCAGGTCACAGTTCAACTACTGCATCCAGTAGTGGGTGACACACTTTAAAAGAGAGGTGGCCATCCTGGAGAGAGTTCAGAGGAGGACCACCCATTTGGTGAGAGGACAGCAGGACAGGCCCTACGAGGAGAGACTGAGGAACCTGAACCTGTTCAGCCTCGGAAAGAGGAGGCTGAGGGGGGACCTGGTGGCTGCCTGCAAACCCATCAGGGGAGATCTTCAGCAAATAGGAAGAGCCCTTTTCTCCCCAGCACCACCTGGGGTGATGAATAATGATGGTAATAAGCTGATGGAAAATAGGTTTAGGTTAGAGATCTGGAGGCAATATTTTATGGTTACGGCAGCCAGAATCTAAAACTAGCTTCCTAGGGAAGTGGTCCTCACCCCTACCTTGGGTAAATTAAAAAGGTTAGATGATCACCTGTCTGGGGTCTTGTGAACTCAGCATTCATTCCTGCCTGTAGCAGGGGGTCAGGCTGGATGATCTGTTCAGGTCTCTCCTGACCCTAGCTACTATGAAACTATAAAACTATGAAATGGCTGCAGGCATGCAGGCAATCCAGTGAGCCAAGCCTCTTCCTCCTATAGGGGCAGCAAGCCAGCCTCTTATTTTGTGCTTTTCTTGCACCCTAATCTAAAATTCAGTTGATGCAGCTGTTGGGGCCCACTCCATGCTTCCTGACGCTTACAGCAGCAGGCTGTACAGTTACACCCCTCTTCCAATCATAACTCTGTTCAGTCCAAATAAATATTCTACATAAGTATCTATGCAGTATTTTTTAGATATGGTCTGGTTGTGTTGCTTTATTTACAGTTGTGGAATATATACTGGAAAATACTCCAGCTCCTTGTCAAACTCATAGCTATATAAGAGCAAGTGGTTTTCCCTTTGTGAGTCTTCTGATGCTTTTTAGCTAGTTTTTCTTCCAGATATATTAATAGAAAGTATATTAGAAAGTAGTACAAGTACTTACTGTTTCACTAGGCAAGAGGTTTGAGCTACTCTTTCCTGGACCTTCCCTACCAACACAACTGTCACACTGTACAATACCTTATTCCTCCTTATGTATTCCTCCTTAAGGTATTCCTTATACCTTATGTATTTTCAGAGGTTGTTGTGGAGTTTTCAGCACCTCAGCATTTTGTTAGGCAGAAAAAAATAGTTTTTATTGGTCAGTTGAAAGGGACTGATAGACCCAAGGACATGTTTGAATCTTCAAGACAAATTTCTCTGGATCTATTTTAATTCTCTGCCTTCTGGAATTCATTATATTCTGAAGCATTGCCAATTCCTGCTTTAATAGCCAGCTCAATTATTTCTTGTACTCCATCTCTGCGTTCACCTAGGCTATTTCTGTTCTAATTTCTAGGTTTTTTGGTGACCTTCTCCAGTTTCTTCTCCTTTGGTATCATTACTATTCTCTTTTTTTTTTTTTTTGCTTCGTCATCAGTGCCAGGATCCACTCTTTTCAAAGTAACATCTAATACATTTCTTCTTGATTTTTAGTCATTTGTCTTCTGGGGCATCTTTGTAGAGCCCACCTCTGCATTCCATTCTGGATCCCAGATAGTCCCATTTTTCATCAGTTTTTCATTGCTTTCTCTTTCAGAGAGGTTTTTTCCCCCTTTAATTCTCTTACTGCCCTCATCTTCTGAAGTATGGGTGCAAGGCTCCAAGGGCATATCCACACATGCAGACACATGTGCTTGCATCAGCTCAAATAGAAAATGTGCAAATTTAAGCTGGGACTTTTTGCCTCAGTGCATGTGCCTAGACATGTACTTTAGTGTGGGATAAGTTGCGACACTTGGGGCTTCTCCCAGATCTGCATCCAGAGGGAGCTACAGCAGTGTAAATAGGTGCCCTGTCCTCATCCCATCAGTACAAAAATCTGCTCAGGGATACTCACTCTTAGGAGCTTCTGGGGTGTGGGGCCACTTTACTCTCACCTGTCTCTTCACATTTCCAGAAAGAGCACCAGTGAGCAGTGTCCACCAGCTCCTTGGAGGCCTTTGAGGACTGGTGGGTGTGGCCTGGGGGGCTCTGCTCAGTGTCCCCTTTATGTGCACTTATTTTCATGTTTTAACCCTCTGATCCACACAACACTCCTGTTGTATTTTTGTTTTTCTTTCCATTAGTTGTCCAAAGTATTTTGTTGTAGCATTCACCCATTAGCCCCCATAGAATAGGGGATGCTAATTAGCCAGGTGGGCCTTACAGCCCATGGTATTTGAATGTTACAAATAGAGAGGATGTTCTGGGGGAGAAGCCTCTGGGAGGAAGTTGGACACACCCCTTCCTGTCCCAGGCTGCTGTTGCTGTCTGCTGCAAGCTTGATCACAGGAGCTTCTAGGGAGAAAATGACCAGGCCCTTTCCTGCCTCTGGCTACTGTTAGTTGCTGGCTTGGTCTCATACCTTTTGAAGTAAGTTGGCCACACCCCTTCCTGCCTTGGTGCGCTGCTGTTGCTGACCCCCTCACTTGGGGGGTTCTTGGTTGCACCCCCTCGGGGAGGGCCCACTGCACTGCACCCCAGCAATTCACCCCAGCTTCTGCACCCCTGTTCTGGCCTGCTGCCCAGCCCACTGCCAAGCCATGCTCAGGGGACAGCCTGGGGATGGAGTCTGCACTGCCTGTGGGCCCCTCCCCCACCATCACTGCTGGAACCTAAAGGTGTCTTGCCTGCCTTAGCTGCCTTGGCAGGCCGAACCTGACTTTCACGTCCACTTTCACCTGAAGCACAGCCTGAGTGGCTGAACTGGATGGCCACTACCACCACTACTGCTGTAGCTGCTGCTGCTAATGTTCTGCTGCTGCCCTCTCTCAGGAGAGAGGGAGATTCCCTGTTGCACCACCTGACACCACACCTGAACTGGATTACTCCCTAATTGACTGACTGCTCATGCCCTCCTCCACAGCTACTTCACTATATCTGATCCTGCTTTGTCTTCCTGCCTACCGCGGAGCACCTGGCTGGAGGTCTGATGGTCTCTTGGACAGAACTTGAACTAACAAAGCCCCTTAACCACTCCAGCTATTTTTTTACATCTGCCTCAGCAGCCTTCTCTGTGTGCTCTTGCCCTTGTGTGGTGAGTCCTGTGGTCCACTCCCCCTGCCCTGGTGTTTGTTGTGTGGCTGAGTAAGCCAGCTTGAGCTGTGTGTTTCCTCTCCCCATTCTCAACTCATAACCCTCCCAGTATTTTTTCCTGTGGGGCTTTAGCTCAGTGAGCTTCAGCCCCCTTTCTTCGTACCCCCTTTCTACCCCACATTCCCCACCCTCTCCTACCAGATTCATCAGCCATACTGAATATTTTGTTTCTATTATCTGCCCTTTCTTCATGTGAAACAATGGCAGGGCAGGAACCTTTGGGGGGGGGGGAGGGAGATGCCCACACAGAGCTTCCTGCAGCCCCCACTATAGGGGCAAATTTCATCCAAGCCCCCAAGGGGATGCATGCCCCTGCAGCCTCCTCCCCAGAGGCAGTGTCCAATCAACCTCTTTTGGGGATGGAGAAGCCTGCAACTGCTGCTGAAGTGGCAGGCGGGACTCTACTATGGAGCCAAAAGGGCCAGAGGGTTTCCTCTGGCCATGACCCTCCCCCCCCCGAGGGGCTTCCAAGCCCCCTCTCCCATCATTAGGGACCATGGCCAAGGGGAATAGGAAGGGCTCCTCTTCTGCCTCCTCCACAGCTGGGGGTGGGAAGGTCAAGGGCTTTGCCCCCAAGCCTGGACCAGCAGCACTGGAGGGTACCAAATGCACTACACCAGCCAGCATGCTCATTCAGCCTGTCCCTGACCCTATTCCCAGCCCCACCAATGTAGCCCTATGGGGGGTGAACCACAGGTATGCACAGACAGCTGTGGGGAGACCTGAAGCCACGTGGCCTACATCCTGCACCACGAGCTCGGACAGCAGGGCCCTCTTTCCGGCAGTCACCTACAGGCATGGGGTGAAGTGCCATCTGCACAAGTGGGAGAACCATCACTTTGAAACTCGGGTGAAGGCACTGGCTTAGGTAGTGGTCATGATGTTGTCCCCTAATTAACAGGCAGATCTTGTTGGGGACCCTGCACAGACCCCCAAGGGCTCCATCTGTACCCCAACATGTTGTGAAGGAACACCACCCCTGGTGGAGACTTTAACATTACCCTAGTTGCATGAGACAGGTCAGACAGGGAGCAGAACCTGGTGAATATCTGGTGTGCCTGTCACCCCACTGAACCCCTTGCTTTCACCTATTTGAGGGTGGGGGTGGAGCAGGCATGCCACTCCCAGTTGAACTGGGTTTATATCTCTTTGCTGCACTTTTCTCAGGCCCACTTTGGCATCAGGCAGACCCCTTTCAGTGATGGCTCAGGCCATGCTAGGGCCTGGACATCTGGTATCAACCTACTGGCATTTCAAAACCAGTCTGCTGGAGGATGTAGGCTTCAGGGAGGCCATCGGGGAGTTCTGGCTGGCCTGGTGGGAGCAATGGACAGCTTTCCCCTTGTCTCAGAGATGGTGGGATGTGAGGAAGGTGCTGTGAGGAAAGAGAAGATCCCCAAGAAGTAAGTTTGTCCCACCTGAGTTGCAAGCAGCTGTGCCAGCCCCCAGACTGCAAAGAACTATGCAGGGCTCACACTTCACCTGGTGTTTCAGGAGGGGAGGGAGAGTCAGCAGGAACTCCAAGATAAAAAGAGACCCAGAACAGGCAAAAAAGGGACACCAGGAGCTGAAAGTGGCTGACTCAGGCAGAGTGATGGCAGGGATAGCTGAAGGTGCAGAGAAAGCAGCTGAGTTTGGGTCTCAGAGAAGCAGCTCTGTGCAGGAAGTTGCCAGAGGAGAGAATCCTGAAGGAAATGCCATGAGAGAAACTGAAACTGCAGTGAGGCAGTCCGGAGGTACCATAAAGACCTTAATATCAGGGCTGAAGAAAAAAGGTACTGTAAAGTTTGCAATATAAGGGCAGGAGAAATCCCAGTTGGTTTTTGTTCTTTTTTTTTTAGCGTGAGAGGGAAGTCCTCCTAGAGTGATATTGTGTTTGCAACTTTCTGGACTTTAGGCTAGTAAAAGAAGTGGCTAAAATTTATGGCATATCTGTGCATTGCTCCAAGCCTGGTGAAGTACAAGGCCCACTGGGCTATTGATTGTGCGGATCCAGAGACCTACAAAGCATTTATGCTTCTGTGAGGCAGACTGTATGGACTGCTGAATTAAGACCCAGTGGAACGGGCGATGGTGTAGGGATTGGTGGAGCCCTCACTACACTGAGACAGATTTCAAGAGCAAAAGCATCAAAACCCACATGCCTCAGCATTCTAATGTTCTTCCTTAACAACAAGTCATGGCAGGAGATATAGATGTGTGTGAGAGTCCAGCAAGATGTCATAGTGGGCTTTGGCCAGCTGGCCAAAGTGATAAAACTGTCTCAGTGTAGAAGACTGAGAAAAACAGAAAAAAATAACAAAAAACACTCAGAAAAAAGTGATGAGCACCGGAGACCGACTAAATATAGACGCAAGCATCTGCCCCAGATAGGGTCAAGGCTTTGGGTGAAAACCCTCAATAGAACATGTGTGCATCTGGCTTTTTTTGCTGCAGATACACTCAGAGGCACATACAGCAGAAGGAGGTGGTCCAGAAGCAACTTGCATGGGAAGTACTACATCTGGAGAGGCACCTGGCCACTGACCCAACCAACCGGTCCCTCTATGGAGAGTGTCAGGAGAGGCAGGAAGAGTTTCATGCTCTGGATGACCACTGCACCCACAGTGTCCTTCAGGAGCTGGACTGTAGCTCCCACTTCTTCTATGCCTTGGAGGGGAGGTGTGGGGCCAAGAAGTACATCACCTGCTTTCTGGTAGCTAACAGCACCCCCCTCACAGATCCAGGTGAGATGAACCAGCACATACAGGCATTCTATGAAGAGTTCTTCTCCCTGGATCCAGCTGACTCTAAAGCCTGTCAGACCCTGTGGGAGGGACTCCCATAGGTCAGCATGGATGACCAGGACCAGCTGGAAGCTCTTCTCACTCTGGCTGAGTTTTTAGCCACCCTTCACCTGATGCCTGGCAACACAGCACTGGGCTTCAATGGGATGACTGCAAAGTTCTATCAGGCCTTCTGGATGTCCTAGGCCCAGACCAAGCCATGGTCTGGGCCCAATCCAAGAGAAGTGAGGAAATCCCCCTGTCACACAAAGGGCTGCACTGACCTTCCTGCTGAAGAAGGAGGATCCCCATGACCTGAGGAACTGGTGTGCCATGTCCTTTCTCTGCATGGACTATGATGTGGCAGTGAAGGTGTAACAGGGGGGCCTGCTCAGGGCTGATCTCTGTGGCCCACCTACCTGTTCTTGGGCCAATCACCCACCTTCTCACCCGCCATGCCTTGATGTTAATTGATTAACTAATTGATGTCAGTTAAGCAGGAGGCTACCCATCTTGCTGTCTTGATGCCAGGGGGTACTCTGTGTGGCTCCTTTCCTCCCCTACACCACAGGCCAAGCCTTGCAGATGGCAGATTGTCTTGTGCTGTCCCTATACCACAGGCCAAGTGCTGTCCCTATACCACAGGCCAAGCCTTGCAGATGTCTGGCCAGCTGTATGCCTTGGCCCTAGAGCCCTTCCTCATTTTCCTGTTGGAGTGGGTGGTGGGATTGATGCTCTGGGAGATGGTGGTGTGGCTGATCCTGTTAGCATATGCTGATGACATACTCTACATGGTCCAGCACTTAGGTGACCTGGTGGAGGTTGAGGCCTGCTGGGCATTGTATTCAGTGGCCTCCTCTGCCTGGGTCAACTGGGTCAAGAACTTTGGCCTAGAAGTGAGTGACAGGTTACAGGTGGGCTCACTCACACCTGCGCTTCATGGTATCTGCTGGAACATGGGCTCAGCTGGAACATGGGCTCACTGCTCTACTTGGGTGTCTACCTGTCTTCCACAGACCACTCTCAACTGGAGAACTGGTACCAGCTAAAGGCAAGGGTGATGGAGCTTCCCTGGGTGTGGTCAGTGGTCTTGAGGTGTCTTTCCCTGTGTGGGAGTGCTGGTGCTAAACCAGCGGGTCTTGTACATGCTCTGGCATTGCTTACACACTCTGCCTGTGCCCCCTGAGGTCCTGGTGGGACTCCAGAGATTAGCACTGGAGTTTTTCTGGCTGGGACGGCACTGGTTTCTGCAGAGGTCCTGAGCCTTCCCTTGTGTGAGGGCAGCCAGGGCCTGCTTTGCCTCCCCATCCAGGTCATGACATTCTGCCTTCAGGCCCTGCAGTGACTGCTGTATCATGTCAGTAGCCATGCAGCATGGGGCCACCTGGGACATGAATTTCTCCACCACTTTAGGAGGCTCTGTTATGACTGGTAGCTTCTTGGCCTGTGGGGTCTCTCCCTGCAGGACCTGTGTGGGCTGCTTGAATTCTACCAGGACTTCCTCTGGACCTGAAGGCTCGTCTCCAAATCCCCTGCCCAGGGTGCCAACCTGCTCATTGAGCCAGTCCTCTGAAACTCTCAGCTGGAAGTGCCCTGGTTGCAACAGAAGTTGATCTTTTCTGGTGTCACCCTGTGACAGGAGGCTTCCTCAGGGAAGATCTCCATGGCCTGCCCACCTGTTCCTTAGACAACCTCCCACCTTCTTTCCTGCCACGCCTTGATGTTAATTAATTAGTTGATGTTAATTAGTGGGAGGCTGCCATTGTACTGCCCTGTTGCCTGGGGGCGCTATCTGCGGCTCCTATCCTCCCCAATAGTGCAGCCCAAGCCACGTAGATGGAATATCTGTTATGCACCGGCCTTTTCCCCAATCTGGCCCCTCTTTGGGCCTTCTCACTTGTCCTCACCCTTCCTTGGGGTCTTCTTAAGTGCTGCCCTCTTCTCTGGGGCCTTCTCAGCACTGCCACCCTCTCCTCAGACCGTGGTAAGAGCTGCCTCCCCCCCCCTGGGGCTCGCCACGCCTGCAGTGGGCTTCTCAATAATAATGCTGCCCCCTCTCTGGGGCTTGCTGTGCCCCCGCTGGGCTCCCTAATAATGCTGCCCCCTCTCTGAGGCTCACTGTGCCCTCCGCTGGGCTCCCTAATAATGCTGCTCCCTCTTTGAGGCTCACTGTGCCTCCCGCTGGGCTCCCTAATAATGCTGCCCCTCTCTGGAGCTCACCATGTCCATGCTGGGCTCCCTAATAATGCTGCCCCCTCTCTGGGCTCGCTGTGCCCATACCTGGGCTCTCCAAATGCCCCCCCTCTGGGCTGGAGTCCACACACCCCGTAAGCTGCGCCCCCACTGGCATTGAATCATGCCCTCCTGGGTGCTAAGGTCTCACACCCCTGTGGGCCCTTATGAGGCCTCCTCTGACCCCTACTAGCCTCACCCAAATCACCAGTCATACATAACAACGCCAACGCAAAACTCAAGCCCCTAGGCTGTAACTTAAATATAAGCCATCTGGCTATAACAACATTGCTCCAGCATCCTGGAGCTGCTGCTGGCAGTACCTCCAGTCAGGTTTCCTTCTCATCATTGCTCCCAGAACTCCTGCCTCATTGGCTGCTAGCAGAGAACTGCCTCTGGTTTCAGCCCATGGACTTTATAAGGGCCAGGCCCTGCCCCCTCTGGTCAGCTGATCTTCCCTGATTGCCCCGGCAACTCCCAGCTGTGCTCCTTAGTCACTGCTAGGGCTCCTTCCCTAGCAGTCTTCCCCTCTTCAGGCACAGGGCAACGGGGTGCTCTGTGACACACCAATATCAGAGACCTTATGGACTATGATAGGCAGGAGTGGGTGGACTGTTCTGTGCTGGCTTGGCACGTGGGCATACCCACAAGAAATGCAAGCTGCTCTCTGATCCAGGTGTTGAAATTTTCCCTACCTGCTGAGGCTCTTGCCTTTGTTGACCATGTCCTGTGTACCTTTGAAGAATGGTGGGTACCACCCAGGGGATCTCCTTGATATACCCTGTTAGTGTGACAATATTTGGATCTTGAGGAACATTGAATTTGCAGCTGAATACAAGGCTATAGCCTGTGGTCCAGCAAAGCTGCTAACCACAAGGCAGTATAATATAAAAAGTAACACTGCAAGATGCTTAGGAAAGCATTTTCCTAACAATGTCGTAATGTTGTAAGATATATAGCTTATTGTGTAAGGAGAACAGGATGGGGACCACCGCCTATCGTTAGGAGATGAGCAGAAGCAAGACCTTGGAGATGGTGAGGAAATCAGCAAGAAACTGCAATTAACCTAAAGAAGCTGGGGTCAGGTTCTTATGCATGTGTTCCTAACAAAAAGACATGTAAATATGTGAAATGCATAGTCAATCCCATGCTAATGAAGTAAACAGTAAATGGATGCAGAACTTGGGATAGGAAGGAATATGGGTGGAACAAAGTAGGAACAAAGGTGGAGTAAATGTTAATGAGTATGAACCAAGGTGTGTGTGTGTGTGTGTATATATATATATATATATATATATATAGAAAAAAAATGTTCACTGCTTCTCCCTGTTTTTTTGGGAGCTTGCCCAAAGCTGTCTCCATTTTGAATAAAGCTGTTGCTAGCAATGTATGTTGGTGTTTCCTCTCTGAACAAACGGATCATCGTGTCCCTAGTCATAGGGCGTTGCATGGAGTCGGGGTCTAACAAACACCTCCAGATAACTTATTTTCACATGTTGACCCTTTGACACCCACATCACTCCTATCCTGTTTTTTCCCTTAGTTGTGCCATGAAATCAGTAGTCCCATTCATTAGCCCCCATATAGTGGGTGGTACTAATTTACCAGGTGGGCCTGAGAGCCCATGAAAATTCTAAAAGGACAAATAGACAGGAGTTTCTGAGGCCCAGCCAATTGGTACATGGTGACACTATCCCTTGTGCCAACTGAACTGCTTAAGCAACCCTAAGAGGTCCCTGTACCCTCTACCCACTGCAGCAATCTGACAGTAGGGGCTGCTGCCTGGCTATGACCTGCTGTGCACCTGCCAAACCTGGATGGGGACTGAACAGCCAGCACAGGCATCTGACCCTGTGGGCCACCTGCCAGTAGGCTGTGGCTGCAGAGTTGGCCTTTGTGAGACATGTACTGCTATCTGTGCCCCTGACAAGCCATCTGGGCAGCTATCACCCAGAAGATGTTCCCAGTGTGGTGCCCTGCCTTGAATTGTCAAAGCATGTACTCCTGGCTGCAATTTTCCAGAATGTCAGCCACTTCAAGCTGGGTCCAAGGTACCAGCAGGTTTCATCCTGTCTGCCAGCAGGGTATATAGGGTATGTGTTGAGGGTATGTGGGGTTTGCAGGAGTGGGGTTGGAAAAGGAGTGGAGAGATATATGAGGCATGGGGTGTGTGAAGTGGATCATAGGGAGGGTGTGGGGGGCTAACATCCCCCTGCAGATCCCATGGCCCACATGCCCCACCCCTGCTTGCTACTCCAGTCCCCCAAATTACTGTCCCACCTGGCCCCATCCCTGCTGGATCCTGCAGCCCCCCCGATGGGTGCCCAACCTGGCCCTTTCCTCCACTTACAACCCCAACCCCCCTCATGTCTGCTTCACCCTTCCCCATCCCCTGCTTGCACCCCTAGACTCCCCACCCAGCAAGTCCTAGCCTCCCAGCACTTTTTCTTTTAAAGCTGCACACTCATTGTCAGTAGCAGCAGCTGTGGAGGCTCTGGGGCTGTATGGCAGAACCCCTCCAATCCAGCCCCTGCTTCCCGATCAGCACCACTCACTGGGCCCCAGGAGTCTGGGACTCAAACTAAACTAAACTAAACTAAAATAAGAAAGCCCCACACTCACCAGCAGTAGCAGTGGCTATGGGGGTTCTGGGGACACGTGGCAGAACCCCTCCCATTCAGCCCCTGCTCCCCAATTGCCCCCCTGCCCAGCCTGACCTTTATGCTCCCTACCCCCACTCCTGGCCCCAGCAATATGGGACATAAAAATAAAAAATAAAAACAAAATTAAAAATCCCTGCACTTATTGGCAGTAGCAGCAGTCCTAGGGATCACTGGGGCCTCATGGCAGAGACACCTCCAGCACAACAGAGGGCAGTGGGGTGCAATAGGGAGTAGCCCCAGCTGCCTGGCATCCACATTGCCATTGCCCCATTGCAGAGGTGTGGCCAGGGTCGGCTGGGTCTCACACAGGCAGCTGAGGCTGCTGCAGCTGTCACCCGGAGCCTGGCAGCACTCACACTGAGTGTCCTTATCTGACTGACAGTGCACAGAACTATGCTGTGTCTTGCCAACCTCAGCCACACCTGGGAGATGGGGCAGTGGCAGTGTAGGTGCCAGGCAGATGGAGCTCCCATGACCACTGCTACTGCCAGTGAGTATGGAACTTTTTGCTTTCAGGTTTCCAGGATGCTGGAACCATGTGAGGCAGTGATTGGGGGGCTCAGGGGGCAGGCAGGGGCTGGGTGGGGTAGCAATTGGTGGGGGTGCTGCAAGAGCCGGAAGGGGATGGGGCTAGGTGGGGCAGTGATCCATGGGGCTCGGAGACTGGGTGGAGGATGAGGCCAGTGGGGGTCCCCTGTGGTCCTTCCCCCTACTCCAGGCCCTCCCCCATGCCCTAGTTACTGGCATGGAGCCTGGGTCCAGCTCCCTATGGCTGGCACACTGCCTGCCCTGCATGGGCACGCAGCATACTTCAGCAGCAGGGTGAGGGCCAGCCATAGAGATGCTCTGGCTGGCTACTAGGGTATCTCGGTACAGAGTCCATGCCTCCAGGTGCTTTTTGCCTCACTTTTTTTGCCTCCTGGATAGAGGGGGGGTCTAATTTTGCCCCTGTGCTGCAAATTTGCAGTGCGGAGAATATTTTTTTGTTCCCACTGATGCCTCTTGCAGCATCTCAAGGGCTATGAAAAGCTGCAAGAGGCATATGCATGCTCATCTGGACATGCCTATGGTATTCTGTCTCCTAGCTAGGCCCCTGCTCACCAAACCCCTAATTGCAAGTCAGAGCTGTGTAAGCAAGAAATAGCATTAATCCTTAATGTATGACTTTTCACTCTGCATTCTAACTTTAACATCACTTAACATTCCTCAGGTTTAGTATAGTCTAAGTGTAACATGTAACTTCACGCTAAGTATGTGAATAGCCTTACTTAAGTCAGTGTTACTACTAAGGACCATGTCACAGGTTACACTTAAGATGTGTTAACTGCTCTTACAATGAGATGGCCCATGTGTTTGAGCAGTTAGACATGTGCTAAGTACAATTGTGATGTAGCGAAGTTATGACTGTCTGTAGAAGATTTATCTCCAGGTTTTATTAATTCACTTATTGTTGGACTTCTCCCCAGAGATAACAAGAGCTCAAGATACCAGTGCAGTGCTGGGGCTGGGACCAAAAATCAGGTCAGGTCAGGTCCAGCATCACATCAGATTTTGTTCAAGTCTGCCAGTGACAGAGATCTGGTTTTCCCCAAAGGTCCTTTGATGCTGTGGATCTGGCATCAAGAGTGTTATCCTCTCCCAGACTTGGTTTTCTGTCTTTCCCTTCATCCACTGGGAGGCTGAGACAGTGTGTGAGCAGCCCTCCCAGAGCTAGGGCCCTGGTGGGCTGGGAGATCATGTTAAGACAGGACCAGAGAGTCAAGTGAATGGAATCAGGGTAACATCTGTGAGGCTTAGGGATGACTAAAGGCAAGGTCGGAGACCATGAAGAGGTGTCCTAGGAAAGGTACTGTCATGGTGGCTGCTAGTGAGGCACCTGACATTTGAGGTCTAGTACCCAAAGCCCTAAAAGGGTAGGTGACCAACAAAGCAACCTGTCTGATATTGGAGAGTATGAGAACAAAGAGGAATAGAGGCCTAGAGGGGTAGGGGTCCAAAAAGGCAGAGAGCCCTTCTCAGTTTAAGGTGTAAGGCATAAGTAAAATGATGGCCTAATGATGAACAGGACCAAACAAGGCACTGGAGGCTGATCTCCTATTCTCTGAAAGGCAGCATCTTAAGTATAGTAACTTTTACTTCAAGATGTAGAAGGTGAGAGGACAAGATCATAATAGAAAGTTAGAGAAGTAGAATGGGCATAATATGGCCACCAGGGAGCACTACAGTCAACCATGGAGTTGGACACTTGCACAGAGAAACTACTATCCTTTATAAATTGGCTATCATTATTTTAGTATTTATAGATTTTTTTCAATAAATATCATACTAAAACATAACTTATTTGCAGTCATAAGAACATGGAAAGGAAAATGTATACTTAGTCAAGCTTCTGAATAAATGTGAGAGAGACTCTGACTGTTAACATGGGAGGTGCCACCTTAGAATAACTGAATAGCCAGCTCTGTTTTAGAACAAAGACTTGAAATTTGGTGATGAGAGGGTATGTGTGGAGAGAGGCTATTTGACAGTGATGTTTTAAAGCTATCCTCCTGAAAAACCTGCCTAAATTTGGCCTTGTTATTTGCCTTTGAAGAATTGCATTGTCCATGAGGCAAGTAGAAATATCTTCAATGTTAGCAGGTAACATTTTAGAAGATTCTGTCCTCTTATAGCACGTTGCATCCTGTTGTTGGCACTGGGTTTATGACCCAGATCCTTTGTTCTGGGAAGACCCAAACTGGCAGACTGACCATGACATCTCCATTCAATAAGAGGCAAATTTTACTGATACACAGTGATATCACATAAGTATAATGTGGGCAAGGCAAACAAAATAACCTCCCAAGTTCTATATCTACAAGTCCTAGAACTGTTACAGATAGAGGATACACCTGGCCAGTATGTAAGCTTCTAACCGAGGTTGTTCCTTGAATGTAAGCAGCCCAGAGGTTGAGAGATGAGACCCCCTGCTCCAGTCCCCCTGCCCCAAGTAGAATAGGTGAGACAGGCTGGTGAAGCACCGTCTGTCCATGGAAGCCTCAAGTTTCACCAATCAAGGACCCTTTTCTTTTCTGAAATCCCTCTTTTTGTATTCTTTCTCCCCTCTGAACCTTCATTCCTGGGCATCACTGATTGGTCTCCCTATAGTCATCATACTGCCCATTAGGCCTGTGCGAGTTGGCAGTGATTCAATCCAGCTTTGGATTTAGCCACTTCAGATGTCCATGATCTGATCCAGAGATTTGGATTGGTTTGCCACTTTGATCCGGCCGAAGTGGTTCCAAAGCTTCGGAGCTGCTTCAGAGATCCAGCTATAGGCTATAATGGGAGATGAATGAAATATCTATAACTTTGTTATTTTAGTTCAGATTTAGGCACAACTTGCAGAGATGGTAGCCACTGCTGATAGCATAAAGTCTACCAATTTTCAATAAAATTAGTGGAGGGGTTTGGGGGGAATTGTACCCCAAATATTTTAAAGAAAAACTCCAGTTATTTCTATGTGTTACACCACAGGGGGGATGAAAACAGCAGGAATGCTAGCCCCTGGTAATTCCATAAAGCTTGCCAAGTTTCAAGAATATTGGTGGAGGGGTTTGGGGGGAACTGCATCCCAAGGTGCTGACAGGTAAAACATGCAACACAAATGATCCTCTGCGTGTTAAGGTGCAGTGGCCTGAAAACTGCGGTGGTAGTAGCCCCAGGTGAGGCCATAAATCCTTCTAAGTTTCAAGAAGATTGGTGGAGGTGCTTGGGGGGAACTGCACTCCAAGCTGTTGACTGGCAAAACTTGTGACATACATGACCCTGTGTGCTAAGTGTGCAAGCCACGTTGCAAGCAGTGACCCATGACACCACCTAACAAGCCAAACCCCTCGTAGCGTCTCAAGCCAGCTCTATGCCAAAAAAGGAATGGA
>JAGPOW010002673.1:14641367-14663489 GCA_030014935.1 Caiman crocodilus
GCCACGTTGCAAGCAGTGACCCATGACACCACCTAACAAGCCAAACCCCTCGTAGCGTCTCAAGCCAGCTCTATGCCAAAAAAGGAATGGAACGAGAAACTAGATCCCCATAGGTTAAAGACAGCTATAAAACCCCTCCCCACAGTCAGCTCAAGTGGAGATCCCCCTCTCACGGCCCGTGGATGGAGGTCGTTTGTAGAGGCCGGACACGGGTGCCTATTAAAGCTTGCTTGCTAAAGCCATAGTGAGAAGCTGCAGCAGAGCCCGAGACCCCCGGAATCCTCCCTCTCCCTTCAGTGCTTAACTGTTTGCTGTAACACAATCTTCAATAAACAACCAGTAACAACAAGCTGCGTAAGTACCCTCGTTTCCAGCAATCTCGCAAAATCTGGTCGGTTTATCAGCTAAATAAGGGGAAACCAGAAGCTAGCACGGAATGAGCTAGAGTCCAACCTGATTCGCGTCCGGGGCCTGCCAGAAATTAGGCTCTGGTCTGCGGCACTAAGGTGCAGCATCTGGAAACTGCAGGGATGCTAGCTCCTGGTGATTCCACAAAGCCTACCAAGTTTCAAGAAGATCGTTACAGGGGCTTGTGGGGAAATGTATCCCAAATTCTTGAAAGCAAAATCTTGCTCTATGTATTACACCACAGTGGGTTGAAAACTGCAGGGATGCTAGCCCCTGATGAGTTCACAAAGCCTGCCAAGTTTCAAGAATATCAGTGCACAGGTTTAGGAGGAACTGCATCTCAAGCTGCTGACAGGCAAAATTCATCATGTGGATGGGTGCTTGTGTGACTGCATCTGTCTTGGGACACAGGGAGGTTAAATCTGGTGCAGGCCTGAGTGCTGGGCCTTGCAGGCCATGAAGCCTGCCAGCTGTGTGTATCTCGCTTGGGGAGTCTCTTGCCTGGGGCCCTGCACCCAAAGCTGCTGACAGGCAAAACTCATGATGTGGGTGGGTGACATTGTGTGTATGTTAAGCTGCACCCTCCCTGGTGTTGGGACCTCTGCACAGCATAGCAGTCTGCCCCAGTGAGGTCTCCTCCTTCCTTACAGCCTTATGCATTGTCCTCCACTTTATGTGACAACAGGTAAAATAACTTAGCTGGCTCAACACCACTAGCATCAGCAGCAACATCAAAGGTACCCAAATGAAATTGTCACAGAGCCTTTCTTTTTATAAAGGAATTGACAGCAAGAAGTAAAGATGTTGTGTTGTGCTGGACATATGACATTATTCATGGTGTGAGATGGCTTATCTTGTGTTTTTAATGTTTATATGTGTATTATGGGAAAAAAAAGGAGTACTTAAAAAAAATGTATCTTTGGATGCTTTAGTGTTCAAAACGCTTTTGTTAGTACTAAGGAAGTACCTGCAGTTGGTCCTGCATGGAAGGAATAGTAAATAAGCCAGAGGCTATCCTGGCCCACAATGTAGGGGGAGGGACAGGTTGGGGTGGGGGGAAGCAGGGGAAAGGGGCATGTAGTAGGACAGGTAAAAGTGCAGAGGTGCCTGGGGTGTCATATGTTTGATAGGTCGCAGTGTGCCAGAATTCCACTGTGTATTTTGAGTCCATGAGTTTCTATACCTACTACCTAGGAGGCTGATGAAATGCAATACATAGGCCTAGCTCTGAAAAGTGGTTTACACATTCAAACAAGCACCTAACCTCATCACCAGAACTGATGTCAACTTCCTACAGCTCAAAACACAAAACTTGCCAACTATCTTCAGTACCCCCACAAAATGCACACCAGAATCTATCAAAAACAACAACACCCAAATACCTGTGAGGGCACATTCCTCAGCAAAAAAAAGCACTCTGCCTCCAGTCTCTCAGGCTTGATCCTGTAAGGGAACAAATTACAACTGAAACCTCTTTTCAACATCCTCTTGAAGTATGTTGTCCCAAACTGGGCTCAGAATTCCAACCGTGGTCTGACCAATGCCCCATAAAGAAGTATCACCTCTTTCATTCTATTTGTCATGCATCTGCTGATGAATAATAAAGTGAGGTTAGCTTTGCTGATGATTTCATCACACTGATGACCCATGTTCATCTTGGAGTTCACTAGGACTCCAAGATCCCTTTTGCCTTTGTGCTGCTGAGATGGTCACTTCCGAGACAGTAGTTGTGTTGCATATTATTACACCCTAGGTGCAACACTCTGCATTTGTCCTTGTACTGCATCCTATTGTGTATTGCCCACTTTATTACCTGTCCATGTATGCCTACAATCATTCCCTACCCTTCAGAGTGTGCACTTCACCCCGTAATTTAGTATTGTCCACAAACTTGGACAAAGTACACTTCACACCCACATCCAAGTCACTGATGAAGATATTGACGAGTACAGGTCCAAGGACTGAACACTGCAGGGCCCCACCACACACATCCTTCCAGGTCAATTTTGACCCAACTACTACCACTCTCTGGGTGCATCCACTAAGCCAATTTACCACCCACCAGCCTCTGTAAACATCTATGTCACAGCCTCTTAATTTATTTATGAGAATGGGATACTATATTATTTATGAGAATGAGATACTATATTAAAGACATTGTTAAAATCCAAGAAAACAACATCCACTTCAACTTCTGCATCTAAGTGTTTTGTAACCCTGCCATAAAATGAAACCAGGTTGGTCAGACATGATCTGCATGCTATGAATCCATGCTAGTTTCCTCGCTGTTTTATTTTTTTGCTGGACTCTCACAGATATGATCATAATATTTTCAAAGACCTTTCCAAGGATGGAAGTGAAACTGACTGGCCTATAATTACTCAGATCCTCCTTCCTCCCCTTCTTGAAAATAGGGACCAGACTGGCTTTTTTCCAGTCCTCTGGGATCTGACCCAAGCACCACAAGAGCTCAAACAGCCATGCCAGTGGTTCTGCTATGACACCAGCCAATTCTTTCAGTACTTTTAGATGCAGCTCATCTGGGCCTGCTAATTTAAACACATTCAGTTCATCCAAGTGACTCCGTACCAAGTCAGCATCAACAGTTGGTGTGCTGGTGCCCTTCTGATGCCCATCTAAGCATCATTAGGAGACTTATCTTAACCCCTGTTCAAGAACACAGAGGCAAAAAACTCATTGAATAACACAGCCTTTCCCCCCGTCTGTCACTAATTGCTCCTTCTTGCTCAGTAGGGTTCCTATGCTGTCCTGAAGCTTCCTTTTACTCCCTACATACCTAAAAAAAGACTTTGTTGTCTTTAATGTATGTTGCCAACCTCAGCTGTGTAGTTGCTTTAGCCTTTCTAACTGCCTCTGTGCAAGTGCAGGCCAAATAGGTATACTCCTTCTCAGTAACTTCACCCTGCTTACACCATTATATGCCTTGTTTTTTGCCTTTAGGCTCCTCTGGATTTTCCTGTTTAGCCAAGGAATTTTTTTGGCTCCTTTCCCCCTTTTTCCTTGTACTGGGATTATCTCTCTCTGCCCCCAAAGGATCACATTCTTTAAGGAATGACCACCCTTCCTGGACTCCAATCTTGCCAATACTTCTATCCTGCAGTGCATCAACTAAATTCCTAAGCAAACTGAAGTTAGCCTTCCTGAAATAAAGCACTTCAACCCTACTAGTTATCTTATCTACCCTATGCCATATGGTGAATTCAATTGATCAGTGGTTACTATCCCTAAAGTGACCATGAATCTTTAGCTCCCCTACTAGGTCATCCCCCCATAGCCAATACCAAGTCCAGTAAGGCATTCCCTCTGGTAGGACCATATACCTCCTGTGTTAGGTGAAGGTACTGCATGCAGGTTACAAACCCACATGAATAGTTGGATTTGGCTGACTGCTTCTCCCAGCAAATGTCAGGGTAATTTAGGTTCCCCATGACAACCACATCCCTAGACTGCACTGCCTCTGAGAACTGCCTCAAGAATTCCAAATCTCACTTTTTTTATGGGTCTGGTGTTCTGTAGCAGACCCCTACTACCAGGTCCCTTCCTCCCCAACCTCCATGTATCCTAACCCAAACCTAATGCCTCAGCTTTCTTCTTCTCTGATCCTATTTTGATTAGTGTAGAGGTATAATGGTCCTTTACATAAAGAGCAAAAATTGCCCCCTTTCCTCCCTATTCTGTCTATTCTGGACAACCTGTAGCCCTCAATGTGTAACACCCAACCATGGGTAGGGTCTCATCAGGTTTTGATTAGCACCACTAAATTGAAGTTATTGTTTGCAAGCAGAAGCGCAAGTTCTTTCTGATTGTTCCCCATGCTCCTAATATTAGTACTGAGGTACCTGAGCCCTCCAAATAGTGCCTCTGATGCCTCCCCACTCTGATGCCCAATGGACCCCATAGTACTTACCTGGGACGTACTATTGCATGTTTCACAGTTTGTAGGTTCTAGACTCTCTCCATTTCCTGCCTCCCCATTCCCCATCAAACTTAGTTTAAAGCCTCATGTAGGAGGTCAGCCAACCTGTAAGAAAAGAGACTCTTACCTTTTGTGGAGAAATGAAGCCCATCAAGTCCCAGGAGGTCCCTTGCACGGAAGTGTGGATCATGGTCCAGGAAGCCAAAACCTGCACAATAGCACTGACTCTGAAGCTGCAAGTTGACTTCTCTGGTACAGTTGACATGATGCCTACTGTGACTGCTATCCAGGAGGATTGATGAGAAGACCACCTGCATCCTGTCTTCCTAAGCCTGGCTCCCAGAGACCTATAGTCACTCATGATATGATCTGGACTACTCCTGGCTGCATCTTTTGTTACTACCATAGGATAGTTGTCAGAGGGCCAGATAATGTCAGGAATTCTGACCATGACATCCCTGACTCTGGATCCAGTAGGTAGCAGACATCATGCACCATGGGATCTGGACAACAGATGGGTCCCTCCATTCCTCTCAGCAGGGAGTCACCCACTATAATGATGTGACATCTCTTCTGCTTATCTGGCTGGCCCTCAGTTCACTCATTGATGGCATCCAGCTATTTCAGTGTACTTTTCCCACTGCACACTCCTTCAGTGCATCCATGGCCTCATATTTGTTCTTCAACTGCACTGGAGAAGATCTCTCTGTGGCAAGAAGTCTGGCCTTGGAGGTGACCTCCTCCACTTACCAGCATATGCTTTGTGGCATTCCCTCACTGTTTCTCAGCCAGGCATCTTGTCCTGCAGAGAATGGAAGTAGCCATCAATCTCTTCTTCAATCCCCATGATCCCCCACAGCCTGGTCAACTCTGCCTGGGCTTTCCTCACTTGTCCCTCCAGGGCCTCAATTAGGGAACATATAGGACAGGAGAGGAGACTCCCAGCCCTCCCACTACCCACAGACCCCCAAAGATCCACCAGGCAACTCCTGCAGGCAGGAGGCCCAGGTGCCAACAACCCACCCAAAGGGTATGTCTGGGTGAAGGCCTCAGAGGATCCCCAGGTGGGAGGCAGCATCGGGGCAGGGTCCCTGGTTGTGCTGAGAGTCACACCCACATAAAAGCTCCCTTATATGCACTCACCTGAAGACTCTGAAGACTCTTCCCAAATCTGCCAGCTTTGACATTTGGAGTCTCAGGCCCCTCCTGCTCTTCCAACTGTGCAAATTCCCACGTGAACTTCAGCAAGCCCTTGATGATTGCACTTGTTTGCCTAGCTTGGGAGCATGGCTTCTGCCCAGCACAGTTAAATAGGGATGAGAGGGGAAGAAAAACCATGCCCAATTCCCTACAGCTGGCCTGGCTTGGCTTGACTCTCCCTTCCCCTGATACCCAGCTTACCTTATTGCTGCTTCTGGCTCCTTGCTGCTTTGCTTGGTGGGGTCAGGGGAGCTGAGGGCACATGTTTGCTACTGCAAAGGTGTGCTCTCTTTGGCATCTGAGTCCTGACTCCAGCATCCAGGTCCCAATGTGTTATGGATCAGTGTGGCACATGCCTTTGATTTCCCAGCCTGTGTGTCTGCTAGTTTCAAATACAGTGGGCCTTGAAGAAAACTGTCACAAAAAGATTTTTAGAAATCAATTAATCCTTGCCATTCCCCCTGGACCACTGTTCTAATGCATATCTACATAACCTACAAGCCAATTCCCAAAAGCAAATCTCTAAATACCATTTTGTAGACATCATTGTCAGAAGACTTGTTGACCCAATTCTGCATGCTTTATAAAACAAGTAAGCATGCAGTATCTTGTCAAAGCTCTTACATGTAACCAGAATGAACACGTTGTCTCCACAGGTCATATCAAAGCTTTCCTCTAATTTAGATCTGCTCCAAGCCAACTTGGGACTGGGCAATGGAATGGTGAAGCATGAAACTGTCTCTTCTATAGTCTCAGTGCCGTCTTTGTTACCACTAGCTACAGGTGAAGAGGAAAAGAACTATCCTTCTGTTGTTTTGTGTATCCTTGTGACATGGTATTTAGCAGAATTCACAGATTCATTGGAATCTGACAGACCACACCGTGAGTGCTGCTGCTACAGCCTTAAACTTTTGACCTCTGGACTGTCAATTATAAGCCTTAGTGCCCACACTACCCCAACCCCTGATACAGATGAAGAAACTTCTTATTAATCTTATTATAAAAATAGGAATGCAGAGATGGAGATGGAACTAGGACTAGTGACTCAGAAAAAGGACACGACGAAGTCCTTTTTTTAAATACATAGGGGATAAAAAGAAGGTACCAGGTAAAATTAGGCCTCTGCAAGACATGCTAGAAAGTCTGGTCATCACACCAGATGACAAAACTAACATATTTAACAATTTCTTTGCCTCCATTTTATTGAACAGGGACTGAGTCACCCCCACTACTATGGGACCACCGTAGGCCCCAGGGGAGGTGCACCCAGATCTAAAGTTAGTGAAGATCTAGTCATGGAACTTATGGAGGGACTGGACATATTTAAATCAGCTGGTCCTGATGATCTCCGCCTCAGAGTGCTGAGGGAATTAGCTGAGGTAATTGCAGGACCCCTGGCATGGCTTTACAGGCACTCATGATGCTCTGGCAAGGTGCCAGAGGACTGCAAAAGGGCCATTGTGGTTCCCATTTTCAAAAAAAGGAGGAAGGAGGATCCAGGAAACCACAGTCCAGTTAGTCTTACCTCGATCCAGGAGAAGAGTGTTAAGAGAATTATCTTAGTGCAAGTCCAGGAGGACCCAGCAGGGGAGATAATGCTTAGGGGCAACCAACATAGGTTCATTAGGGGCAGTTCCTGTCAGACCAATCTGGTGGCCTTCTATGACCAGGTCACAAAATCCATAGATGCAGGGGTAACAATGGATATAGTCTTTCTGGACTTTAGGAAGGTCTTCAACACTGTTTCTCACACCATTCTCATTAAAAAACTAGGGGACTCTGGTGTCGACACCTACACAGTCAAATGTGCTGGCTGGAGGGCTGCACTCAGAGAGGGGTGGTGGATGGGTCATTTTTGACCTGGAGGGATGTGGGCAGTGGGATTCCCAAGGGCTCGGTCCTCGGGCTTGGACTATTCAACATGTTCATCAGTGACTTGGACAAGGAGGTAAAAAGCACCCTGTTCAAATTTGCAGATGACACTAAGATTTAGGGGGAAGTGGGCATGTTAGAAGGATGGAATAGGTTGCAATCAGACCTAGACAGGTTACAGGGGTGAGCAGATGAGAACAGGATGGGTTTCAACACTGACAAGTGTAAGATACCACACCTGGGGAAGAAGAACCAGTAGCATACCTACAGGCTGTGGAAGCAGAAAAGGATCTTGGAGTCATTACTGATGCCAAAATGAACATGGGCTGACAGTGTGGGGATGCAGTCAGGAAGGCCAACAACACCTTGCCATGCATCCATAGATGTATCTCAAACAGGTCCAAGGAGGTGATCCCCCCCCTCTATGTGACACTCGTCAGGCCACAGTGGGAGTACTGAATCCAGTTCTGGGCATTGCACTTCAGGAGGGATGTGAACAACATGGAGAGTCCAGAGGAGATCTGCTCACATGATCAGGGGGCAGGAGGGCAGGCACTACGAGCAAAGGCTAAGGGACCTGAACCTGTTCAGTATCAGGAGGCACTACTTCACGGTCAGGACAGCTAGGATTTGGAACCAATTTCCAAGAGAACTGGTGCTGGCTTCTACCCTAGGGGTCTTTAAGAGGAGGCTAGATGAACACCTTGCTGGGGTTGTATGACCCCAGTACTATTTCCTGCCGTGGCAGGCTTTTGGAATTGATGATCTGCTTAGGTCCCTTCTTGCCCTACAAATTATTAGTCTATAAAACTATGAAACCTCAAGATAAGGGGAAAAAAATATAGGGGAGACAGGTACTGGAGTTGGAGTGAAAAACTGGATACTGAGACTAAATGTGGCTAAAGGAAAAGAGTAATAGTGAGCAAGTATGGGGCAGGTAGACTTGACATTCACACAGTAAGCCTTAAAGAGGAAACCAGGATAGTAAAACCAAGGAATGGAAACTGGGGTTCCATAGTTAGGGAGAAAGGGTCAAGGATAAGGATCTAGGAGTAGAAGAGAAACAAGACTTTGTAGTATTGGATTATTCATGAATAACTCATGACCTGGTCGCTGGGGGTGCATGGTGGCAGTGGGAGCATGAGGCAGAAGCAGGAGGGGTGGGAGACCAGTGATAGTAAGGGAGGGAGCTCTCACAGCCACTGCCAGTGCTATTAGTGGTGGCGGGGGGGTGGGGATGGTAAGCACCGACTAAGGGTTGGCAACTACTTCCAGCCACCACCGGCAGTGGCAGTGGTTGCCAGCAGGTCTTGCTGACCGCCCGCTCCAGCAGTGGCAAGGTGGTGAGTGGCAACTTCCTGGAGGTGTTGTTGACAGTGTCAATGGTGCCTTTTTGTAGGGGGTACACCACCACATGCAATCCCTATGCATCTCTCCCAGGATTATTTATTGAAGGGTGGAACTAAAAAAATCTTTCTGACCTGAATTGTACGTATCGTGATCCCTTGTGGGGTTGTCTAAATGGTGTTCCCAACCCTTACCTGCCATATCTTGATGTTGAGAAAAGATCTATATTGGGTGGTGTTCCTTATAAACACTGCTTGACACTGGGATCTCAAGATCTGTTTCTCCTGGACTTCCAACCTCCCCTATACCCCAGCCTAGCATCCCCCAGATGCTAAACTGACTTTCATTAACCTGGATCTTACACAGTGCTCTTTTTTTCCAGTACTTTTTATTTATTAAATTTATTTTGTTCATGTTTTAGGTTCTCATGAGTCTCAGTGATCATAGGGACTGACTTCAGTCTATAGAGACTAACAGCCTTTTTCATCAGGCTCAGGTAAGCCTGACATTACTGCCAGACTTTGCTTTCCCTGAGTACATGGAAGTACAAATTAAATTTGCAAACATTAACTTTGAAAATTTTAGCATAGGTACTCCATACACACACTTATAGATAGGTGCCAAAGTGCTACTTAAATATAGTACAAACCATGTAATATTAGTCCAAAACCAAAAGTCTTATAGTTTACCACAGATTTCATTGAGCTGGGCTCCAGCAGAGTCAACAGCATTTCCAGTCTTCATGACCCCACAGCTCAGCACTGCCCAGTGTGTGTGTGTGTGTTTGTGTGTGTGTGTGTTTATACTCCAGATATACCCCAAAAAGGATCTAAGTGCTAATTAGTCTCCACTCATGATTGGAACCAGGTGTTCTTGTTATGAGTTCTGAGATGCTCCAAAATGATATTAAGATAAGGTTCAGGGAATCCTGGTCTGGCTTTACTTCAAGGAGGGCCGGGAAAACTAATATTTCACAGGCTGAGAGAAGGGGAGGCACAGGGATTCTGGGTGAACTGTTTGGGAAGTGTTTGCCAGACATTTAAAGCTGGTGAAGAAACAGGAATCATTGGAAATGGGAAAGAAAGATGCAGCTCAGCTGTAGGAGCAAAGGGGAAGTAACTATGTATGCCATACAGTGGCTTACCATGACTTGAAAAGTCTGTTCAGAGGGGAACACACTCAGTGGACAATAGCATACTTCTTATTTGGATGATGTTGCAGGGCACTAAAGTGCCTGCTCCTTTAAGAGCAGAAACTGCCTAGGGAGCAGGCCCTAGAAGCCAGGCAGAAACCCCACACGTGTAGGTTATTATGGCAGTAGGCTAACAAGGGAATTAGCCTGCATCTGCACCAGGTCAGCTGACTAGAAGAATGCAGGACCCTGGGCACATATAAACCCAAGGGCTGAGGTCAGCAGGAGTTAGTTCTCTGGCAGCAGCCAGGAGAAGGAGTCTGAAGAAGAATTACCCAGAGATGCTGTGGCCACCTGGTATGCTGCCTATAGGACTAATGGAGCTCTAGGAGCTAACCAGATACCATGGACTACAAAGCACTTAATGCTTAGGGGGAAGTTTGACTCTTTTAAAGGGACAGAGTTCACCCTGAACTGGTTGTATTATGTTATAGCCCAGGGGCTTATATTTTGATTGTTGTTTATAAAACGGTGGACCGGACCAAGGCTACTAGGGAGTAGGAGACCTCATTAGGGGCACACTACAGTGTGGAGACCTCAGTACCACTGGGTGCAGCACCACTGTAGGTGCAGTGACATTGCTGCAGAGAGCCCAGTGATGAAGGAGAGGTTATAGCAAGGCCTCAGAGGACAACATTTAAATACCATCTGCAAAGTTTGTGGTGTGGTAAAGGGGTGGCCGTGGAGCCACACATATAGCCCATAAGGTTGAGGGTGTCCTGTGAGGCATCCATTTTGAGTGGGACCCAAAAAGGGGTCCAAGAACCCACAGGGGTCAGTGGGGTCCATCAGGATCATGTCCAAACATAAACTCAAGGGAAGTCTCCCTATTTGTTATAATGACCAGTGAAACATGGCAGGTGAGGAAAAGCGTGCCCATTGGACAAGATTGGCATGGTCATGGAGCCCTAGGGACATCACAGCCGTCCCTGAGGACCCCACGCCATGACAGATAGGCTGCACTAACCCATTCTTGTCAGCATGTTTGCCCAATATGGGACATGCATTTTAGTCATTCTCAGTTTTGTCTGTATTTAAACAACTTCACAGTTGGTTTCCATTGTTGAGCATATGGTACTTTTGGCAGCAGTTTAATGCTAAACAATATTGTTAATTAGGTTTCCTTGTATAAGAATGTAAGATAAGGGGCTTTTTCATCCATGCTGATGGGCAGTGGGGACTTGTTTTTGTATTCAAGTAACTATGGTAGATTACATTGTTTCCTAGATCGTTGAATGGAAACCAGAATTCGTAAGTCTTATCCCTCTAATGCCAGTAAATGTCACTGGAGTTCATTGCCTAAGTAGGCACTTCAATTAGAGGGTGCCTAGGCAGCCAGGCTGGAATTTTCTATCTTATGAGAGCCTCATTCTGCAATCTCGACAACTATATTGAGTAATAAAATGAATATATATAAGTGAATATTATGAATAGAAAGTCAAGCTAGATGTTTTATATAATGGTTTTGTGATGGAGGGGGCAAACAATAGCTAATCAATGGTTTGCAATTATTTTCCAATTTGTGTTAGAACAAGCTAGAACTTGGAGAGTTATAATTAATGTCACTTCTGAGGTGGAATGTTTAGAAACTTGTCATCCAATTAAAACGATAATATGACTTAAGGATCTATTTGTGATCATCTTGATTTGGTTAATGAAAAACTTCTGTGAGACCGTTTCAAAGAACACACTATACTTTTTACACTTTTATGGTTTATTCCAATAGAATATTATTGGGAATTGTCACACAGTACACTTTTAGAATTTTATGGATGGTTCAAAAGATGATAAATACTACTGCAACTTGGAATAGGGATAGCAGAGTACTACCAAGAGAACAAGGAAAGTAGCTCTAAAACTATTGGTAATCTCCCACAGAATAATGAAAATTTCAATACAGCAATTAGGGAAATGAAGATGTCTTTTATTAAGACATGGATATTTGTTGTAAATTCCACCAAGTGCTTCTCAAGAGTTAAAAGAAAAAGTTAGAATTCGGTAAACATACAAACTAATGTAAGTTGCAATCTGATCACAGATATAGAAAAATAAAAATTATAATATGAAAATCTCTACATTTAGTCTAAAAGCTTCAGCAAAAGCTTTTTCTGACATCTAGGTTGGAGGGGAGGAAGGCAAGACAAGATAAAACAAACCAAACAAAAAATAGCCATTATCATGCAGTCTGGTAAAGGGAAATGGATGGTAGGAATGGAGTTTTAAGATGTACCATTTCATACATGAAAGATGGGACTGAAACAGTTCCCCTTAGGAAGACCTAAAATTAAACCCTTCAAATTGAATTTTAAGTAAAAAATATGGATTAAGTATCCAATATTTGTGGAAAACAGCAATTAAATATTTTTAAGAATAATTTATAAACATTAGGGATATTTTAAAAAGTAATGATCATGCTTTGAGAAGAAGTTTTAATTAGATGACCTATTAAAATTACTTGTAGCCCTATTTTTCTAGGGTTCTCAGATATCACCAACTTAGCTGTGTTTTAATGAGTTTTAAGAGATGTCTTCAGTTAAAATTATTTTTGTACCCATGATACTTAGGAAAAATCTTTATATTCCCCATCATGGTTGTTTTATTAACTGAAATGGTTAGGATATGGGTATTTAAAGATATTACAGGAAATTTCTGCTTAATATTGTCCAATGCCAAGTCACAAATACCAAAGGAGAGAATATCCTGGGCAACAAAATACCTAAATATATCAATAAAGATTTAAAAGTCATCTTTTTTTTTCTTTTCTTTTCTATTTTGCTTTAACTTCCAATACTATTCTGTTTTAGGCTGTGTTTTGGAAAATGTACATAATCACCAGTTAGTGGAATTTAGTTTGTGTATAAAGCTTATTTACAGCCTGTAATTGCACACTAAAATTATACTACAAAGGCTAGATTGTAAAAGTAGGTGATTTTTGGATACAGGATAAAAAAACCCACCAAACTAACATGCATGTTTTGAACAAGGCTGATTGTACAAGACATTCATTAAATACAGACATGAAAATAAACCTTTCAAGACATTTTATGTTTAAAGAGAGAAACCTTTTTTAGATTTTAGGAGGCTATAATGATATTTTTGTTTAGGAACAAAAAGAAATGTGAGTATCACCAAAGTCATAAACTGTATAAATACCAGGCTTTCTTCCATGCTGTTTTGCAAGAGAAAGTGTATATCTGTGCATTAGTGTGCATATGCACATACAATTCAGCAGGAACTAGCAATTTTCCTAGTGAAAATATTTTCTTTTATAAGCATTCTAAACCCTTTGGATTGTAAGGAAATCATTGATAGTTATTACATGTTCAGTGGGTGTTTACTGCATTCTAACTTCTCTTTTTTATTTCTTGAGAAGCACCTTTTCAGATACCATATTTACTAGAATCCAAGATGATGGCCCCTTCCCTTCCCATGAGCATGAGGGAAAAAAGCTCCTTATTTTAGTTTTGTATACAAGGTGGAGGGGGTGGTATACAGCTGCTGTGGCTCTGACTCTGACCCTAATCCATGGTCAGGGCGAGAGTCTGAGCCACAGCAGCCTCTTGTCCCCCTTCATTTTCCCATGTCAACTTCTGTCTCCCCCCCTGCTCCCAACTCCCCCTTTTCCCCCTTACTATCAGGTGCAGCTCAGCTCTGGCTAAGACTGGGTTCCCTTCCCAGGATGAAGCATATGAAAACTCTGTCCTTTGCCCAGCCAATCAGCAGTGGTGACACTGCTGCATGACCTGGCAACAGCTGAGGTTGGACGTGCTGTTCTGTGGGAAAGAACAAAACATCATCAGCATGTGCCAGTATGGGTGAGGAAAGGCAGAAAAGAGACAGAGATTGCAGGGAGCAGAGGGGTAAGTAAGGGGGAGCAGTGAAAACTGTCAGGATTTGGGGCTTGGAGAGTGCCAGTGACAGAGAGGGAGCAGGAATGCTGCAAGGGGAAAGAAGTCAGGGAGGGGGCAGAGGGCAAGGGAGCCACCTAACCCCCCACCCCCATTCCCCCAACCGCTATTTTCCTTGCCACAGCGGTGAAAAGGGACAAATGTAAAACAATAATTAGACATTATACTTGGAAAATGTATAACAAACATAATTTTCCATATATGCCCTCTAAATTTTTTGGGGGGGGCAATGTCTTGAATTCAGGATGAACATAGATTTGTATAAATTTAGTACATACTTGAAAACATGTATTTTTGCACAAACCTTAAATTATTTTCCCAATGTCTTTGTTTATATAAAATGCTATGGTTTCAATACAATACAGCAAAAACATTAATGGTTAGAACTGGTAATTAATGTAAAAAGCCATTCCAATTTATTAAGATACTGATTTTCTTTCCTATTATTTTCCCTCAAGCATGGTAAGGAACTCTGTGTGACCAAAAAGCTGGTAATAAATCCCTAAAATGTCTTCAGCATACACATTTATCAGGCATTGTTTATCATTTCTTGGCTTTTTATCCTTCTATTTTAATTTTTTTGGGGGGTAAGATGAGTTGGTGCTCAGTGACATGAAGCACTCTTTTTCCATACCCCATACCAGATTTGAAACTATAACTGATTTTTATGTGTTGGGGGGGAAGGGGGTTTCATTTGCTTATCTATTTTTTGTTTTTGTTTAGCTATTTTTATGGGAATACTTGGTATTTTAATATATGTAAAAATTTCAATCAAAAGTTCACAAGGACTGCTGGCATGATTGGATTACTATTTGAATGACAACTTTGCATTTACTCCTGGTTGAACTTCAAATTCAGATTTCAATCTTAGTCTAAACTAGACCATCACTTTCCTTCATCTGTAGAATACATATGTCGGGGATGAGAGGGTCACGTCTAACCTGATATGCTCTCCTAGTGTCCTATATATCAGATTGCACCACCTGATCAGTTAACAATATTTACCAACTCTCTCCTGCCATGTCTTGGTTGATCTATGGTGTTATAAACTGGGGGTGTTAATTATTATCTACTCCTGTAGTAGCTGACAATCTGTCATGAGAAAGAGGAACCCATGGAATGTACCTGTACTCCCCCTTTGTTTGTTTTCCTTGTAAGATGTACAATGGGTCAATTTTTAACTCTCAATGATAGCCTGATGCCTTTCAGGTCAAGTTTACAATGTCTTTTATTTAACAATTTTTTCAACTTACTGCTGCTAGCAGGATTATCTTTGCTTCTTTATAACAATTACATAGATATACCAACTTAATCAAGATCCAATTTGTATATAAATTTGGCTTGACTGAGTACTGTTTATCAATGGCTTTGGAGTCAGTCCAGCTGTCTTTGCTTTCTGGGTTCTATTTTCTCCATTCCTCATTTTATTCCCCAGGTGTGATCCCTCTTCCTTGAGACTTGCATCAACTTATCTCTTTAATCACCCTCTTTTTCTTTTTAAATTACAGTCTTGCCGGACCAGGTACTGGACACACCTTTGACAACAACAACCAGCCTTAATATCCTTAGCATGAGAGGGTGGCTCCCTGGTCCCAGTTTGTTTCCTCTAGAAGGTTACCTCTCGACCCTCTCTCACCAGAGTATCTCTGACTAGCCAGTTTCACTGGTACTCTTCACTCCCTGGGAACTTTTTTGCCACTCTCTCTCCCCACTTCTCATCCATGTTTCTCTCCTGCCAGCTCCACTCATCTCCTCCTCACTTCAGTTCTTGCTGGCCCCCACCCCACTTCCTCAGAGCTTGCCCCAGCATCACAGAGCAGCTGCTCCAGAACCTCCATTCCTCTCCTGTTCCTTCCCTGGACCTTTACCCTGCCACAAGTCTTTCATGACTTCCTACTATTGCTTCACAACATATTACCTCTCTTTGCCCATAAATTTATATGGATTTGAACATTTTCTCTCCAAGGCAATCCCCTTTACACCATCCTTTGCACTTTTGGGATGAGATAGTTTTGTGGACATTTGTCAATAGCACTGTGTAATCTCTTGTATCTCTCCACCAGACGTTGTGTGTGCGATTTTTGCTCAAGTCTTACTGTGGCTTCTTTGGGATGAATGGGCTGATCACCAGGCAACTTCAGGGTGGTGCATCAGGGTCTTTGCCTGCCGTGTGTTTGATCAGTTTATTTCAATTGGGAAGACGATGTTCTGGTCCCACCTCCCCTGATGCTTCCCCAGGTAGCTCCATTCATGGCTCTTTTGTGGGGCTCTGCCTTCCCTACACCCTCCTTACTGCCAACCATGATGGAACTATTCATTGTCAAGGATGGTGTTCCAGGTTTTCTCAATGCTCAAGTCCACTGGGTCTGATGGCTTTAGTGACACCACCTTTCCTTGTGAGTGTCTCTGGTGGCTCTCTCTCTCCATCTATATAGCATCTGTGCTTGGCACTGCTCTATTCTCTGGTGTCTTGCCCCTCTTTTGGGCTTGGATTTGGCTTTCTGTCAGCTGCAGCTGACCTGCCATGCCACTGGGTCCCACTGGGCTCCAGTATTTGTCAGAGATCGAGGCTGTCCATAGTGGCTCTGTGGATGGTGCCTCTGATCTACGCTGCCTATGAAGTCCAGGGGCGGCCCCTTTCTGGGGTGCCCACTAGGGCTTCCCTTGTGGATTCCTTGTGGGATCTTGCCCTCTCTGCTATGCTGGGGGCTCTATTTCAAGTCTCCCTGGTTGTCCTTTCACTGGGCCTTTTAGCCTGGCTCCAGGCATCTGACCAGTCAATCAGCCCTGACATGCCTGTACAAAGCCCACCCAAGCCAATGTGGGAGCTGTTCCTGGCTCCCTCTGGCTTATCTACTTTTTTCCTCTTTGATCTGTATCCATGGCAGGCTTCATTTTGCCAGCTTCATCCCTCCATGTGGTGTTCTGCTGCCTCCCAGCTTCATGAGGTAAGCCTTTTTTACATACTGCAAAACACAATCCACCATTTTCATTTGCCTTAAATAGAATTTCTTGAGATTTGTGAAGATGGGCTTTAGACTAACTAGCCTGGTCTTCCAAAATTTCCAGGCACTGAATTTATTCAATAGTATTTCCTGATCATATCAAATTGTTGAGGTTTACTGCTTTAAGTATTTAACTTGTCACATGCACAACAAAAACATAAAATGGAATAACAAACAAGAAAAAGGTGCCTATATTTTCTATGATTTTTCTAAAAATTGCCTAGCTGTAAAAAGTGAAACAATGGGTAAAAAATGGTTATCGAAGCCAGGTATATTAAATGATATTACTAGATATTTTAACAAAGAGGATCTTATCCACTTTGTTTCTCTCCAGCCACACTTTGGGCTTGATCAAAAGGCAATTAAATCTAATAGAAGTGTTTCCTATTGGCCATGGATAAACTTTGGATCAGTCACATTGGTTGCAAGCTGAGTTAAGATTAGTATCTAAAACCCAAAAGCTTTTTAATCAACAAGTGAGATATGAGTAAAGCAATTTTATTTTAAATTCCTGTTTGAAATGTATCATGATGGATTCTTGTCTAAAAATGCATCACAGAATAACCCCATGGTGTGTAATGTTGGAAAGGAGCATAAGACTTATCACTCTAATACCATTAAAATGGTGATAATTTACATAGAAATACAAGCTTCTTACTTTCCAGAAAATGGGTTATTGTATTTGTAATTCATATTGAAAAAACATTCTAAATGGTGTGTGTGTGTATATGTGATACAACATTTAGAATGTCTTTTTTCAATATGAATTCCAAATACAATAAACCCTTTTGTGGAAAGTAGGAAGAGTGTGTGTGTGTGTGTGTGTGTGTGTGTATCACAAGCTTCTTACATACATACATACATACACACACACACACACACACACACACCCAATTCCAAGATAACTTTGAACTGAAGATGACAACCCTAATAATTATATTCTGTGCATAGAATATTATGAATTCCTCTCCTCACACTGCCTGATCCTTCCCTGCTCCCAACCAGTACCTGCATGATTTGGTGGCTCTGGCTTTGGCTTTGGCCTAGGCAGGGAGGACCTATTCAAATGGCAGTGGCAGCTTCAGTCCTGGTCCTGGTCCAGGCCAGAGCTATAGCGGCTCCACCCTTGCCAGACAGATGCAATGTTATCTCCCATGTTTTTTCCCACTCCCTCCAACCCCCTGCTCTTGTAAAACATTCCAAAAAGTTGTGGAGTGGTTTCAGTGCTTACAGTATCTGTATATTTCAATAGACCTTTTTGGAGATGACACCATTGATAAACCTGTTCAATAGAAATGCAGCAATAAGCCTTTTATTATGTTCCTGGATTTAATTAATATAGTCTTCATTTTTTTTTAAGGCATAGCAGCAAGAAACTGATCTTACTAGAGGGTTTATTAGGGACTCCATTTTTCATAAATCATAGAAAATTATGGTTAGAGGGGGTCTCAAGAGGTAATCTAGTAAAATCCCCCACTCAAAGCAGGACCACCCCAAAATATATCATCCCAGTCAAAGCTTGATCTACTCTGGTCTTAAAAACCTCCAGTGACAGAGATTGCACAATTTTGCAGGGTAGCTGTGACAGGTGGCATGCTTGGGGCCAGGTCTCATGTCATCTTGCCCACCTGTCTCTATGGGGAAGTCGGCCCAGTCTTGTCTGCTGCGACTTTTCTGTTTCCATAAACTGATGGAATAATGTGGGAGGATGCCCATTCCCAGCCCTGATACCAGGGGGTGCTATCCACAGTTCCTAAACTCCCCTACACTGCAGCCCATGGATTGCAGATGACATCCAGATTAGGATTACTCCCTGATCTGGGATGGGAGCAAATCCTGTCCAAAATTGGGCTGTATTCATCCTCACGTTCACTCCACCTCCCCTCTCACAGAAGGCCTCTGATATACCACCCATTATGGGCCACACTGCAGTGCCCTTGCTTCTCTTGAGCAGCCCCTGTTGGGACATCAGGCTGCACTACTTGCATGCTGACCTCACCATAGTTTCATAGTAGGTAGGGTCGGAAGTGACCTGAGCAGATGATCAAGTCTGACCCCCTGCCATGGACAGGAAAGAATGCTGGGGTCAGATGACCCCAGCAAGTTGCTATCTCACCACCTTTTGAAGACCCCCAGGCTAGAAGCAAACAACATTTCCCTTGGAAGTTGGTTCCAGATGCTAGCCACCCTGACTGTGAAGTAGTGCTTTCTGATATCTATCCCGAATCTTCTCTTGGTCAACTTATGGCTATTATTCCTCATTACTGTACTGGTCTACAGGCTTACTCCAGTTTGGCCTTACTCAGACCTCTCTCACACACACAGCCGTCTAGGCCTACTTCCGATTCAACCCTATTCTGTGTGGTGCTTCACACTACACTTCCCATCCTACCCCCTTCTGTGGTCTCTGAGATATTACATCCCTGCTGGACTCAGACACCTACACGTAAGCATACCTGGCCCCACTACTCCCACAGCTCTCATGATTACCCACCAGATGGTGGGACTGGGGTTAAGGTACTCCTACCCTTCCCCAGAAGGGTGCCATTTTAGGTCATGCCCAGGAGCAAGTGTCACCTGCTCTTACCTGCTACATGTTCCATACAGAAGTTCAGCCAGGTAATGTCTCTGCCTGCTGCCAGCATTAAAGCTGCTGTCTTTATATGCCTAGCCTATGTTAAAAAATGGCTGCCACAATCAGGCACCTGCTGGCTACCCAACTCAGCCTTTAAAGTGGCAAACACCTGAATGTGTGCTGGCACAATAGCCTATTCTAGTGTTTTATTACCCTTCATGTGAGATTTTACTGATATTTAACTGAAACTTCCATTGCTGCTACTTGATACCATTTTTCCTTGGTTTATTATCTGCCACCACTGAGAACAGTATAGGTCCACTATTTTTGGAACCACCTTTCAGGTAGTTGAAGGCTGCTATTAAATCCCTCCTCAATCTTCTCTTGTCTAAGTTAAATAAGCCCTGTTCAATCAGCTTCTCTTCAGAAGCCCCCTAACTATTTTTGTTGCCCTCTGCTGGACTCTCTTCCACTTCTCTACATCCTTTCTGTAATGGGAGGCCCAAACTGAATTCAATACTCCAGGTGTGGTCTAACCAGTACTGAATACAAGAGAATAATCACTTCCCTTGATCTGCTGGCAATGCTCCGACTAATGCTGCCAAGTTCCCTGTTAGCTTTCCTCTCAACAAGGGCACACTGTTGGTTCATATTCAGCTTATTGCCTACTGTAAGTCCCAGGTTCTTTTCTGCAGAGTTGCTGCTTAGCCAGTCAGTGCTCTGCCTGTAACATTGCATAGGAGTCTTTCATTCTAATGCAGGACTTTGCATTTGTCCTTATTGAACCCTCTTAGGGAGGCACGTGGGTGTGTACATGTGCCCTGGGTCCCAGCCAGTCTCGGCGCTGGCCCTGCAGTTAAAAGAGAGCTGGTGTTGTAGGTAGAGGACGGAAAAGGTCTTGGTTGTTGTGATGGC
Organism: Caiman crocodilus; assembly: GCA_030014935.1. Taxonomy (NCBI): domain Eukaryota; kingdom Metazoa; phylum Chordata; order Crocodylia; family Alligatoridae; genus Caiman; species Caiman crocodilus. The sequence goes on from JAGPOW010002673.1 coordinate 14,661,727, forward strand.
TCTCGGTGAGGTTTTAAATTTATATGTTCATTATTATATTTATAGGGTTCAGGTGTGGTCTCGGCCACACGTGAGCCCTTACAGTGCAGGAGGAGCAGCAGCAGGTAAGCAGCAGCAGCAGCAGCAGTGGCGGAGAAGCGGTGAGTGGGGTTGTGCTGGCAGAGCTGATCCGAAGGGGAGCCTCCCGGATCACTTATAGCTTAGCCGGCAGGGAACGGAGCTCCTGAGCTGCACGTGAACAGAGCGCGCAAACAGGGAGCCGGCAAGGGGACAGGAGGGGACTAGGAGCACCCCCAGAAGAAGCTCCAGGGAGAGATACCTGCTTGCCGAGGTGGATTGCTGGGCTAGAGACCCATGCCCCTCCCTCCCCAACCCGGGAGTTTCAGAGTCTGAGGCTGCCGGCAGGCACTTCCGGGGAGCCGGGACTCCTGATTGGCAGCTGAGAAACCGTGGGAATACCACGGGAATTTCAAAACTAAACTGAAACTTACAAGCGGGGTCTGACTCACTGCTTGGCAGTTAGGAGCAGAGCAGGGAGACAAGAAGACCCCTGATAGTGTTCTGGTGTGGTCTCAGCCACACGTGAGCCCTCGCAGCGCAGGAGGAGCAGCAGCAGCGGAGCAGCAGCAGCAGCAGCAGCGGAGAAGCGGTGAATGGGGTTGTGCCGGCAGCTGAAGCTGATCCGAAGGGGAGCCTCCCGGATCGCTTATAGCTGAGCTGGCAGGGAGCCGAGCTCCTGAGCCGTGCGTGAAAAGGGCGTGCAAACAGACGCGCTCTGTAAGGGCGCGCTGACGTTTGTGCCGGCATTCGTGCAGAAGGAGAGCAAGGAGGAAGTGAAGAGGGACTTAACAGTGGGAAGACCACCTTTTCTAGGAACATGATGAGTACACGTAGTGCCACTGCCAGGGGCCTGGACCCTTCCCCTCACCTCCCTCTTCCCTTGTGCTGTCTCCCTGGCGCACCTCTGAGGCTGCCACCCAGCCCCAGCCCTTGGGGGGCCTGCTGTCTGCCTTCCCCACCTTGGCTGGGGGTAGTGGCTGGGCGGGGCCCCTGGGGGTGGGGGAGATGTCTGGGGTGTCCCCTGGCTGCCCCTCTTGTGGCCGTCTTCAGGCCATGGAGAAGCAGTTGTGGGAGCTCCAGGCAGAGGTGAGCAGGCTACAGGGGATCCGGGCAGCAGAGGATGAAATTGACATGTATTTCTGTTCTTTGCAGGGCCAGAAACCTACTGAGGAGCTCCCCGGACCCAGAAGAGCAACTCATCAGTGGCAGCAAGTTCCCCTTGGACCCAGGGCAGCCCATGCTGCTGCAGAGCCTGTACCTGAGGTACCACATGGGAACAGGTATGTGGCCCTGGCTACCCTGGAGGAGACTGCTGAGGAGCACCCACCTCGAGGTGCTGATCGTGCACCATCATCGCAAGTGGAGAGGAAGAAGCGGTCCCAAAGGAGGAACAAGCCTCAAGTCCTGGTCATCGGGGACTCCATCCTGAGGGGCATGGAGGGTCCCATCTGCCGTCCTGATCCCTTGGGCCGAGAGGTCTGCTACCTCCCTGGAGCGTGAGTTCGGGATGTCGCAGAGTGCGTCTGGAAGATTGTGAGGCCCACAGATTACCATCCGTTAGTGGTAGTTCACATGGGGACCAACGACACTTCGGGAGGCTGGCCGGAGGACATCATTGAAGACTTCAAGGCTCTTGGAAGACAGCTCAAGGCGATTGGAGCGCAGGTGGTGTTTTCTTCCATTCTGCCAGTGAGTCAACAGGG
>JAGPOW010002673.1:14670336-14688699 GCA_030014935.1 Caiman crocodilus
AAGATCTGGAAAAGTCATGCTAAACTGAGGCTTGTTCACAACAAGTAAAAATCCAAAATCCTGATGCTGCAAGCTATCTATTGTTTCTGAAGAAACCATTAGGTATCCCATCAGTATATCTGCTATGCATAGGAATTTCAAGCTGACTTCCAAGTACCTGGTTACTCCCTAACCTTATGTGTTTCCTGATTATCAATCAGTTTCTTGAGATATTCCAAACCAGATAACCCCTTGTCAAGAGAAAAGACAATGATTTACACTATTGAGAATGCTTCGAAACAGATGAACTGAGGGTATAACAATCTGAAAAAAGCAGCAATATGTGTGTTTCCAGAAGAAAAATTGTGTGCTGACACCATCCCCTGTTGTCCTTGGGATGCTTGAAGAACAGATCATCTCCCTTCAAGGACTGTGCTAGGAATTTTACTTGTCAGCTTTGAGTCTCAAGTACCTTGGACTGGTAAGATCCCAGTGCGCTCTTTCTCTCTCTTTTCTCTCTAGGCATACATTTCTGAATCTGAACTGTATTAGTTAAGCTTGAGCTAAGTTTCCCCAAATACTTAGTGAAACCAGGGTAGTATTGAAATTGCTTGTGTTTGTTTTTCTTTTGCATGTCTATTACTATTAGTACCATTATATATTTCATATGCTTAGCAATAAATAACTTTTAGAGTCAAACTGGTAGTAACTGGGTATATTTTTCCTTCTCTGCTTCTCTTTCCTCCTGTGCTTTTTAGCAATGCTTCTTTTATCTAATCTAAAGATCCCTTTGAAGCCCCCAAATACTGTGGTGTCTGCTAATTAAGAGGCCAAAGATTGGGATGTGCTGAGTTTGAAACACATAAGGGGATTAGGTTGTACAGGCTGATTGACCCAGTTTGACTCAGACGTGCCCTTATGAACTGAATGCTGGTCCATAAGGGTGTCATCAGGACACCAAGCCAGATTCAGAGGGATTCTGTTCACTTGTGTGCTTGTGTCTGACTGCAGTTTATTGTTGCTCTGATGAACTGATTCTTGGCATATGAGGGTGTCAGCCTGTCCATGCTGATCAGTCCAGCCGGGTCAGGTGAGTGACATTAATTTTTGTGTTTGTGTGTATGACTGATTTGGTGAATGGAGGAACCCAGCTCATTGATACTGAGTCCTGCAAGATAGCTCCATTGGGGATGAGGACTTGCAGAATGGAGGTAAACACAAGTAACACAAGCAGAACATTGACAGAATTACCAAGACCCTAGGAACATATCCCTAATAAATGAGCACACCCCAAAGTAATGGGCAAATCTGGTAATACACCCCACTGGCTCCGAGCAGAGCTGGAGGTAAGCGGGACCTATGGTGGGAAGGCGTTAACCCCAGACAGCTGCGAAGAGACAGCTGAGTGGAGCCACAGGGGGTCTTGCCCTTCCCTGGCTCTTACTTCACCCAGCCCCCCCAGGGAGCCATATGACTGGAATCTTATAAATAGGCCATGCAAACAGGCACACTTGTCTGCCCGGAGTGTTAGTTAGCATGGAGTTTACACAGGAGGGCCAGTGGGAGGGCCTGAAGCCCTGTCAGTGCATCCTAGGGAAGGCAGTCCCAGCTGTAGCCAAACTACCAGTGGTACCATGTGGACGGGCATGCATTATACCCCGAGGGTACCCTGGGAGTCTGTGGCTTCCCCCTAAGGCACCTCGGAGACCTCCACTCAGCTGGACCCCATGGTTCTGGGCTCCATGCAGACAGAGCCTCTGGTTCTTGGCTGCGAGGGCTGCCTGACACTTTTTTAGACTCTGGGGTCCAGGAGTATGGCCATCTCCTCCTGTGAGGTCTGCTCCCTTTTGGGGTCTCTGGTGCACCAGCTAGAGGAACTCCAGGCTGCAGTCCAGAGACTGTGCCATGAAGAATGATGTGCAGGGGATAGACTCCAATTTCCAGGAACTTCACCCCCTGCAGGAGGGGGGTAGACCAAGGTCACTTTCCAGGACAAGGGAGGGATCGGGGACCTCCCATTCTGTCCAGACAAGAGGTTGGACCAAGGAGGTCAAGGACCCCAAGGCCCACTGCATCAAGGTCCCGACCCCACTAGAGCTTTGCAATAGGTATGAACCTTTTGCAGCCCCAGCAGAGCCAGGTAAGCTGCCAGCTCCTGTAGACAACACAGACTCAATTGTAGCTACCACCCCCACTCTCCCTAAGACAAAATGCAAAGTGTTTGTCATGGGATACTCCATCCTGAGCTAGACTGAGGAGGCAATCTCCTGCCCCAACCCCTTAGCCTGGGAAGTCTGCTGCTTCCCTGGAGCCTGTATCTGAAACTTTGTGGAGAGGATCCCTAAGCCTGTACAGCCCACTGACCACTACCCTATGCTCTTTATCCATGTGGACATGAATGGCATAGCTCAGAGCAATCCCAGGCAGGTCATGAAGTGCTACGGGAATTTGGGAGTGGGGCTTAAGGTAGTGGGGGCACAAGTGGTGTTTTCCTTGATCCTCTCAGTTTTGGGCTATGGGCTGAGGAGAGAGAGGAGGTTTGAGGTAGTAAACCAAAAACTGCAGCACTAGTGTCAACTTAAAGGCTTCAGCTTCCATGACAATGAGCTGCTGGGAAGGGACAGCCTCCACCTGTCTCCTTGGGGAAAGAGGCTCTTCTCAGCCAGACTGGCTGACCCGCTCCGGCAGACTTTAAACTAAGCCCACCATTGGATGGGGGGAATACTGTCACTGCTGACTCACTGAGCAACCTTTGCAATGCTAGGAGACCCAGGCACTTAAGGGAGCCCACCCCGCCTCAGCTCTGGAACAATCTGTAGGCAAGGCAAAAACCCCCAGAGGGACTCTTGCATGCCTGTACACAAATGCCAGGACCTTGGGGACTAAGCAGGAGGAATTTGTCCTCCCACTTAATACAAATAATTATGATGTCATAGGGATAACAGAAGCCTGGCAGGACTCCACCCATGACTGGGCCACAGGTGTAGATGGCTATACCCTCTACAAGAGAGATCGAGTGGACAAAAGGGGTGGAGGTGTAGCTCTGTATGTCAAGTAAAGCTATGCATCCCTTCAAGCAGACATTGTCACCCAGGGTGGATGACTGAAGACCCTCTAGGCTAAAATCTGTGGAGAATACGGCACAGGGGATGCAATGGAGTCTACTACAGGCCACCTACCTATGGTCAAGACCTTGACCAGGAGCTCACCAGAGAATTGGCTGAAGCCACACACTGCTGGTGCATGGTTGTCATTGGAGACTTCAACTACCTGGGAAGCTCTTAGAGAGGATCATCAAGGAGCATATCTGTGGGGGGCTTGCAGGGGAGATCATGCTCAGTGGAAATCATCATGGCTTCACCAAAGGCAGGTCCTGCCAGACCAACCTGAGTGTCCAAGCCCCCAAGGTCTGGAATAGACTGCCGCTGGAGGTTGTTCAAGCACCTACTGAACACAGAACTCCAGAGTGGCCTCACTGGTTTTGAATAGAGGAGCTGAATAACTTCCCTCAGTCTGCTGCCAATGCTCCTACTAATGCAGCCGAGTATGCTATTAACCTTATTGGCAGCAAGGGCATGCTATTGGCTCATATTCAACTTATTGTCCACTGTAACCCTCAGGTATTTTTCTGAAGACTTCTGTTTAGCCAATTGGTCTCCAGACTGTACCACTGAACAGGATTGTTCACTCTTAAGTGCAGAACTTTGCACTTCCCCTTATTTAACCTCATGAGATTTTTTTTTTCTTTTTGGTCCAATCGGTTAGACCCCCAACTCCATGTGGCACTCAATGGCTGGAGAGATGATGATCCAATTGCTCATAGATCCAGTGGCTCAGTTGCCAGAGCAAGCAGGGAGAAAACAGGAAAAAACACATGGCTCGCAGCAGCTTTATTCAGAATGGAGACAGCTTTGGGCCAGGTCCCAAAAAAACCCCAACAAACTGGGGACCTGCAGTGAACATTAGTTTTTTTCACATTTTATACACCTTGGTTCATGCTCATTACCATTTACTCCACCTTTTCCCCTCCTTTGTTCCACTCATATCTCCTTCTATCTTAAGCTCCACCTCTGTTTACTGGTTACTTCATTAGCATGGAATTGCCTATGTATTTCATTCATTTACATGTCTTTTTGCTATGTGCTCATGCTCAAGGCCATAAACTCAGCTTCTCCTGATTAATTGTCATTTCTTGCTGGCTCTTTCTTCATCTCCAAGGTCTTGTTTCTGCTTTATCTCTTGACAATCGCTAGTGGGCTGCATCTTCTCCTTACATGGTGAATTATATATCTTTACAACACTGCTCCATTGTTAGGAAAATGCTTGCCTAAGAATTTGCAATATTACTTATAATATATCATCCTGCCTTGTCAGCAGCTCTGCTGAAGTCACAGGTTAAAGCCTTTATTAAGCTGCAAATCCAGTGCTCCCCAAGATCCAAATACAGTAACCCTAACACAATCCTCCAATTTGTCTTTGTCTCTATGAATCCTTGCTCTACCCTCCAACATATCCATTACTTCCCCCAACTTAATGTCATCTGCAAACTTTCTGTGAGTGTGCTCATTGATAACGTTACTGAACAAAACTGGCCCCAGAATTGATTCCTGGGGCACTCTAGTTAGATACCAACTGCAAGTCATTTAACATCTCCCTGCTCCCTCTCCCCCTTCACCCTTACCACTCTCCTCCACAAAAGACAGCATCTCATTCATTCTATTCTGCTGCTGCAGTAAGGACCAGAACACAGATCCTTTACAAATATCCACATTATGCTGCAAGGAAACATGATTACCATAGGGAGTAAGAGTCAGCCAATCAGGGATGACCTGTGCACTGCTACCATATGTTGCCAGAAAGATTAAGGGAACCTGCAGAGCAGACTAAGATGTTTGCACAGGACTCCTCCCTGGCTGCATGGTGTCAGCACTACAAGCTCTTACTCTTCAGGGCCTCAGTTTCAAATGTTTGTAAGTAGGACTCTGAGTAAGTTTTTCTACCAGAAGAAGAAAGCTGGAAAAACTCTCCCAAATTATTTGGGTGTATGTACGCAGACTTAGAATGCTCTAGAGGCTTGCACTACTATTTAATGCAGTCCGTGCAGGCTGCTTCATGGAAGTTTTTATCTGTGCTGAAATTTGCCTTCAATTATATGACTACATTTTTATCTTTACGATTATTGGAGTTCTCTTTGTGTAATGGAAACAATTTAGTTAGGAATCAGGTTGACAAGGATGTTTTTACTCAGGTAATACTTCATTAAATTGCTAGTTTTGGTATTAAAAAAAACACATGTGAAAAACAGATGCGTCCTTTCCCCAGTATTCACAAGTTTGACAGCGAGCAAAATGTTTCCGTTTCCCTCAGCTAAAAATTCTGGTCCTGGAGCAATGACATATATTTTTCTTTTTGCAAAAGCTGTTTTTTTCCTTTCACAAGCTACTTGAGGTGAAAATATTGTCTTGATTTTCTATAACCCTGCCAAAAGTAAGATTGTTCCACCTGTATCAAAAAATGTTTTCATGCCACTGTATGAGCTAATTTTGAAAGTTATATACATCTTTTTTTTATTTTTTCAGAACAGGAGTGTTTTTAATGTTTGATATACTAAAATGGTGCATGTCATGGATTAACATGATATTATTAATTGGAGATAATTGTTTCATAACCACAGGAGGGATGTCCTTAAGTAAAACACTCCCAAACATAGGTGCCTGAGGCCCCCTCTACACATTACTTTAATGCCATGAGAAATGTGTGGACCTGCAGGAACCCAGCTTTCAACTTACTAGGATTATGATCCTGGGCTCTCCCTGCACAGGAAAGTAAGGTATGTTTGGCATCTGATCCCTGATCCTAAAATCAGGCTTCCTGCCAAGCATGTGAGGCAATGCAGGAAGCATGATTGTTGGGATTGGGGCTAAAATCCTACAGTACATTTAAATGAACATCTGCCAGGGTCCTCTGTTTAAGCATAACATTTGCATTTGTGTATATTCTGCCTATTTCAAAAGTAGACAGAATTTCAGGGAAAAATGATAAATGAAAATTGTCAGTACTCATCACTTTTGAAAACTGAGAAACATTAAATTTAGATTTCTATTGCATACAATATCTACAATTTCTATGAAAATGCACACCTTGTTTTTGAAAGGCAGACCCAGGCTGCAGAACAGGAGCCTTACAGAAGACATTGTCTATATCACTTGTAATATAATGGTACATCAACTACATCAGGTTCTGAAAAAGATATTTTATATACTGTGGCTAAGAAGCCATTGGTTTCTAAGGGACAACTCTGTAAATTAACCTTATTTTAAGGTCTTTCTAGACACAGAAAAAAAAGAAAAGATATATAAATAATAATATACAGTTTTTTAGATGAATGCCTGAACTTAAATTGGAGAAATTGAAAGAAAAGAGAATTGATAATACCAAAATACAGAAAGGTATGAGACTTAAGTCATCAAATAACTTGATACTTGAATCATGTTAAAATAATACAGTAAGATCTGTTTCAAATATAGCTTATTGATAAAATGTTTTATACTGGACATGTTGGAAGAACTATGGCAGTATGCTAAAGCAGGAATTAAAATATTTTCAGATAAACCAGTGCACTAGTGTTTACACAAGGAACATGGAGAATTTACCTATAATTATGCCTTGATTTCTAGGCTTAATACAGCCAAGAAGCCTGAGGCTGAATTGATTTAATTATTGCAGGTTAATCTAAGATATGTAGATTGAACTAATAAGCAAGTGAACAGACATTCACTTTTGATTCCAGAAATATAGCCACATGCCTGCAGTGGCCCAGGACGGAAGTTGGTGGATGCTAAAGCATATCTCCCTGCTTGTCTGGAGTAGATAGCTTGGGCCCTGGCTGTCCTGCCCACCCTATAAGGGTGGTTTTATGGAGAAGGTGCAAAACATCCTGGTATGTCAGGGTACTGAGTTCACTTGAATTTGGAGGAGATCTGGAACAGAAGTTAAATAAAGCAATTTAACCTAAAACAGTTCAGTCTGATATTACATCCATCCACATCTAACTTAAATGGTTTTGTCAATTTTGAAAGTGTTTTAGGTGCACAGCTTTGAACCAGTTTCTGACCAGTTATACCAGTTCATGTGAAATTTCTGGACCTAGCCCTACTGGATGAACTAAAGCAGGGGTTGTCAACAGGGGGTACTTGTACCCCTGGGTGTATTGAGAAAGCTCTGGGGCAGAAGTATATAAAAGGTGGCACATGAGGTGATTTTAATTGGTATGCATATGCATGCATGTACACCCTCCACCCCAGTAAGGAAAATGTTGCCTCTCCACCTGGGCCCCAGCCCCAGGGAACAAAGCACCAGCCCTTGCTGCCTCCCAACCCCCACCCCGGCAGGCAAAGCACTGGCCCTGGCCCCAGTCTGGCCCTGGCCTTGGTCACCTCCCTGGCCCTGGCCCTGGCTTTGATGGGTGCAGCACCTGCCTCAGCCACCTCCCTTCCACTGGCCCCAGATCCAGAAAAGCAAGGGCAAGGATCACACTAAACTGGTAAGATCTGCATTTTAATTTAATTTTAAATTAAATTTCTTAAGCATTTTAAAAACCTTATTTACTTTACATAGAACAAAAGTTTACTATACTACTGTGCAGTGCATCCTGCTATGTGCCACCCCCCAATCCCCCATTTTGCTTCTCTGGCATCAGGCACTCTAGCACCTTCCAAGGTAGATGTCTATTTTTTCAGCACTCTGGTCAAAAACTGTTGCCTAGGGGTTACACAGGGATGGAATGCTACCACACACCATCCCGCGCTGCCATACAGGCACCACACCCCCACCTAGATGTGGGGCATGGGAGAAGCTCACACATGGCAACAGCTGCTCCTCTGTGCCCAACCATGTGCCACCCCTCTACACTCTACATTTGGCCATGTGCCAGCCCCATCTCCCCAGGTCAAATATGATGCATAAGTTGTCATTTTTTATTGTCACTTTTCAGATTAGATCTTCATAGGTATATTATAGTTGAACACATCACCAAGGGGTCATTTGTGTCTTGTCTTATTGCTGTGAGAAAAAAGGGTACCTGAACTCCCCATTTGGCATATAGAATCCTTGTTTGTTTGCAGGTGCAAGGAGGAGAAGAGGGACTCCATGTCACTATGCACAGCAACACTAGTAATTCAAAAAATAATGGTGCTGGTCAGCTTTTAAAAAGAGCTGAGTATGAAGTCTCCACCTAGCCCCAAATATTTTAAGTCTATCATATCATAGAATAAAATAACCTATTTTTATGGGAGATTTTTAACCAATCACTCAGACATCTTAAGTAAAGGATTTTAATACCAACCATCTATACACATTAACAATGAAATAACCTTGCTGCTGTCTTCACTGAAACAAGCAGGAGCATCAGTAAGAGACTTGAGGCAGAATCATTCAACCTTTACAGTTTATAGGTAAGTAACTGTTCAGAGTTATTTACTGTCTATACAAGATGTATTGCATTTATTTATTTAGAATTAGAATTTATCTAACATTTCATTCAGCTTTTACTGCCCAATTAAAAAAGTCATATAGTTTCCTTGTTAAAGGTTTAGATATATATGAGAGAATTAGAGTAATGCAGAATTTCCCATTGAAATGAATAGGAAAGTGACACCATAAATAAGAATGTGGATGCAATGAAATTTAAATACTTGAATAAAGAGTCTGTTGTGAGCAAGAAAGATGGGTTCTTTCTTGTAACTTAATAGTATTTACTAAGTTACCCAACAATGACTTGTGGGAGGCAAAAATTTCTTAGAGTGATATCTTTTATTAAACCAACTGTGTAATAGAGTTAGATAAGCTGTTCTTCAAAATTCCATAAAAGATACTGGGTTGTGCAGAGCATCATTTGTCCTGCAGATCTGTAATATATTAAAACAGTGTATGAAAAGTTTAGAACTGAGCTTGACCCTTAGATTCTGGGCTCATTTTGAAAGGCAGTCAAATATTTTTATTTATTTATTTTTGTAAACAGAAGATATAGGCTAAAAACTACAATGAGAAAAAAATAAAATGAAATGCTGCAGGTATTTTTTTATGGATCTTTTCAGAATAGAATCTAAAAAAAATACTGTTCCAAGTCTTGTTTCTCAAATCACACACAAGGCGATGAACTATGTAGAGTTTAGAAAAAAAGTTTCCCCATAAGCAGATTGACTATAAAATTTGTGTTCAGGAATCACTCTGTAATAAATTTTCTTCATTCATGGACAATTTTCACTGCAACTGAAAAATGGATCATTTGGCTTCTGTAGACTAATCCCAGAGGCTCTGTTTCCAAGCTCAGTTGCTTGAAGTTGATATAACAGTGTTGTTCCTGGAGAAAAAGACCACTTGTTGTGGTAATGCGTTGTTGTGAGGGTCTTTTGTCTTAACCTGTTGTGTGGTCACTGTCTGAGACATTTTCAAGTAAAATATTAGACTCAGGGTGGTGTTACTGGTTACATGTAAACCACTGTAAAGGCAGCTTAAACAAGAGTATCCATACAGTAAAGGGTGTGAAACTATGCTAAGTACCTCAGAGAAATTTAACATTATACCATTTCAGGTAAGGGTTCTACATGGGGAGTGGAGCCACTGGGTATTGACAGTATGGAACCCAAGGAGGCATGCTTCTCTAGGCTCCATGCTCTTGCTGTCCTTAACTTCCAGGTCTCTGCTGGAGGAGGAGAGATACAGCTCCTAATCACACCCCTACACACCAGGCCCTCTAGTGGCATTAAGCCTTAACCTGCAACTGCTCTGAAGGCTTTGTTACATCTGAATTTTAGGTGATTCAGGGAACACTTGACCCTGAGATTGTCCACACATTAATATGTGAAACTAATTTTAAGCATCATTGAAGCACGTTGAAATTAGGTCATTTTATTTGTGATCTTTGCTTACTCTGCATGGCCACTCTAAGCTACACATTAATGTAACATCCTGCAAGCCCTCCCTCTCCAGCTGGCTCAGATTGGGCTTGCCATCCCCTGATGGCCCAAACTGGCCCACTGTCCTCCTCCTTCCCCAACACCCCAAATCACTGCTTACTTCTCCCCACCCCATGCACACATCTTCTAGTTCACCTGTGGCTGCCAGCACAGTCCTGGGGAAGTAGACAGGGAAGGGGAAGCCCTGCCCCTTCCTCAGCAGTGGCAGCCAAGCAACTGTGTTCTCTTTCTCTGACTGCTTCCCTGGGACAGCACTGGAACCCCCAAGTGTGCTGAGGGATATGAGAGATTGGGTTCCCTCCCTACCCACCCATAAGGGGCTGGAGGAAGTGGGCAGAGAGTGATCCCTAGGAGGGTAGGGATAAGAGGGGGGAATTCCTACCTTCCAGTCCTCCAGGCCCTTGCTTGCCTGAATATATGCCTGCTCTACACTCAAGCTAACACTAATTACCATTTTAAGAAGCCTGAGTGTAATGTATAACCAAGCCCTGAAACTGTTATAACTTTTTAAAAGTGCCTTCATTCCACAGATTTAGAGTTGTTTAAAAGTAACCTGCAACAGCGCTCATACATGACTCTCATCACCTTCCCTTTTGGAAGTTAAACAAGAAGTTGTTTTATTACTCCTTGGTATATGTCTGTCTGGGGTGACAACCTGGCAAGGCACCACAATATTCTGTTTGGATAACTCTACTTTTTGTGACCATGCACACTGCATCATACTCATGGAATAATGGCAGCTCTGAAGACCTCAGATCACATTGCTTTTGGAAGTTTAGTTATCTGTCCCTTTTCTCTACTTCTGAAAAGCTGTAATTCCTCAGACTGCATTTCATCACTTACAGGTCATTTCAGACATTTTTGATTCTCAATTTGTCTGTTGAACAAAATAATTATTGGTGGAAAACTTTTTCCTTAATGCTGTCCTGTCATTTAACAATGTTAAGTGCAGGTTGGAGTCTAACTTTGCAACCTTTTCCAGTAACTGCTTTAATATTTTAACATCATTTTGTCTGAACCTGTTTGTTAATGGGAAACTGGGGTTATATAAACCCAAACTTCATAGCAAACTTCTTAAACATTTCTTCTAAACTGCAGCCACCTTTGAATCACAGTATGTCAGGTACATTTAGCAAAAATAAATTTCATGTACCAAATCATCCATGTAAAAAATTATCTATTTAGCTGTAATAAAAGTATCTCAGGAAAGTGAAAATAAGGATCTGGAATAAGTGCATAGGGTTTCTTTTTTTCAGCCAGCCTAAACAAACTGCTGTCTACATAGCTCCAAGGGAATCAGTTTTGTCTGTATCTCCAATGTGGGCACTTATGCTTGACTTGGCCTGAGTTTTTGGCATTTATAATCAGCTCTCAAAAAGTCCTTTGTTACTGTTCATAAGGAAAACAGAAAAATATTCTAGCTGTTCTTTTATTTATGTTTTCAATCCCCCAGTGACCAAAATGTCATTGTTTATCATCTTTTTCTTAGACGGGAAATATTTTTGCATCTCTAAGCAAAATCCTATTTAGGACTAACGACTCACCCTGAAACTGATGGTGGGATTCTGTCTCAGCCAACCATCTGTGACATTCATTCCTTTCTGCAGGCTATAATCCTGAGTTGCAGCCCTTTCAATTACCATCTGCATATTAATCTGGGGCCAGAATACTTATTTAACTCCCTTCCTCTTACCTAAATATAATCAATTTGTTATGCACAATGTCCATCTCCAGACATGGCTTCACAATTGACAAATGATTGATGGGGGGGGACACATGCATATAGATCTCCCAAGGTTGCATTCCCAAGTTTGCATTCACTTTAGAAATCCACTATTTTTACTAAACTATAACATTTGTATTCAGAAGATGGCTGAAAAAGGACCAATGGTCTCAAGTTGCAGCAAGGGAAGTTTAGGTTAGACATTAGGAAAACTTTCTTATGAGGAATATAGTAAAGCACTGGAGCAGGTTATCCAGAGAGGTTGTGGAACATCCATTGTTGGAGGTATTTAAGACCCAGCTAGACGAAGCCTTGGCTGGCATGATCTAGTTGGGAATGGTTCTGCTTTGAGAAAGGGGTTCAACTAAAAGGCCTCCTAAGGTCCTTTCCAAACCTAATTTTCTTTGATTCTATGATTCTAATCACATTCTCCTCCAAATGCTTAGAAATTAATTGCTTGTGGACCTGCTTCATGATTTTTCCAGGGACTAAAGAGAGGTCGACTGGTCTCTGGAGTGGCAAAAATCCTCCTTCTTCTCTTTCTTAAAGATGGGCACTAAATGTGCCCCCTTGCAATTGTCCTGGACTTCTTCCAAGTGCCACGACTTGTCAAAGATAACGGCCAGTAGCTCTGCAACCACATCAGCCATCTCCCTCAGCACCCTTGGACACATCACATCCAGCCCCATGGATTTGCACATGCGTAGCTTTTTTAAATTGACTCTAACCTGTTAACTTGCCACAGTTGACTGCTCACATCCTCCATAAACTGTGCTGCCACGTGTGGTAGTCTGGGAGCCGACCTTGACTATGAAGACTGAAATAAGAAAAAGTATTCAGTACTTCAGCCTTTTTCGAGTCATCTCTCACTAGGTTGCCTCCCCTATTCAGTAAGTGATCCACACTTTTTTCTGATCTTGTTGCTGACATACTCGTAGAAACCCTTCTTTTCATCCTTCACATCCCTTGCTAGCTGCAGCTCTGGTTGTGCTGTGGCCTTGCTGATTTCATCTCTGCCTACTCGAGCAATACTCTTAGAGTCCTCCATAGTTGTTTGTCCAAGTTTTAACTTCTTGGAAGGTTTACCTCACTGAAGAGTTCCCTACTAAGCCAAGATGGTCTCCTGCCATGCTTGCAGAATCCTGGGCAGATTTATCCCTGTTCCCTTAGTAATGTCTGTTTAAAGTACAAACAGGTCTTCTGAGCTCCTTTCCTGCTCAGACTGGCCTTCAAGGGGATTCTGCCTATAAGTTCCCTGAGCAAGTTGAAGTCTGCTTTTCTGAAGTATGGGCTCCTGCTCTCCTTCCTTCAAGATCCTGAATTCAATCATCTTGTGGTCACTGCTGCCTAAGTTGCACATCCACTACTACATTCTCCACCAATTCTTCCCTGTTTGTAAGTAGCAGTCAAGAAGAGCAAGGCTCCCTAGTTGGCCTCTCCAACACTTGCACTAGGAACTTGTTCCCCAGAACACTCCAAAAAACTTCCTGGATCACCTGTGCAATGCCGTATTGCCTTCCTAGCAGATGCTAGGGTGACTGAAGTCCCCCGTGACAACCAGGGGCTATCATCTGGAAACTTCCACTAACTTTTTGAAAAATGTCTCATCTACTTCATCCTCTTGGTCTGAAGACACCCAAGATGATGTCACCCATGTTGCTTTCTCTTCTGACCCCAACCCAGAGACTTTCAACATACTTGTCTCCAGTTTCGTACTGAAGACCTGAGCAGCTGTTTTACGTAAACGGCAACTCCTCTTCCCCTTCTCCCCTGTCTGTATTTCCAGAACTGTTTATACCCATCCAAGGCAGTGCTCTAGACAGTACCCCAGTCTTGCAGGCTATCCCATCAAGTCTCTGCTACTCCAATTATATTATAGATCCATGACTGTGTAAGGACTTCCAATTCTTCCTGCAGGTTTCCCAAGCCTGTGAATTCATGTACAGACATTTGAGGTAACGAGATGATTACTCTACTTTTCCATAAAGAAGAAAAGGCATTGGTGGCAGGGCTCTGTTGGTGCCTGACACTTTAAGGGCCAGAAGGCAGCAGCTGGCAGATGCCTGATGAGGGCAGCCATTTTGAATCTAGGGCTGCCCATATAAGCAGGGCAGTTCTGCTGCTGGAGGCCAGGCAACAACATTGCATGACTGGTAGAGCTGCTGATATCATCTGGAGGTAAGGGAAGAGCTATAGTGGATAGTAAAGAGACTCCACATATGCACACATACACATATGCACACACACATATGCATGTGCATGTACACACATAGACACATGCACACACATGCACAAACATACACACATACTCATATATACACATGCATGCATACACACATGTATATGAACACACATGCATACTAATATACACACACACATGCACACAAACATACAAACATATATATACATATACATATTCATATAAATAAATACATACACCCCTATATGTATGTCTATAAACATATGCATACACATATACATGTATATATATGTGTGTGTGTACACACACACACATAAATGCACATGTGCATATACATATATGCATACATATGTATACATATACACATACACACATACATATACATCTGCATGTACACACACATATACACAGATGCACATATATACACACATGCATGCATAAACGCACAGGCACACAAACACACACATGCATAGAAATACACACACATAGACATATACACACATGCATACACACACACATATATACACACATACTTACATAGAGATGCAGATGCATGCATATGCATACATATATACATACATATACACACATGCATGCAAGCACACATATATACACATACACACATGTATACACATGTCTACACAGATGCGTACACATACACAATGATATGCATAAATACACACAAATACGCATATACCTATACATAGACACATATACGTACACACATGCATATACATGGACATATACAAGCAAACACATATAAAGATGCATAAACACACATGTACACACACTTGCACCTATGCACCTATGTATGCATATATGTGTGTATGTGTATACACACAAGCATAGACACACAGACACACATACACATTCACACATGCAGACACACACACATATACACACACATGTACATGCATGTATATACACATATACATACATACATAAATACACACATGCATACACAAACACACACATGCATACACACATGTATGTATATTCACATGCATACACACATGAACACATGCACACATGCACATATACACACATGCATATGCATTCATACATGCACACGCAGACATGCACACACATACACACACATGCACAGGTATACATATACATAAACACACATATATGTACATACATATAAATACACATACATACACGCACACATGCATACATACACATAGACAAATACATGCACACACACACACACACGGACATATATACACATACATAAACAGATGCACATACATGCATACATATATAAACAAGCATACACATACACATAAAACATACACATATGCACACATACATACACATATGCACAAATACACACATGCATAAGTACACACCCATATACATAGATGTATGCATACATACACACATGGAAGCACACATGCACACATATACCCACATTCACACATACACACACACACATGCACACATGCATGGACACACATATGCATACATACATTTGCATACATACATGCATAAACATGCATGCATGCATAAACACACAAGCATGCACCTGCATACACACGTGGACATGTGCGTACACACACAATCACACATGCATTCACACACACACACACAGATGCATACACACAGGCATACATACACACACCCAAGCATAGATATGTACACAAACATCCACATAATTGCATACACATGCATGCATGCATACACACACACATGCATATGCATGCATACATACACATACACATGTACAGACACATGCATGCATGCATGCATATATGCACACATAAATATAAACACATACAGATGCATACATACACACACACATGCAAACACAGATGTACTTGTGTGCACACCCACACACATGCACAAACACATGCACCACACACAAATGCATGCATGCACACACATGCATGCACATGCATATATATAAACATATGCATATATACATAAATTCACACATGCATATATATGCTTGTATACACACATATGCACATACTCGCATACATATATATACATCTGCATGTACACACATACTCACACATATAGACACACATGCATACAAACACACATGCAGGCACATACACATGCACACATGTATCTGCACACACCTGCATAGATACACACGTGCACACATACACAGATGCACACACGTATACACAATCACACACATTCATACACACACACATGCATATACACATATATTTATATGTGTGTGCATGTTTATGTGTGTATGTATGTATGCATGTGTGTATGCATGCATGTGGGGTGTGCATGCATGTGTGTGCTTGTGTATGTATGCTGTGTGTATAATGCACACACACATGCACGCATACACACATGCACATACACATATAAATATGTGTGTGTGTGCATGTGTGTGTGTGTAGGTGTATGCATGCATGTGTGTATGAATGTGTGTGATTGTGTATATGTGTGTGCATTTGTGTGCATTGGTACATGTGTGTATATATACATACATGCATGCATACAGGCATACATACACACATACACACACAAGCACATCCATGCATATACATGCGCATGCCCACATGCATACATGCATACACACATAAACATGCACACATGCATGCACACACATAAACACATAAGCATGTGCACATAAACACATACATAAATGCACATGCATACATATACATACACATACACACAAGCATGCATGCATACATGCATACACACGGATACACACACATGCACACATGCATGTACATAGGTACATACACCCATGCATGCATGCATACACACACATGCATACATACATATACATACACACACATACACCCATACATACACACACGTGCACACCCACACACAGACAGACACACGTACACACACACACACCATGCACACAACCATGCGCCACACATGCATACATACACACACGTACGCATGCCCACATGCACACACATACACGCATACCCATATGCATACACGCACATACGTGCACTCACATACATGTTGTTAGTCCCCGCCTCCATGCGGTGTCCAACGACTAGGGAGACGATGATCCAGTTACTCAGAGAGCAAACACCAGCACACGTCGCTAGCAATGGCTTTATTCAAAATGGAGACAGCCTCGGGCGAGCTCTCAAGAGAACAGCCAGGAACATTAGTTCTTTCTACATTTATACACCTTGGTTCATACACATTAACATTTACTACACCTTTGTCCCTCCTTTATTCCATCCATATTTCCTCCTATCTGAAGCTCTTCTTCTGTTTACTTCTTGTTTAATTAGCATGAAATTACCTATGAATTTTACTCTTTTACATGCCTTTTTGCTAAGAGCGCATGACTAAGACATTGATCTCCACTTTCTTCAGTCACTTGTCATTTCTTTCTGATGCTTCTTCATCTCCAAGTTCTTACATCTGCTTTATATCCTGACAAAAGCTAGCGGGTTGTGTCCTGTTCTCCTTACACAATGAGCTATATATCTTACAACACTACAACATTGCTAAAAAAATGCTTGCTTAAGCATCTTGCAATGTTACTTTTAATACATCATTCTGCCTTGTGCTTAGCAGCTTTGCTTGTCCACAGGCTATAGCCTTGTATTCAGTTGCAAATTCAATGTTCCCCAGGATCCAAATACAGTCACCCTAAAGTGTGTGTGTGTGAGAGAGAGTGAGTGAGTGAGTGAGTCAGAGAGAGAAAGAGAGAGCTGAATCTCCTCCTTTCTCCTGTCCCCTCAATGAGCTGTGTTTCTGTCCTGCACCCCTCCCTGCCCTGGATGGTCAGGGCTAGTGCCGGGCCCTGCCCCATTCCCTCCCTCACTTCAGGGGCCTTGATCTTCCCCACCACCACACACCCCTTACAGCATATTCCCTCTTACCATTCCACCACACCAGAGTTACCATTTAGAGGCAGCTCTTCAAGCTGAAGAGCTGTGTGCAAGCCATGTTGCAAGCAGTAACCCATGACACCACCTAACAAACCAAACCCCCCATAGTGTCCCAAGCCAGCTGTATGCCAAAAAAGAAATGGAACAAGAAATTAGATCCCATAGGTTAAAGCCAGCTATAAAACCCTGCCCGTGCTCACCCTGGGTGGAGCTCTCCCTCTCACGGTCCATGGACGGAGGCCGTCTGCAGAGGCCGGACACGGGTGTTTTGCTAAAAATTGCTCGCTAAGCCATAGTGAGAGGTCACAACAACACCTGCCACCCCCAGAACCTTCCCCCTCCCTTCGGTGACTAACTGTCTGCTGTAATGCAATCTCAATAAAAACAACCACTATCAGCAACAACTCGTAAGAACCTTCGTTCAAGAGATCTCGCGAAATCTAATTGATCTAGCAGCCAGATAAGGGGAAACCTGAAGCTAGCATGGGATAAGCTAGCATCTAACCCAATTCGCGTCCAGGGCCTGCCGGAACAAGGCTCCTAGCATGGCATGGCATCACGAACAGGATGCTCATGGACAGTTAACATGCTGCTAGAAGCCTGTCCTTGGCACAGAGGGGACAGGAAGGCTGAAATGAGTGA
>JAGPOW010002673.1:14689103-14699252 GCA_030014935.1 Caiman crocodilus
GCACATACTTGTCACCAGGCTGGGGGATTCAGAAGCCAGGCCACCCAACAGAGGCCAGACTTGTCATCGACTACCAAGAGGCGAACAAGCGCTGCTCCCCGCTTATACAACCCCACCCTCGTAACCTCCTGGACATTTTGATTGACATAGCAAAATACCAGGCATGCCTGTGGTGGGGAGTGACACTTGACCTGAAGGACATGTCCTTTTCCATCCCTATCCAAGACTGTAAGGGGATCCTAAACGTGTGTGTCGGTGGTATCAAGTACAAGTGGAACGTGTGTCCCCAGGGGTACTGCAACTCGCCAGCTCTTACCACGACGGCACTCAACAACTCCCTACGACTCTTCAACCCCCGTTCAACAATGCTCCAAGTTTGGTCCTACGTCGATGATATCGCGATCATGAGGCGCGACTCCACTGAGGTCGCCGCCGCCGCCGGGGAGTTAGCGAACCTCCTCGAACGAGAGGGCTGGACCATAAACCGAGCCAAGTCGCAACTCACCCCGAGTCAAGATATAACATTCCTAGGGACCTGATTTGCCCAGGGGATCCATAAACCCACGGCGAAAGACAAGACCCAGTTCATTACTCCTGACCCAGACAACACCCTCACACCCCACACGGACTTGAAAGGGGTTCAGCAACTTCTAGGACACCTCAACTGGTACAGGTATTACATCAAGCCAGAGTAATTACCGGTTCTCACCAACGTCCAACGGAGTATCCGTGAAAAGACGAGGCTTAAAATGCCATGGACCAAGGCCGACAAGAAAATCCTCAAGAGACTTCTCTTCACAGTAGAGAACACCACGCTTGCAGCCATAGACATTATAGCATCGCTCGTAGCTACCACCAGCTACACCGACGCTCATCTTTAGTTCATGGCTAAAAACGCAGACGGTCAAACCGTCTTCTCAGCACACCACACCCTTCAAGGACCCGAACTCCAGTATGACACCATAGCCAAAGTCCTGCTAGCAGCTGAGTTAGGATAAAAACTGAGCTGTAGCAATGGCACCTTCCAAGCGCCGGGGGCGACCCTGCTCCCCCAACTACAGCCTGGAACTCCTCATCCGTCATTTTCGGGTGAGCCAGCCACCTGGGCCACCCTCATCCTAACGTTCCAGTATCGCTGGGTACACTGGCAACTGTGGGCCATACCAACACCTCCCACCATGCCTTGCAATCCAGCTCCACAGCTATACGGCACGACTAGCCCTGCATGGATGGCCTCTGATGGAACGTCAAGAGGGCAAGGGGGCTACGGATATATCTGCGCACCATGCAAGTTGTCCAGTCTACATACAGGCCTGGAAGGAGAGTCAGCTCAGCTCCTTGAGCTTCGCGGATTCCTCTAGGTGCTAACCCACTGCCTCATGTGCCACAATAACACCTCGCCTGTTCCGGTGATCGGTATTGACTCTCAATACATCTACAAGATTGTCACCGGACAAGCAACGCCAACTGAAAACACCCAAGTTTGGGAGGAGGTTTGGGAGGTGCTTCGTCAAATGAGCACCCGTCCCCTCGTAAAACACACCAAGTCTCACCACAAAGACACCGACCCGGTCCACAAAGCCATCGACAAGCTATTAGAAGACCCATTAAGGAGTGACGTCGACCTCAACGATTTAAATCTTGAAGTTCTGGCAGTCGACCCACCCGAACAACCCCCCACAACCGACCCCTTCATGCAATAGTTACATGCATGGTGGGGGCATCCGGAACCCAAAGCCGCCATGCAGCACTGGATCCGCGAGACCGGAGGACCAGGAAAAACAGAATATGGGACAGGCGCCCAGTGGACCATTGCTTCGCAAGCGTGCCTTCCATGCGCAAAGGAGAAACCCCACCCTCATTGCCACCAACAGGGGGCACTAGACCGCACTTATTTTGCACCAGGAACAGTTTGGCAAATAGCCTTCATGGGTCCTCTGCCATCAAGCGGGACCCCAAACAAGGGACTTGTAATTGACGATCTGGGATCTCGCATCATTAATACTTTTCCCATGAGAAAGACTACTGCAGCCGCCCTTATAAACCCGCTCACTCACGCCTTCGTGTCCTGAGAAATCCCTGCAACCATCCGCACAGACAGCGGCCCTCCATTCACCTCGTCAGCCCTCGACCGCTTCTTCGCAGAACACAACGTCCATCACCTCCTTCACCTCCCTTATCACCCTCAGTCCAACGGGGGACTTATCACCACCCCATGTTCTTGCCCTGTGACCCCAGCCCTGCTTGCCCATCTGTCCTGCTGCCAAACATCAATCCCTGCACACCTATAGCCCCATCACATCTTCCCACCCATGTGCCATGCCCACATGGGTCCCACCCCCAGCAGTGGGTGTGGGGCAGATGGGCCAGGGTATTCAGACAGCAGGGTTGGGGCCAACAGTAGCAGCAGCCAGAAGGAGTTACCACTGCCAGGGTGCTGGGAAGCAAATTTGGCCACTGTGCCACTTAGCCGCTGCATGCGTCAGTGATGAACTCTGACTCAAGAAGTCTATGGCCCACAAAGAGGCAAGGCACTGCTGGATCTGCTTGGGTGTTTGCTTGTCTCCTCCTTAGGAAAAACCCTGACATTAGCTTGCCACATGTCTGATATTGAGTTCAGTGGTGGGGTAGCAGACAGTAATTGTTTCGTGATTATAAAGAGTTAAAGCTTCTGACCCAGTTAGAAGTGATTGAAGGGTCTACAAGCTTCTAGAAGCATCCACCAAAGTGGCTTTTTGATTGGTGGAGAAGGTTATATTAGACCCCACCGGAGGAAAGTGGGTGTGGGTCATGTGGTGTTGAAGATCGTTAGTAGTCATGTTATTCTGAGAGCTCTGTGGAGACAGGGAGAGAGAAAAGCGTAGAGGTAGAGCTAACCTCAGCATTGAGTTGAGGAGCTAGTTCGCCTCCGCACCCATGCTCAGGAGAGAACTTACTTACCTGAGGGAAGTGAGCAGATAGGGAGAGGACAAGAAAGTAAGCTCTCACTCACACGGTTAGTCTAGAGCTGCGGCTTACCTCTTATCCCAGCTCTAAGGGACCCTTAAGGTAATTAGGGATCAAATGCTGAGTTAAAAAGTACTGCAGTACGCCGACATCTGGCTGCAGCCGTCGCGTTGATAATCGTACTGTATTCGATTGTTTTGCATCAACCATCGCACTGTATTCACCTGCTTTGAATGTAACTGCACTTCAACAACTTATAAATAAGTTCGTCTCAAGTTAAGTAAGTAAATTTTCTTTGCTTCACTTTTACTACGTCTCCGGAGCCTCTCACTCTCTCCCACCTGCTCAGGGCTCCGAACACACCTGAGTTGGCACCACCACTTTATTCGGGCACCTCACTTAGTGTGTAACCCGCGGAAAGCCCGCCATTGCCACCTGGAGTCCCCACTTTTGCGTGACAGATAAGGGATGGAAGTTGGGAACTACCACTAAGGAGGATTATGCAGCACTAGCCCGCACCAGCAGGAAGTCGACCAGAAATGCCATGGCTGAAACGGAATTCAATCTGGCTATGGGAATTAAGGAAAATTTTTAAAAAGTATTCTTTAATGTACAAAGGGGATGAAAAGAGAGGAGTGAAAATTCCTCTCCTGTGGTCAGAGCCAAAATGGGGTAGTCCATCACAACCACAGAGAAACAGCCCTGCAAGTGGGGTGAACTTACCTTTTACAGGGGCAATAAGCCTCCAGGGGCATGCATCATTCATGCTGTGAGACCCTCTTTCAGTCTGGCCAGGAACCCTCCTGGTCCCAAGAGAAGAACCTGGGAGAAGATGTGGCAGGGGGTCCAATCCCTGTTCAAGGAGTACTCAGTACTGGTCCCAGGTAGTGAGCTTGGACTTGGAAGTATTCCAAGGTCTGATTGACACAATCTGACACATGATATGTGAGTACAGAGGAGGCCCTAGGCTCTCCCTGAAGTTTAAGTTGGCCAACGTTCCTTCCCCCCACCCCAGCTTTTTAAGGCTCCATAGGCCATAGAAGAAGACCAGAGGATTAACATTGGGGGCTGAGCACCCCAGAGCCTATCAGGGACTCCCAACATCACAGGGCAATCCACTATTATGGTCAATCCTGTACACAACAAGCCCCACAGGGGTGAGGGTTATGGTGTAGTCCTTTACAGCTACACTCCCTACCAGGTGATTTTGCCCACTAGAGAGCAGGATGGCTTGTTCCTCCTGATTGTTCTCCATGTTCCTGGCATTGGTGTACAGGCAGCTGAGGCCCCCAACAGACACCCACGGTTTCCTGAGATACTGTGGAAGAACTATTTCATTAGCATTTTCAAAAACAGTTGTGCTAGTGTTCTCCATAAGGAAGCTTCCCTGTGTGCCAGTTCCCAGGCATGCTGCACTTGGAGTTTCCTAATCCTCCAGCAAAGTCTGTTTAAAACCATGTCCAGTAGATCAGCCATCGTGACTGAGAACAAGGCCTTACCTCTCCATTTGAAGTGAATTCCACCTCATCCTAAGAGTCCTCTATCTCTGAATTGCATGTTTTGGTCAAAGAAATCAAATCCCTCATGGTAACCCCACTGACTGAAGTCGCTATTAACTGCTTCCATGCAGCCTTCCCTGATGGGAGTCAGTCAGATCTAACCGTTCACATGGGTGAAGGTCCTATATGGAGGTTAAAAATTTAACACAGAAAATATACAGTCCCACTAGGGGAAACACCTTACTGGACTTGGTGTTGTCTACAGGGAATGACCTGGTGGGTGGAATCTGCAGATACAAGGTTACCTAGGGGATAGTGACCATCAACTGTTTGAATTTGCTATCCAGTAAAGGGTGGAAAAGATAAGCAGTAGGGCAAAAATGATAAACAAACATGCCAACTTCAATACGCTCAGGAGATTGGTTAGTGAGTCTCCAATGATCAGGGAATTGGTGAGATGGGAGTCCAGAAGGGTGGTTGTTCCTAAAGGGAGAAATCATTGGGTGCAGAAAGAGACAATCCCATTGTGCATAAAGGGGGGCAAAGGAGCCACAAAACCATCTTGGCTGAGCAGACAAATCCAGGAAAGCCTAAGGGGGGGGGGGAAAGAGACCTATAGGCTGTGGAAGCAGGGATTAGCTATTAAGGAGGAATATATCTGCTTGGCTGACACTTGCAGGGAGTCACTTATAAAGGCCAAAGATGCAATGGAACTTATTCTGGCAACAAAAATTAAAGAAACCAAAAAGTCTTTCTACAAATATATAGGGAGCAAAAAGAAGGTGTAGGATAACATAGGACCCCCTACAGGGAAAACTAGGACAATTGTGACAGATAAGAGGGACAAAGCTGAGCTCTTCGATGAGTTTTTTGTTTCTGTATTCCTGAACACAGATCAGGACAAATCTTCCAATTGGATCACAGACAGGTACAAAAGGAACACCAGACCATCCACTATTAGGGCTTTCTTAGTGAAGGGACACTTGGAGGGGCTGGATGTGTTTAAGTCAGCAGGCCAGGATGATTTTCATCCAAGGGTGCTGAAGTAATTGGCCAGGGTCAAAGAAGAATTACTAGCATGGTTTTCTGAGCACTCATGGTGCTCAGGTCAGGTCCCAGAAGATTGGAAAAGGGCCAGTGAGGCCCCTATTTTTAAGAAGGAGAGGAAGGAAGATCCTGGTAACTATAAGTCAATTAGTCTCACTTCTATCCTTGGGAAAACTTTTGAAAAAAAAATAAGGATCACATGTGTGGGAGTCCATCAGGAAAAAAAATATTTTGAAGGACAGTCTGCACGGGTTCAAAGCAAGTAGATCCTGTCTGACTAACCTTGTTTCTTTTTATGACCAGGTGACAAAATGCTTAGATGCAAGGGACAAGGTAGATGTCATCTACCTAGATTTTAAGGAGGCTTTCGATGTGGTATCTCATCTTATTCTCATAAATAAACTGAGCAGCTGTGACATAGATGATTAGATGATCAGGCACATTGGTTAATGGGATGCACTCAGAGACTGGTGATGGATGGGGCAGCATTGACCTGGAAAGAAGTGAGAAGTTGGAGTGCCCAGAGGTTCAGTCCTTGGACCAGTGTTTTTCAATGTCTTCATCAGTTAATTTGATGAGGGTGTGGAGAGCACTCTTTCCACATTCATGAATAGCACCAAATTATGGGGTAAAGTAAACACACTAGTGGATAGGGAATGAATCTAGGCAAATCTGAACAGGTTGGAGAAATGGACAGAGCCAAAAGCCAAATAGGACGTAATTTAACAAAGACAAATGCAAAGTGCTGCACCTAGGGAGAAGGAATCACCAACACACTTACAGGCTGGGGGATGACCCTCTCAGCAGCACTGTATGAGAAAGGGATCTAGGAGTCATAGTTGACTCCAAGATGAACATGAGTTGTCAATGCGATGAAACGGTCAGTAAAGCTAACCTCACTTTATCATACATTAACAGGTACATCAAACAGGTCCAGGGCGGTGATACTTCCCCCCTGTGTGGCACTGTTGAGACTGCAGCTGGAGTACTGCATCCAGTTTTGGGCATCATGCTTCAAGAGGGATGTGAATAACCTAGAGATGGTTCAGAGGAGGACCACTTGTATGGTTAGGGACCTGCAGGTAAGGTCATACAAAGAGAGATTGAGGGACCTGAATCTCTTCAGCATCTGAAAGAGAAGTCTGAGAGGGGAATCTTGTGGCTGTCTACAAATTCATTTGAAGGCAGGGGGATGATGGACAGCAAGGGATAAGAGATGCTTTGTTCACCAGGGCACCCCTTGGAGTAAGTAGAAATAACAGCCACAAACTGACACAGAAGATTCAGGTTAGACATCAGGAAGAGCTTCTTTATGATAAGTGTTGCCAGAATCTGGAATGGGCTTCTAAGCGAAGTGGTGCTCTCCCCTATCTCAGGGGTCTTTAAGAGGAGACTGGACAAGCACCTAGCTGGAGTCATCTGACCCCATTACTCTTTCCTGCCTGAGGCAGGGGGTCAGACTCAATGATCTGCTGAGTTACCTTCCGACCTTAATATCTATGAATCTATGAATCAAAGAAACTATCAACAACAGACTAATGGAAGACAACATTCTGAGATAGCCAACATGGCTTCGCTGTGTGTATGTCTTTCCTGACCAACCAACCTCATTTCCTTCTATGATCAGGCGATGCACCACCTGGACAAGGGAGAAGAGGTTGATGTCATATATTTAGTTTTCAAAAAAGGCTTTGACTTGGTCTCCCATGGTCTTCTCATGGTAAAATTGGGGAACTGTGCACTCGACAACCTTATGGGGAATGGGCTCCGTGGTTGGACCCAGAGAGTGATAGTTGACAGTACCAAGTCAACATTGCACATGGTGATCAGTGGTATCCCAAGTATTTGTACCAGTACTCTTCAATATATTCATAAATGAATTAATAAATGATCTGGATTCAGGTGTCAGAAGTGAACTGGCTATTTAATGAGATGACACCAAATTATGGGGATGTATGGTCATGTTACAGGATAGGCTGGCAGTTCAGGCTGACCTGGATAGGCTTATAAGGTGGGTAGATCAAAACCTGATGACAACAAACACTGAGAAATGTAAGGTGCTCTACCTCAGGAGAAAAAAACCCACATCATACTTTTAAGCTCAGCAGTGTTACACTCACTAGCACCATGACCAAAAGAGACGTGGGGGTCATGATTGGCCACAAAATGAACATAAGCCACCAATTCAATGGCACAACCAGCAAAGTAGATAAAAATATAGCTTGCATCTACCAATGCATCTCAAGCAAGACACAAGAAGTCAACATCCCGCTTTACTCAGCTTTGGTGAGGCCACAGCTGGAGTACTGCATCCAATTCTGGGCAACACACTGAAGAAAGAGTGTGGAGAAGCCTGAGAGAGTCCAGACGAGAGACAGGGACATGATTAGAGGTCAAGAGAACAGGTCTTATGAGGAAAGGTTGAGAGGCATGGGGCTCTTTAGCTTGGAGAATTCGAAGGCTAGGGGTGACTTGGTGGCAGCCTCTAAGTATACAATGGGTGTGCATCAGTAACTGGGAGAATGTCTGTTCACCAGAACACCCCAAGGCAAGAAAATTACTAACACTCAGAAATTCTGGGAAGACTGTTTTAGACTACACATAAGGAAAAACTTATTTGCTGTTCGAGTTTGAAATAGACTCCCCTCCCCCTCAGAAGTGGTGCAATATATTGTTATCCCTATATCATTTCTTCCCCACCCGATATCCATTCCTTTGAAATTCTTCTTCTTCTTCACTATGAAATAGGTGTTTTGCCTGACAGTTTGATTGCTGGGCACTGTTCAGGAAAGCACAGCATAGAGTAGATAGATTGCACACACTGTCATATACATATACAAACACTACAACCAGTCAGACACCTTTTCCAGCACAGGAAAACCTGAAGCATGCTGGAAAGGCTGGTGCTGCCAAGTCTGGGAGGGGAGCAAGTGGGGGCAGAGTGAGAAGTGTCATTTCCCCACTGCCCAAACTGAGATGTAGCCTCTTCAACCAGCCACGAGGCTTCTGCTGGTACTTGGAGAAAGAAGGTCACAGCAGTGCCTGAAGCTGCGCACCCTCTGACACCAGCTATGATAAAAAACCCCAGCACCAGCAGCATGGAAACAAGCAGCACCAGTAGCACAGTCTTCTCCACCCCAATTGCAGGTCCCACCATAAGCCTCTCACTCCCAGTCTTAGAGGAACTCAATCTTGAAGTAGATGACCTCAGCTTGATAGCACAAGAAATTCTGTGGCAGGAGGGTCAAGCAGATTGTGCTCCATAACCCTCAAAGATTCTCTAGAGTGAGATTCCCTTCCCTAGAAGGGGGAGGCAAAGGAGGCTGTGGGGGCAGCTGGCTCAGATCCTCCTGTTGTTTTGCCTCTGCCTGCTGAACAGGGGGATAAGGCAGAAGCTGCACCCACATCCCAGAAGTGAGGGGGTAGCATGGTCTGAGATCATTTTCAGGTGGCAGATGATCTTACATACGCTACCTGTTTGCAGTGCTGAGCCAAAACAAGCTGTGGCAAGGAAGAAAAATGCATGAGCACCACGGGGATGCTGATGCATCTCTGCAGGCATTACCCCCTCTCCCTTGCTCCTCCTCATCCTTGCACCACTGGAAGCATGCCCAAAAATAAGTACCCCTCTTGCTCAAAAGCCACCGTCCCCCCAAAGCAGAAACAGGCCACCCTGGAACAGTGGGAGAAAGGAAGGCACACAGGGGGGGTGCATTCCCATGGTAAGCGAGGTCACCCAGGGCACTGGGGAGATGCTTGCTGTGAATGGCCAGCTCTTCTCCTTAGTTGAGTGGCCAGGGTTCAGGAGGCTCATGGTGCTCATGGCCTCATCATACAAAGGGCCCGCATGTACTACCTTTAGCTGGATGGTGGTGCTCTCCCTGTCTGAGGCATGCAGGGAGTATTTGAGGGAGGAGCTGTGGAAGGTATATCTGTAGGTAGCCTTGCACTTCACCTTGGACATCTTGAGCAGTTGGGAAGGAGATCACATCTACCTTTCCCTCACAGGGCACTGGTGCAACTAGTCAGGCCATCAGTGGGCTCTCCTTCAAGCTGAGGTGATGGATGAGTCCCACATGGCTACCAATATCATGGGGGCAATGAACTGCTTGGTGCAGGGCTGATTTGTTGGGCAAGGCAAGCTCACCCAGGAGTTCATATTCACTGGCAATGGGGCCAATTTGGTCAAGGAGGTCCATGATGTCAACTTTGCTGGCATCATCTGTGTGGCACAAAAGTTCCACCTTGTAGTCAGGGACACCTTGGAGGGGGACAGAGATGCCAGTGATGGTGCCAGCACCACCAGCCATCTAATTTCCAAATGCAGGAAGGTGGCAGGCTACTTCCACTGGAGCATCAAGGGAGGCAAGATGCTGCAGGACAAACATGGACAACTGAACATCCTGCAGCACAAAATCATTCAGGATGTTGACACTATCTTGTGTAGGATGTGAAGCTGCTGTTGTGCAACCCCTTGGCCTACTGGACAAGCCACAGCCAGATGTTGGAGGATCTGGCCACAGTTGTCCAAAAATACCTGTCCTGTCTGTCACAGGCAAGCTGGGCACTGTGAGTATATTCATTTGGATCAAGGAGGCAAGTAGGGAGTGGAATAAAGGCAAATTTACTATAGCTTACACACATACAACAGTTAACA
>JAGPOW010002673.1:14708151-14749679 GCA_030014935.1 Caiman crocodilus
AGCTGCTGGAAGCAAACTGCTTCCCTAGCTTGTGTAAGCTGAGTCATAAAATAGCCACCCTAATCAAACTCCTACCAGCTGCCTGCCTCCAGCCCTTAAATTAGCAGGTGCCCAAAGGTGCACTGCCACATATGTCAAGAATGGATGGTTGGTCATCTGTTAAAGCAGGAGATCATTCAGTGGGAGAAAGATGGACAGAAGGAGATGGGGCATGTTTCAAGGGTGAGCGATATCACCCAAAACATTCGGGAGGTGCTTGCTGTGGATAGACAACCTTTCTCCTTAGTTAAGTGGCTAATGTTCTGGCAGCTTATTGCACTTATAATTGTCATGGGAGAAAACTCCCTGGAGTTCATTGTCTAGCCGCATAGGAACCAGGTAACATGGATAAAGGCTTTACTGCAGTTTATTTGCTCGAGCAATGACCATAAGCCAGCAAAGAGGCAAAAATGCCTCCCCTGAAGGGTGGGGTGTTCTTTTATACTTTTTACAATAAGGCAAGACTACAGGGTTAACAAAAGCAATATTTTGGCGGTGCTTCACAGACCTTCATAACAGCATATTTCTGTTAAGTTAGCACTTTTCTAAAAGCTAAAGTTAAACAGCGATAACATTATGATACGTTAGCAAAAACTTGCACAGTAATAGATATTTCTTAAGGACAAGATCACTGCACTTAGAACAATGGCTTCTTTGTCTTATCTTGTTCCTTGCTGTAGCAGGTTTACAGCACACAGACTTAAACTGATTCACTTGCTGCATTTCACTCAGAAAATGGTTAACACAGTTAAAATGATTACTTAACATAAGCAAATGGTTGGCTTAGTTATTATTCTGCCTTGTGGTCAGCAGCATTGCTAGGCCACAGGCCATGCCTTGTATTCAGCTGCAAATGTACTACTTCTCAATAATCTAAATTATTGTTAACCTAACAGTATGCTATCAGAAAACTATTTTATTTCAGGGTAATAACAAACTTGTCCATCACACGATCACATCATACCAAGAGCCCACATGTACCACCTTCAGCAGGACAGTGGCGCCCTCCCTGCATGAGGCATGCAAGGAGTACTTAAGGGAGAAGCTGCACTTGACAAGTCTGCAGATAGGTTTACACTTCACCTCAGACATCTGAAATAGCCAGGATGGAGATCATGCCCACCTCTTCCTCAAAGGGTGCTTGTGCAAACAGTCAGGTCATTGGCTGGCTCTCCTTCAAGCCAAGTGGATGGATAAGTTCCACATGGCAACAGAGATTCTAGGGGCTATGAACTTCCTGGTGCAGGGGTAGCTTGTTGGGCAGGGTAAATTCACCCATGGGTTCATGGTCACTGATAATGGGCCCAATATTGTCAAGCAGTCTGCAATGCCAACTTTGTTGGCATCCGCTATGTGGCACATAAGTTCCACCTTGTAGTCAGGGACACCTTGGAATGGGACAGAGCTGCCAGTGATGGCACCAGCACCACCAGCAAGCTCATTTCCAAATGCAAGAAGGTGGCAGGCTACTTCCACTGGAGCATCAAGGGGGACAAGGTAGTGTGGGCCAAATAAGTAAAGCTGAGCATCCCATAGCACAAAATCATGCAGGATGTTGAGACTCAGTGGAACTACACATACCTGATGCTCAAGAGGTTAGTAGGGCAACAGAAGACTACCCATGAGATGACCTTGCTTGGAGAAATTGGGATCAGCAGCCCGTTAACAGAACTGAGGGAATACCCCATCCCATACCTTGCTGGTCCTCAAGCTCTTCCTCGAGGCCAGTGATAGCCTCAGCACTGCTGATCATCCTTAGCCAGGTGATACCTATAATGAGGGAAGTTCAGAACCAAATGGACTACTTCTAGGGAATCAATGTTCTTGTCTGGGGGAAGATTCTGTCACCAGATGTGCAGGCATTGGTAAAGCAGCTGAAGAAGAGCATCAGGAAATAGCCTGATCCATTGTAGTCCAATATGGTCCACATACTGGCCATCATGTGTGACCTGAGGGTGAAGACCAGAGTATGGAGCAGCCAAAGCCTGAATCAGTGGATGGAGGTGTTGGTGAAGAGAGTCAGGGAGGCCGAATGTCAGGGGTGGGGGACATAGAAGAGAGGGAGCTACTGCCCCATGCTAGCATGCCATCCACCAGTTAGTCTCTTCTTCTACCACAGGCACTGCCAATGTGGACCATGAGCATGGCTTCCCTGGTGTGGTCCAGAGGCACCATATCCCACCATCATGCAGGTTGGTAGCCACCAAGGCCTAAGCACTATCTCACTGAGGGCATGGAGCCACTGCTGTATGACTCCTTGGTCTACTGGCCTGTTGCAGCCACATGTGGCCAGATACGGCTGCAGTTGCCTGGGAACACCTGCCCTGTCCACCGACCAATGCTCCAAGCAAGAGGATGTTCAGCATTGCTGATGATGTAGCGATATCCCCCTGTAACTCTCTGGATTCTGGTTTGGTGGAGCAGCTGGTGTTCCTGAAGGTGAACCTCCTACTTCTAGGGTTCCCCAAGCTCCAGGTGCAGATGGAGTGAATGCCACATTACTCACTCCATCTGCCCCATTTCCTTTTTTCATTTTTTAAAAACCATTTAATGACATGCTTTCAGAGCTGGAGGGGGCACTCACTGCCTCACCAGCCAGCAGGGAAAGAACATGTCCCTGTTGAACTATCGCCCCTGGATGAACTTGGAAGTATGAGCTGGGGCTATGAGGAAGGAGGAGGCATGACCACTAGAACTGCACTCTGCCTGAGTTGGGAGGCCTGGAGGGACTGTCAGTGGTGCAACAGGCTCAGGAAATACCAGGACCATGAATCCCTCTGGTGAAAGGCAGTTAGGAGGTGTCATAACTTCCAGTCACCAGATGCAGGCATACAATCCTGGCTGGGGAAATCCCAGACCCTTCACATCTTTGCCAGGCCTGAGGCTTGCTGGTTGCAGTGGTGTTTTGAGGCTGCAGGAGAGCTAAGCTTACCTGCCTGGGATGCTAGCTTTCAGGTTGAAAAACCCTTTGTCAAGCTGAGGAAGCACCTTCAGTTGGTGTGTGTGCTTTTCCTGGATGGAAGGAATAGTGAAGAAGCTAGAGGCTGACATGCAGTGCAGGCAAGGAAGTCAGTCACTGAAAATGGAAATGGAGGCACCAAAGGGTGAGGGAGAGGCTGGCAGTCTGGGGTGGGCAGAGGACGAAGATGTAGCAGTGCAGGTAGAAGTGGAGTCAGATGTCTGGCAGGTTGTTGTGTGTCATAATTTCAATGTTTATATTGAGTCCATAAGTTTCTGTACCTAGGAGGTTGATGAAGTGCCTTTCATAGGCTCATCTGTGAAAAGTGGGCCCTGGGCACATCTAAGCCCCAACACTGGGGCTGGCAGGAAGAGTTCTCTGGAAGCTGATGGAGAAGCTCCTGCAGGAAAGGAAAGAAAGGCTGTGACACTTCAGCTGCCTGAGAGGCTTCTAGTGCTACTGTGCTGCCTACTAAGTCATTACCTATTGTCATTTAGAGTGGTAGACCAGCCTGAGGCTGTAGGGAAGGAGGGAGCCTCATTGGGGCACACTACTGTGTCATGTAGAGGCCCCAGCACCAGTGAGCGTGGGACTTAACACACACACACACCATGAGTTTTGCTTGTTAGTATCTTGAGGTGCAGTTTTCTAGAACTCTCAATACCCATCTCCTTGAATCATGGCAGGTTTCATGGCCTCATCAGGCAGGGACTACTGTGCCTGCTGTTTTCAGCCCCCTGTGCCTTCACAGTTACAAGTGACATGAGTTTTGCGTTCAAGTTTTTGAGGTGCAGTTTCCCAGAAACCCCTGCACCTATCTCCTTGAAGCTTCTCAGGCTTCATGCCCTCAAAAGAGGCTACCATCCCAGTTTCATCCAAATATGCCAAAATATGAAAAAGTTACAGGCAGTTTCATGCTTTCCCATTACAACCTTTGGGCAAAATGCCATAACAGCATTGAAAGAACAAAACAGTTTTGATGAAACAAAATGGAACAGTGCTAATGAAGAGTGCTTCAAAATTAAATGAAACTCAAAACAAAATAATGTCCTGTTGAAGCGGTGAAACAGAAGTTGAAACAAAAAGGTGCTGTTTTGCACAGCCCTGAAGCATATTAAGCAGGTTCTTGGTAAATTTGTTGGAATTCACCTTCACATCATCACCTTCTCTTTCTCTCTTTTTTGTTTTTGTTTTTTGTTTTTTTGTTTTTGCAGTTTACTGAGATAATTATCTATTAAATACCATTATCCCCTTAACATATGAGCATGTATTTTTTATCACTCTAATTACTAGGCCATAAGTTTATTCTATAACACTAAAATCTTTTAAAATTTCAGGAAGTTTTCAGTATGGTACTAGGATATTTACACGTGTTATTACTAACAACTCTGATAAGAAGCCTGGGCATAGCTCATTAGTATGCCAAATGAGACATCCCTAAATGTAGAAGCAAATTGAAAGGAAAGAGAGAAAAAGAATATATATATATATATATAAACCTCCTGTATTACTCATTTACTCATTCACACTTTACACACCCTTCTCTTAACCTTTTCTAAGTGTATGTCTACACTGCAATGTATAGTCATGCCCATGAAAACTGGCTCCACTACGGACTTGAGCCTTACTAAAAAATAGTTTTTTGTGGGACCACTATTTTTTTTTCCTTTGTAACCCAAAGTGATTTAATCCACTATGACACATAACTAAAATTCTCCTTGTTTTGCTCCTTTCTGTCATCCATTCACACTGATTTACCAGGCAAAGTCTTTATTAGATAAGCAGCTCCTGAATGTGGACCAACTGTTTCTGCTGTTTCTGCTGTGGGACAGACAATCCAAACCCTTCCATTTTTAAGAATTTGAAGCCAATGGCAATGCATTTATAAAGAATGGGGCAAATATTGATGCTGCAATTCCCATACATAGAACAGCACATCTGGAAGAAGGAAACAAATAGAATGATGATATGACCAGTGTGTACCTAACCTTCTGTATGAGAAAGAAGACATTCTTGGGGCTTGGTGAAGAGATTGCACTTCTCATCATGAATCAGAGGACTTGTACTAACACAAAAACAGGTTTCTATTGCTGTCTACAAGCATGACCCCCAAGCTTAGCTGATTTGAATCTTACTGTTTGGGGTGTAGGGGAGTGGGGCTGGTAAATCAACTGTTGGGTTGGTGGTGTTGATTCCTTTCTGCAGTACACATACACATGGTGACCATAAGGAATAGGTTTGAAATAATAGCCGATTTCAGAAAATTGGCACTCTCAAATTGCACTGCCTTTATTTTGCTGCTCTTAAAAATGAGTGAGTGTGTCAACCACCAAGGGAATAACTCACTGGTTGTGCAGGGCTTGGAGCACTCGCTTGGTCACCTTCATTTATATTAACCTGGTAAGTATGGAAAATATACATTATGAATGGGTACTGGAGTAATATGGCATTTATGTGCTTAGACAAAGTAGGGTCTTATTTCCTAATGGGATCCATTGTTATTTTTGAGAACCATTTATACTCTTTTGTCAATTAAAAACCCATATCCTGAGCTCACATAGCATCTAGAAAAAGGAAATTCAATTGTGCACTTAGTACATATCAAATGAAAGTGATGGGTCATTTGGTACACAGAAAACAAAAGGCACTACCTACCATTTGGATAACAGTGTGCTGTGAATTGCATATGTGTTTGGAACAAATGTTGTGCCCTGAACAACATTTGTAAAGCCAAAGGCCTTCATTTTCATATGGAATGGACCTCGAACCCTGAACAATAGCTGAATATATTTTCACAATAGGAAGTACACTATTCAACACTGGCTCAAGTTCAACAGGAACCAAGGGTACAAGGTATGCAAACAGTCTCTGCCCTGGCTACACAGGGTGTGTTGAGGAGAAACAGGGAGTTCTCCTGCTGTCATCTTGATTTAAAATTTGGTCAGGGAACATTCTGTATTAAAATCATCTACAAAGTAGATTTAAAAATTACTTTCAAAGTAAGTAGAGCATTATTCCACAATGCATTGTTGCTTTATGAATTACAGTGCCATCTACTACCTAGGAGCTATTATTTCAAAATTTGAAGGGGGCTGATATACAATCATTTCAGGAGTAAGTTCTACATAGTTAATTTTAGTCTGTTTTAGCTACAGGCTTTTATCTTGTTTTTTTTTTAAGATGTGTAATAGTCTATATGTTGTATTCAATTTTATTTGGAAATTCCACTTATGTGTTTTGAATAGGTTTTCCATAAGTCTGGCATCTGAGGGATTTATTTTTCTGATAAATTATTAATAATCTTCTTTTTAAAAAAATAGATATTTTTGGCAAGTAATTCAATAATCATTGCTCAACCTAAACAAGTTATTAAATATATGAATGTTTCAAGAGATAACAAAGGGCGGGGGGAAGAAAGAACAGAGGCAGACTAACTGCTTGTTACTAGCTTGAAAGCACCCTCTTCAGTAAAATGAAACCCAAGTAAACTAAGAGCACTGTACTGGTTGCATTGTCCCCCTTTTTCTAACCAATTGTAGATAGCTTCATGGTAGGTACTGACAGCACACAGATTGCATATACCCTGCATCCACTTTAATTCCTTTGTTTCCAAACAAGCATAGAGGTGGTATCCAAAGCCTAAACATGCACATAGCTGAATAATGGAGAACCAAAAAGAATAGGTGCTGATCTCACATATGGTCTATAGCAGATGCTGATCCTCAATCACTTGGGGATATTAGGACCTATGGAGATCCATGCTGAAGTAGTACTCAATGGGGATATGGGTCTGTACCCTAGTCTTCTCTTGCTCAAGGAGTCCCTCTACCACTTTTTGTTTCTACACTTTCTATGTATAGTACCACTCTTCATTCATCTTTGCAACTGTGAATCTAACAGCCCTCTTTCATTTCCTTCAAGTGAACAAGATAGCTAGTCCTTCTGATCTGAAACCATTTGTTGCCCTGTGGGGTCAGGCCAACTTTCAGGATCTCAATATTGTGCTGTTAGGAGGGTGTGACACAATTGAACATATACAAGCACACTATCAATTCAGGCAACTAGGTGCATACACACATACACTATCAGCTCAGGATCCACATCCAAACCACATGCTCAGTACACTAAGGGCTGACCCTTGCCAACACACACGCATACTTATTACATATAGCTAGTCACATGCATACCTATTACTAATTCAAGCACATACACGGTTCACCCCAAAAGTTAGACACAGACCACTAATTCATATATAATGCACAGAATGCCACACACACACACATACACACGCTTACACTAGTAGCAACTCAAATACACACATGTTCAAAATAACTAGCTTAGGTTCATGGACACCTATACCATCACCAGTTTAAACCCATACACGCTACACACACCAAATTTAGACAGAATCAGTTACTAGTTACCAACACCTGCAATTCCAATATGCATACATAGATGGACAATTCATATACCACACACACAATGATATCTATATATGTGTATTCACTAAGTCACACACATGCAACACATCTACACATACACATAAGTGAGTTCCTAAGCTGGGTGTTGTGATGTGTATGTATGTTTGTATGTGCTTGGTGAACTTGGGATACCTAGGGAAAGATTAAGATAAGAAAATAGAAGTGTAGGGAGTGAAAGTTGCTGGGAGTGAAAGTTACCAGGACAGGGATTAGAACCATTAGACTAGAGGGGCCTGGGCTGAAAAACTGAGGCTCAGGAGTAACTTTAGGTTAATTGACATTAATTGATTAAAAGACAATGCCCAAAGCCTGCAGCTCAGGGAAATGACTCTGGGACTTGAGCTAGAGCTATGGGAGAGCTCAAAAGGTAGGTGCTGGAGAGGGAAAGTAGTTCTAAGAGAAAGTGTGGGTGTTAAAGAGGGCCTATAGGTGTGGGGAGTCAGAGGATGGCCCCGAAGCAGCTAGAGAAGTTGCAGGGAGTGGCAGTAGGTGCTGGAAGTTGGAGAAAGGCTCCAGCTGCTAGAGAAAATTACAGGACAACCAAGAGGAGCTGGGAAGCTGTGAGGGGGGACAATTGCAGAAAGTGAGACGGGAAGCCTAAAAACAGAGAGATAGACAGCATAAAATCACAAGAAAAGCAGCAGGCAGCAGGGCAGCAGGAAAGCAGAGAAAGGCTGCAGAAAGTCACAGGAAAAAGGCAGTAGGAGTAGGGGAGACTGAGAGGTGGCAGAAAAGGGAAGATGGAATTGGGAGGAGATTGGGAAACTAGCAGAGAGGGTGGGGACTGGAGCTGAGAGAGAGAATGAGGCTGGAATTTAAGATAGGGGAGGGACTGGGATTTAGTAAAACATAAGTTAACTCTGGGTTGCAAATAACAGTGGTTTTATTGAACAGGGGAGATAGTGACACACTGTCTTATTGGTTACCTTGCACTCACCCACACACACAGAATAGCAGCAGGGGTTAGAGAGGCTTGGTGCAGGGGCTGAAGTCCACTGAAAACTAAGAGGAGAGAGAGAGAAAGGCCAAATTGTAGGTGGAGGTGTGTAGGTAATTTCTACCTATCCAAGCTGGAAACTGTTTCTTGTCCAGTAGGTGTTGTCCAGGGGATGAGGGGGTGACCGGTAGGGCCTCTAGGTGGACAGGTGATGTGACATGATGCTGGTCCAGATGGAGAGATTGTCCCACTGGGTCTGTCTTCACTGCCCCTTTTTATAACCTTGTGTAACCATAGTGACAGGGGGCATGCCCAGGCAAGGGTCATCCCTTGGTGTACTGAGCATGTGTGCTCCATGCAGGGATGTGCTGTTTCAGGTGTCTGTAATGGTGGGGCACAAAGGTAGAGTTGCTAGGTCTGCAGGGTCTTTTGTCTTTCAAATACTCTGTTCCTCGGTGAAGTCCATGGTTCCTGGAAGAATCAATGTGAGGTGACGGCCCAGTCATTACAGGCGTTTCAGTAGAGGCCTTCTACCATTGTATTTCAATCATTCCCAATCATTCTCATTCCTCCCAGAACCAATTTATATGGGAGGGGTACATGACTCATACAGTTGCCACATGGGATGCTCAGTCAGAGGACAGAAGATGGAGGCTTGACATATAAAATGAAAGCTTGACATGACTTTGGTTCACTTACAAACACAGGCCTAAACATACAATATCCATATGAAACAATAAAAATCAATATGAAAATGATAATACAATATACAACAGTAAAAATCAATACAAATGTAATAATAATACAATATAAAACAGTAGATATCCAAAACCCAAAACTTGCTACCATTATAAAAATGTTTAAATCTTAACCTAATTCTGAGCTCACTTATACTTATCTGTAGGGAATAGAGAGGGAGAGAAAAAGTCAGAAATGGTCGAGGAAGGGGAGAGAATGCATTTTAAAATAAATACAAAAAATGGGGGTTTTGCTACATGCTTACTAGTGAAATGAAAGTACAGGTGTAATTGGTATTTTTCTTGAAGGGGAAAAGAATTGTGCAGCATAGAAATTGCACTAATTGCTTACCCCTGGCCTAATTAACTCAAGCTCACAGCTTGTATAAACAACAGGTAAAGCTTGGCAATAGAACAGCTCCACAGGAATGCTTAGTATTTAGAACAGAGGTGCCTGGCAACTGCCTCACAAAGAAGTGAAGCACATGAAACATGGCAACAGGAACAACATGCAGTCAAAAGTAAAAAGGAACAACAATTAAGCAACACAGTCTATAAGGCAAGCCACTCACTTAGATTCTTTACCTAAGGTCAACAAACACTGAATTCACGATTTCCCAGTTATTTTCATTTGTTTCAGAAAGATTTCACAGCCACAGTAATTGAAACAGTTCAGACCAAGGGGAAACAAGCAAAAAGCCCATATCCTACTACATTTCTTCAGGACATGAATGAGTAGCCACTTTATCTCTAAACATCCTCCCAACAAGACCACCTATCCTCTCCTCTTACATTTTGCTCCTGGAGCTCTTAACCTTCTATGTGGCTTCAGTCTCCTTTATGAGTCATTGCACCTGGCCCACAGCCTTCCAGCTATGTAGACTATTAACTATGAATCACCTGCATCTGGGTTTCAGTCACCTGAAATCTGAGCACCTGCTTTAAGCAAACAAATCACTTTTTTTTAAATCAAAGCCCATTACTTGCTGTGTGTGTTACCCTGTAGTCATTAAGCCTGCAAAGGGGTTACCAAGAAACAGCCAGTGCTTGTCTGGTTAAATTTTGTCTGCCTTCTAGGTGGTCATTTTGGAACATATACAATTCAAGATATTGGTGGAGGAAAAAATCTGTGAAAATTAATTGTATATCTTCCACACTAATTAAAACCAATCACTCCCCAAGGCACAAAATGTATCTGCATTTGCTATAAATAAGGAAATCACTCCATCATCCTATAATCTGTCCACATAGAAATAAACCTGGTGGACAGTACTTATGGTCTTTCCCCTCTCCTTGTGCTCCTTTCTTCCAAGGGGCATCTGCAAGTTCAACACTCCTCAAGGAATTCTCCAAGACCATCTGCTAGATGAGTTTGCTTAGCAACGTGTTCCTACTTAACCATAATTTAATTCAGATTGACCATAACCTACCCTCAAATCCATCAAGGGATCTATCCTCAAAATCATCCATCTCATCCTCACCACTTTTCTCCTCTAGAAAAACACAAGACAGTTCATCCTGTCAGAGAAATGAGCTCATCAGGGACGTGTTCTTCCCCTGCAGTTAGTGCCCCTTCAGCTGAGAGTGGGGCATAACCTGGTTTTTAAAAAAGTCAAAAAGGAAATTGTTGCAGATGGAGTGAGGAGGGTGGCATTCGGTCCATCTGCAG
The DNA here is from genome assembly GCA_030014935.1 of Caiman crocodilus. Taxonomy (NCBI): domain Eukaryota; kingdom Metazoa; phylum Chordata; order Crocodylia; family Alligatoridae; genus Caiman; species Caiman crocodilus. The sequence goes on from JAGPOW010002673.1 coordinate 14,718,974, forward strand.
GTGGAGTTTGTGAAACCCCAACATTGGGAGGTTGACCTTCAAGAACACCAGCTGCTCCACCAAAGCAGGACCCAAGCAGGTGCAGTGCATTGTTGCAACATCCCTGGCAATGCTGAACACAGTCTAACTTGAAACTCTGGTTGGTGGACAGCACAGATGTTGCTGAGCAACCGTGGCCCTATCATGCCACATCTGGCTGTGGCTTGACCAGTAGGCCAACGGGTCACAGTCCAGTGGCTCCACATCTTCAACACTAACTGCCCGAGGCTGGTTGAGGTGCACTTGAAACCCAGTATTGAAGCCATGCCCATGGACCACATTGGCAGTAGCTGGTGTACAAGAGACTGGCTGGTGCTTGTGCTGGTATTGGTGCTGGTGCTGGAAGTGCTGCCACAGGAAAGTGGATCCCACTCTTCCACTTCTCCTTGCCTCTGCACTTCGGCCTCCATGATTTTGTTGACCAGCACCTGTGTCCATTGATCGAGGGATTTAGTTCTGCCAGTGTACATGCCCCCCTTCACTCTTAGGTCACATATGCCCACCATCATGTGGACAGTATTGGACCACAAGGGATCCAGCCATCTCCTGATGCCCTCTTTCAGCCACCTCACCAGTGTCTGCACATCTGGTGACAGCATCCTGCCTCAGCAAGGAACATTGATCCCCTGGAAACTCTCCATTTGGTACTCAAGTTCTCTCGATATGGGGATCACCTGGCTGACGAGGGCAACACCAGTGCTAAGGGTCTCAGTGGCCTTGAGTAAGGGCTTGAGGGCCACCATGATCTGGGAGATGGTACCCCACTCAGCCCTGTTCAGGGAGCCACTGATCCTGATCTCCCCAATCAAATCCATCTCATGGACAACCTTCTGTTGTTCCACCAGCCTTTTGAGCATCAGGTATGTGGAGTTCCACCAAGTCTCCAAATTCTGCATGGTTTTCTGATGCAGGATGCTCAGCTCTGCCTGTTTCTCCCTCTACATCTTGCCCCCCTTGATGCTGCGGTGGAAGTAGCCCACCACATTCCTGCATTTTGAAATCACCTGGCTTGTAGAAGTAGTGGTGGTGGCACCATCACTGGCAGCCCTGTTCCTCTCCAAGACGTGTCTGACTATGAAGTGCAGCCTGTGTGCCACACAGAGGATGCCAACAAATTTGGCATCATGGACAGCCATAATGACCCTGGTGTCAGGGACCATGAACCTGTGGGTGAGCTCAGCCTAGCCAACAAGCCACCCCTGTACCATGTGGTTCATGGCCCCATGATCTCCTTTCCCCTGTGGGACTCATTCATCCCCTTATCTTGGAGGAGAGCCCACTGAGAACCTGACTGATTGCACCAGTGCCCTGTCAGGGAGAGATAGGCACGGTCACCAACCCATCTGCTCCAGATGTCAGAGGTGAAGTCCAAGGCTACCTATGGCCCTGCCTTGTGCAGCTCCCTCTCAAGTACTCCCTGCATGCCTCATACAGGCTGGTACCACCCATCCTGCTAAAGGTGCTCCATGTGGAAACTTGGTAAGTTGGGGCCACAAGTGCCATGAGCCACCTGAGCTTTGGCCTCTCAACTACAGAGATGGGCTGGCTATCCAGAGCAAGCATCTCCCCAGTGCTCAGGATGATCTCACTTGCCTTTGCAACTTGCCCCCCATTCTTGCCCCCTTGCCTACCTTTTCCCCACTGTTCCAAGGTGACCTGCCTCTGTTTTGGGGGAAAGGGGCTTTGGAGTGAGTGGGAGACTTCTGTTGGGCATGCTCTCACTGGTGCCAGGCTGAGAAGGAAGAAGGGCAATGGGGTGCTGCCTCCTGAAATGCAGTAGCATTGCTATGATGGCAAAGTGTTTCACATCCTTGCCCTGGCTGATCTGCCTTTGGCAGTGCTGACAGATAGCAAACCTGGGATCATCTGTCATCTCAAAATTCTCCCACACTATGCTACTCACCCAATTCTGGGTTGAGGGTGGGGATTCTGCTTTATCCCTGTGCTCAGCAGGCTGAGGGACAACAGCAGGAGGAGCTGACTCAACTGAGTCACTTTCCTTAGCCTCCACAACCTTAACCTCCTACAAGGTTCTGCTTTCCAGAGAAGGAGACCTGGGTCTAGGGGAACTCTGAGGGGTGTGGAGCACAAACTCTGATTATCCCTCAGTCCCCAGAATTGCTTAAGCTAGGGTGCTCAGCTCCCCTAGTTCCAGCTCCGGCTCCTCCTCTGGCAGTAGGACTCTCATGCTGGGAGATGACACTGGGGTGGAGGAGACAGGCACCAGCAGTGGGATCACTATCTCTGGACTTAGGGAAGGTGGTGCACATGCAGGGTCATCAGGTACAGGTACTGTTCCCACCTACTTGCTTCCAATGGCAGCAGAAGCCCCTAACCCCCAACCCACTCTCTCTTCCCTGCTAGAAAACCCAGCACCTGCGTTTCCAGCACATTTCATATTAATCTTTCCTGTGCTGCAAAAGATGTGTGACTGTGTGTGTCTGACTTCTTCCTGATTCTTCTTTAGGTTGTGCAACTATTCGATTGTGTTGTGCGTTAATACATTTGTGCATTGCTTCTTCTTTTCTGGGATGTGTGACTAACTTTTAGATTGCTCATGTTATGTTTTAGTAATGTTGTGTGTTGCTTCTTCTCCAGGGTGTACGGCCAACTATTAGATTGCTTAGATTGCTTGTGTTGTGCTTTAATAAAGTTGTGCATTGCTTCTTCTTCACTGAGCTTTCTTTTTTAAAAGTCTGGTGTGGAGGGGAAGAGAGAGTAAATATAAATTGAAAGAAATGAATTGGATAGTATGGAGTAAAGTGATTCCAAGCTACTCTAAAATAAGCTAAGCTAAATCCTATCCAGTCCTTTCTAAGAACAAAAAGGAGCAGGCAAGTTGCAACTGACTGACTACAAAGCAAGCCAGGCAGTACAGTACTGTTCTGACACTGCTGCTCACTTAGAAGCATGTCACAAAACACAGCAAGCCTGCAGATAGATTTTTTTTATATCGTTTCTATGTCTCTCCCCCAAGACACTATAATTGGAAGGGCAGTCAGAGAGAAATCATGCTCACTGGCCAGCTAGACATGTCAGTCCTTCCCTGCACCCCGCACCGTCTCCCCCCTCTGCTCCCCTTCCCTCTTCTAAGTTTCTGTTTCTCCATACGGATAGCTGTCCAAATCTCCAAATCACTGAATCTTTTCTGAATCAATTTGGAAGCTCTAAATCAATTTGGAAAGCCTAAAGCATCTAGCGATTTTATTCAGACTCACAGATTTGGCCTCCAAATCATCTCTGAATCCAAATCATTGTCTGAAGCTTTGCAAAGCCCTACTTAATTGCCCTTTTGCACCACTTTAATGTTGTTGCTATTTACATGCTCAGCAGCCTATTCCACTCTAATTTCATGGTGGTGTACATGCTCAGCAGCATATTTAACTTTAAATGACTTTGTTATGTAGCAAGGTAAAAATCCTCTGAGTTTTTTTTTTTCATTTTACCACGTAACAAAGTGCACTAGTGCATGGAGTGCTGGAAACTGATGTGTTCAGAGAAGCTTTGGGTTGCTGGGCTTCTAACACACCATGCACCATCCATGCCTCCTCCTCCCACCACCAGCATAACCAGCCACCCTCCTGCCAACTCGCCACTGTCCCAGGGACAAGACAGCCCATTCCCAGGTTATCCCAGGTAGTGGAAAGTCAGTGGAGACAGTGCACAGAGTGCTGTAGCTTACCTGCCTCTCCTTCATCAAGGGGGGGTGGAAGAGGAGTGAGCTGCAGACAGGCCAAGTGTTCTCTGAGCTGCAGGGCACCCTGTCCTTCCCTCCATGGTGGTTGTGTCCCCAAGGCATCACCCACCTTCTAGCACCCAATCTGGGCAGTCCCGGGTGGGGGCAGGGCACCACCACTATGGAGGGAAGCACCAGGCCCCACTCAGGGACTGTGCAACCTGGCAGGAGCTCATGCAGGAATGCTCAACTGAGGAATAAAAAAAAAGGTGTGAGAAGCCTGATTTTTTTTTTCTCCCAGAGCCTGCCTGCCTGCCTGCCTGAGCTATGCAGGGCCTGGTGCTTTCCTCTGTGGTGGCAGCAGTGCCCTCTGGGTAGCACCTGCTCACTAGCAGCCCACCCACGTGACTCCAGGGTGGGCTCCACCACCATGGAGAGAAGCACCAGGCCTTGTGCAGCATAGGCAGGCAGGCAGGCAATGTCATACTTGAGGACAGGCTGGCGATACAGGCCAACCTGGACAGACTTGCAAAGTGGATGGACTTCAACCTGATAACAATTAACATGGAGAAATGTAAAGTGATCCATCTGGGGAGAAATAAAGTGCAATACACTTACAAGCTCAGTAGTGCTATGCTTGCCAGCACCACAACTGAATCAAACCTGAGTGTCATGATAGATCACAAAATGAACATGAGCCACAGACGCAAAGCTGTAGCTGCCAGAGCTAATCAAACACTGGCATGCATCTACTGAGGCATCATGAGCAAGACTAGATGTCATTCTCCTGCTCTGTTACTCTACTCAGCCTTGGTGAGACCACAGCTGAATATTGCATCTAGTTCTGGGCGAAGCTCTTCAGGAATAATGTGGAAATTCTTGAGAGAGTCTAAAAGTGGGCCACACACATGATTAGAAGCCTAGAGACCAGGTTCTATGAGGAGAGTCTCAAAGACTTGGGACTGTTCACCCTGGACAAATGAATAGTCAGTGGAGACTTGGTGGCAAAGGCAGCTTATAAGTGTATCAGGGGTGTACATCAGGGCCCGGGGGAGCATCTGTTCACCAAGGTCCCCCAGGTGAGGAGAAGAAACAGTGGGCACAAACTGATTGAAGATCACTTCAAACTACACATACGGAAAAACTTCTTTACAAGTTAAGTACAAAGGTTTTGGAACAGGTTCCCCCCAGAGGTGTACAATCACCTACCATGGAGATCTTTAAAAAAATGATTTAACACCCACCTTGCTGGGATCATCTGACCCCAGCAGTCTTTCCAGCCCAAGTGCAGGAGGCCTGGGCCCAATGACCTGTAAGTTCCCTTATAGCCCATAATATGTATAAAATTATGAAACTATGAAACCTTTCCCATTCTAGATTTTAACATATAACCCATTCATGTCTAGGGAGGTTACACTATGATTGTAACTTCCTAACCCCTGAAAATGCATACCTATCAAATAAGTTTTTAGGGTAATGTGATATCTTTTATTAGACCAACTAAATAGTTGGGAAAAAAAATTGTTCTTTGCAAGATTTCAGGCACAAACACCCTTCTTCAGGCATAGGGAGAGTCCACTGTTGTTTTGTGTTCTCCTGATGAATTATATTCATGCTGTCATGGTGGATCAATGCACAAACCAAGGCAAGTGTTAATTCTCAGCCACTGACTCAAAGTGTGAACAGTCATGGGCAGTTCAAGTTAATTGTTACCTTAACACAGACCTTAGCTGAAATATAAAGATATGTCAGATTGTGTTTATATCAAATACTATAATGGATAGAGATATGAAAACAATAAAATTGAACACACATTTTCATTAGCAACAATTTGAGATTAACTACCCTAGAAGTAAACCTAATTTGGGAGAATATCCACTAACACCCTGGCAGTGAACCCCAATGAAACTTTTTCCTAAGATCCCTCTGTGAGAGATACTCAACTCAAAAGTGAATGTGTTCCAATAATATTATATACCATGCCTAATAGCACTTCTCATGATATTCTCCTTGTGTATGCCTGTTTGCTTTTCATGTTGCTTTTAGTTAAGTGTCATATAATTCTTTCCAGGGAGCTGCTTGCTAGAGACCACAGTGATCTTGTCTGGTCTCTGAAGGTGTGTACACCTATTTGTAACACCCTATGTTCACACCACTTTAAGCTATATGAATGGAGACCAGAAGCAGAACGTACCATGCTCACCAGTCCTGGCAGCTGCTCAGAAAACCTTATCTAAGTAATTTGGGGTAAGGGCATAGGTGGCATAAGGCCAGGGATAGCAAGGCTTAGCCCCAACAAACTAACAATGTTGACAATGGCTCCAGTGCCATCACCACCACAGCATTACATCCAGCATGCCCACTATGTGCTCCTCTGCTGACACATGCATAGAACCAGTACGCTCTGACCCCAGAATGGCCCTTTGGGGGGGGTGTGAGGTCAGGTAGGCATGCTCCACACCACCCAGCCCCCCAAATAATATCTTCTAGTGTCACTTATATGTGGGGGGAGTGGGAGAGATCAGGAGTCAGTGAGAGGTTTTAGGTGACAATATTTATATTTTGGGGAGAACTGGATTCGTAGCTGAATAAAGGGCATGACCTGTGGCCTAGTGAAGCTCCTAATCACAAGACAGAATGATACATTAGATGTATGTTGCAAGATGCTTAGGCAACCAGATTTTTCTTATGAATGCTTATGCTAAGCCAGCCATTTGCTTATGCTAAGTAACCATCTTAACTATGTCAACCATTTTCGAGTGAGTCTGTGTGCTATAAATAAGGTAAAGCTTTAGGAATGTGGAAGATGGTACAAATGGGACAGAAAAATAGATAGGAATATGGAAGATAACACATAACCAAAATGAGCAAAAGGAGAATGGTGATTGGTGAAAAAAACCTCCAGAAGATTCCTGGTTTTAGTCAAAGTCCACCCATTGACCAAGGAACTAGGGTGAAGGTCTTAGACATGTGCTTATGGTAAAAAAAGAAAGAACATGTAAATGAATGAAATGCATAGGCAATTCCATGCTAATGAAGTCAACAGTAAACAGAGGCAGAGCTTAAGATGGGAGGAGGAATGGGTGGAACAGAAGGAAGGACAGAGCTGGAATAAATGTTAATAAGCATAAACCAAAGTGTATACATGTGGAAAAAAATTATTGTCCATTGCAGGTCCCCAGTTTGCTGTTTTTTTCGGACTTTGTCCAAACTTATCTCCATTCTGAATAAAGCTGTTGCAAGCAATGTGTGCTGGTGTTTGCTCCTTGCTTACTCTGGCTAATGAGTAACGGGATCTATGAGCAATTGGTCATCATCTCCCTAGTCGTTGGACATCACATGGAGTTGGGGTCTAACAAGTGGGTCCATGGGCAGGGGGGTGAGAGGATTGGCAGGTCTGGAGGAGGTTAGTGTGATCAGAGGGGGGCTGACAGGTCTATAGGGGGTGGTTGTAGGGTGGAGAAAGTGTGCCTGAGGCTAAAAGTAGCCCAGCCAGGGTTGGGGGTAGGAAGAGCACAGCCCTGGGGCTGGGGAGAACAGCTAAACCCTCTCAGACCTGGGGCTGCACTCCACCTACATACAAGCATTCAGTTGATCAGGTTAACATGTTCCCAAAGGGCACACATACACATGCCCCTAGACTCCTCCTTCCAAGGACCTGACAACCTGCTTGATTACTCTGCACGTTAGCCTTTCGTGTGCAGGTCATATCACCTAACATTGCATCTTGTCTCCTCAGACAAGCCAGCCCTGGTACTTAACTCTTCATTCTCTGTGCACAAGATAATTTGGTAAACCAAGGCAGGTAACCTTATAATAACATGAAAAACAGTTCTCATAGAAGTATTGCAAAAAACCTAAAAAATCCATAGTCCACTATACATGTACATATAAACACACACACACACATACATACATATAAATATACATATATACACACACACACATATACACACACATATATATTATATATATACATAGACAAACATGCATACATATATGTATACGTATACACATACATACACACACACAAACATATATATGCACACGCAGATACACACACACACACACACACACACACACACACATATCTATGCTTTAAAACTTGTCTGGCCATCTTGCCTACTCAGCTTCTTTAAAGCCTGCATAGCTGGAATGGAATGAAGGCTTCTGGGGTCCTGGCTCCTTTTCACTCTTACTGGTATCAAAGATGGAGAGTGAAGATTTTGAATGCCCTTAGAAGCCTAGTGTTGAGTCTCCGATATATTCTGAGAACCAAAAATGGTAAAAGGCCAGTCCCAGCAACATTATATACTCACAAACATCAATTTAAATACATTATAATAGTAAATTCAATAATGAAATACAAATTAAATATAAATGGCCAAACAGTGCAAGTAAGAGATAAAAAATAAATTATATTTGGATAAATAAATAAAAATTTGTTAACATCTGAGCAAATTTAAAATAAATTTATTTCATTTCAAAAGTCTTAAAAAGCCACTAGCACATGTCCAGCCTGTTAGAGAAAGAGGGACTTCTCACCTAGGTTTCAAATTAAAATTTAAAAGACTGTTTATCTTAATTCACCTGCAGATGAGCTATTCAGTAAAAACTGTAATTCAAGGCTAACAAGCAAAGATTCTGACATAAGCCAATATTGTATACTCTATTGCCTAACTAAAATATCAAAAAGCTTACTAAATTAGGAAAAAAATTAAAAAAAGCATTCATGGTAGCTGCTAAACGAATCAATATTCATATGCCAATTATTGTTCCCTAGCTAAGCTGCATCTTAGCCAAAAATATCCTTTTCTAGCATCAAAACATTAAATGGACTCTAAGCTAGCTTTAACCTAGTTCTTTTTTTCCATTCCATCTTTCTTGAATTAAAAAAAAAAATGGTTCTCACCTTCTGACATCCTGACATCCTCTGGCACAACCGTTTCCTTTCCCTCATCTTTTTTACAAGCTTTGGTCAAGCAAATTCCAAATGATAGAATACCATATTATCATTAAGCAGGTGAGGGACTACTTTAGTCTTCACTGGGTGCATCTACATGAAACTGTTATTGCAGAACAGATTAATTAACCCTTCAGTAAACATCTTGCATGTACACCTGACACCCTATTAGGCCACAGGAAACTAATTAACTCTGGAGCAGGGTAATACTTCTAAATACCATCATACAGTGTGGTTTTCTACTTTGAAGCAATGCATGTGTAGATGCTGAAACAGCTGGCTGGGGCACAAGGGTGGTTCATTGTGGGGGCTATTTGCTGGCTAGTTCTGCACTGGAGCACCCTTGTGCCCCAGCCAGTCATTACAGAGCATATTGAATCACATCAGACCTGATAGCTAGAAAATGGTATTTGGAGTTTTGTTTTTGGGAATTGGCTTGTAGGTAAAATAGATATTGCATTAGAACAATGGTCCAGGGGAATAGCAAGGGTGAATTGATTTCTAAAAAGCCTGTATGTGACAAAATTTTCTTCAAGGCCCACTTTGAAGTCAGCAGATACCCAGGCTGGGAGATTGAGGACATACCAAACTTCTATATTGTGGTGCATCAATAGAGATTTGGGGAGCCAATACTGATAACCAATTTTTAGGAGGCATATCAGATGATACCAAACCAATTTCCAATACAAGGTGGAGAGTTGCATTCAGGTGGTAAGTCCATTTTGCTGGAAGGGGAGGGCAGACAGAAGGGGCATGGGGGCGCAGATCAACCCCCCCCCATGGTGAGGAAGGAGGCAAGGGCTGGGGCTGGAGCAGGTAAGACCCAGTCAGGATGGGGTGGGGCATGGGACAGAGCTGTGGCTTATGGTGGAGGCAGCTTCTACCAGTGCTGCACACATTCTGGAAGAGCGGGGGGGCATGTGTTGGTATGAGGGGAGAGGTGTGGGTTGAGCTGGGAAGAACCAGGGTTCTGCCAGCCATGTGGCAGCAGTGCTGGAAGGGAGCTACAGCAAAATTTGGAGGGGGGGGCTGCAGCCCAGCCCCTGATGAGAGGAGTCCAGTGCACTCCAGCTTCAGCCCACTGCAGCTGCAGCCTATCCAACCTGCCTCGCACAGATCCAGGGGCACACACTCCATCCATGCCTTCCCCATGAGCATGGCTCTGTCCTGTGCCCCATGCCACCCCTGCCCCCACTCTCACTATGGAGGTAAGGGGGAAATTGATCTGCCCCAATCATGCTTCTTCCCTTCCCGCTCCCCTTCCATCACAATGATCTTACCAGCTGCATGCTGCTGGGCTGGGCTTCTCACTGCCTGCATGCTGTGCTGTGGCTGCATACATGCACAGCATTTGTCAGCCTCATCAGGCCAATTTCCAATACAGCCATTTTTCTTTATATTGGTACCGATACAATATCAGACTGATGTATCAGTACAGCTCTACTTCTATAACATGAACAGTGTACCCAAACAGAGATAAGAGAATCTGCACCACTGATGCCAGGTCACAGTACCTAACTGCAGAGCCCTTAGGATTTCCAGTTTGGGTGAACAGACCAAATTAAAAGGCCCAGTGTTGCAAGGCACTAAGGTGCCTGATCCTTTGAAAGGAGAAGTTGCCTAAGGAGAGGTATCTAAGAGCCAGACAAAAACTATGCAGGTGCAGGTTATCATGGTAACAAGTTAACAATGGAATTAATCTGCACCTGCACCGAGTCAGCTGATAGGAAGAAAGCAAAGCCCTAGGCACATATAAACACCAGAGCTGAGGCCAACAGGAGTTTGTTCTCTGGCAGCAGTCAGGAGAAGGAGCCTGCAAGGAAGAATTGCCCAGGGATGCAGTGACTGCCTGATATTCTGCATACAGGGCTAACAAGGCTCCAGAAGCTCAACAGGTACCCTGACCTACAAGGCACTTAGTACTAGGGGGAAGCTTGACATTTTGAAAGGGACAGAGCACAACCTGAACTGTTTATATTATGTTATAGCCCATGGGCTCAAATTTAATTGCTGTTTTTCTAGTGGATAAGGGCTATTGGGGAAGAAGAAGGCCTTATTGGGGGCCTGCTGCAGTCTGGAGACCCTAGTGACAGGGGGTGTAGTGACAACAGGGCTGCGGAGAGCCCAGTGCCAGAGTGGGCACAGAGATAGGGCTGCAGAGAGGCCAGTGATGACCAGAGGCCTAGGGCCTCAGAGAGATCACGTGTGAATGCCATCTGTGAGGCTTGGGGCATGGTAAAAGGGTAGTTTTAGAGCCATGCATCTAGCCCATAAGGTTGTGGGTGCCCCATGAGGCAAACATTTTGTGCAGGACCCAAAAGGGGTTCAAGAACCCACAGGGTTCAGTGGGGTCCATCAGGACTGTGTCAAAACAAACTTGATGGAAGCCTCCCTATTTTTGATAATTACCAACAAGACATGGCAGGTGAGAGAAAGGATGCCTGTTGGGCAAGACTGACACAATCACAGAGCCCTAGGGGAGTCACAGCCATCCCTGGGGACCCCATCCTGTGACAAAGTGGTGCATTGGTCGGAAACCCAGCCACGCACAGGGAAGAAACCTTCCTGAGAAGGGAAATGAACCTTTGGGCTAGGACACAGATTGAGAGAGATTTATAGTAAGGCAGCAGCACCACAGCTCTGGAGGCAGAGCTGAGGGAGAATACCAGTGCCAGAGATTGTATAGGGGGAAGACTTTATGCCCTGACCAGGAAAGAAGTAAGGCCAGGTATTAGTTATGGCTGAGGCAGAGACCATGAAAGGTCTGAAACAGGAGAACTTCACCAGACTATTGTGGGTGGATGAGTTGGAGGAAAAAGCATCCTGGTTACAGTGGGAGTTAGGAGTGGTGAAATCCCAGAAAGAGCAAGCTGAAGCAAAGGTTGCTGCTTTAGAGCTGTGGACACAATTGAGCAAGAAAGAAGGAGCATCCAAAGAAATCAGGTGCTTGATAGCTGTGGAGGCTTAGGACTTGAGCACTTGACAGGTCTTTGTGAATGGGGCTCAGAAGAGCCGGGAGTCGGAAGAGAAGCTACAGAAGATGCACAAGATGACACAGTCTTCTAAAGCCTGTAATGCCCAGACAGAGGAGCAGAAGGAAGTGCTACAGAAGCTGGAAGTATCAAAGGGCCTTATAGGAGTTCTCCAGAAAGAAATCCACAGCCAGGAGGATTCATAGATCATAGGGTTGGTAGGGACCCAAAGGATCATCATGTTCTAACCCCTGCCTCTGGCAGGAAAGAGGTCAGATGACCCCAGCCAGGTGACTGTCAAGCCTCCTTTTGAAAACACCCAAGTTAGGTGACAGCACCACCTCTCTTGGAAGCCCATTCCAGACTCTGGCCACTCTTATTGTAAAAAGAAAAAAAAAACCCTCAGTCATCTTTTGTATAGGCTGAAGAGATTCAGAGGACCAGGTAGAAGGATTATGTAAGGAATTAGTGAGATGGCAATGGAGATGCATGCATGCAGCACACCTTGCACTAGAACTGTGAGATAAGCTGGTCAAAAGCCATTCCCAGGCAGAGTAAGCAAGAAAGGTGATTTCAAAAGAAATGGAGAAAGTGAAAGAATATTTGGTGAATTATAACTTGTTGCAGGACCAGAAGCAGCCCCTTGAAAATGAGGCAAAGGCCATGAAGGACGAGCATGACGGGTGGCTGAGTCAGTTATAGAGAGTGGAGGCAGAAAAGGACCAACTTGGAGAACAGGTACAGTCCGCGAAAGCCCTTGTAGAAGACAGTACAGCTAAAGAGGCAAAAAGAGTGCAAAAAGAGAGCAGTTACATCTTCAGGTGCAAGCTGCAAGAAAACAAGTTCAGGCACTGGAGCAAGAGAATAAACTACTATGAGAGACAAGGGAACAGACCATTATAAAGATCCAGGATCCCTATGAGATTGAGGTGCCAGATGCAGCAGGTACTGCAACACTTGCTGAAGCAGGGCAGAAGCCTCAAAAGCTCTGGACACAATGAGAGCTCTGGACACAATCAGAAAGAGGTTGTTTACACTGGGAGCATGGCTGGCAGAACACATAGCCACAGTGAAAGCTGAATTCCAAAAGCAATTGTACAGGCTGGAGGCACTCTTTAAGCTGGAGGCTGAAAGACTCTTTAAGGGAAATGGAGAAAGTTAGAAGCCATGTGGCTAGGGATCCGGAAGTCTCAAGAATATGTGGGGCTACCTAGATACTCAAACCCAGAGAATTCAATAAACAAGGCAAGCCCAGTGCAGCCAGAGAAGAGCACTATGACGGAGGAATTATTGGGGATAGTTCCTATAACCACACAGGAAGAGGCCCTATCTGCATTAATCCGAGATGGGTCCAGTTGATAAGTCACCATGCAGACAAGATGGATCGAATAATACAAACTGGAGGAACTCACTAGCAGACACAACAAAGGAGTGTTCACAGTGCCAGATCAAGTGCAACCAGCTGAAGCAAATACAGCAGACCTAGTGACTACATGGAAAAGGGAGCAATCCAGTACAAGAAGTTAGCCCATGGGCCTGAGTTATCAAGGCAGCCCGCTGAGGGAGAAGCGCCCAAAACCTAGAGGACAGAGACCACAGGTGGCTCAAAGCCTAGTGCAAAGTGACTCAGAGACAGACTCTAGAAAAGGGAGATTAGTTGAGCCCAAAAAGGGAAAGCAGGCTGAAGGGCCAGAGATGAGAAGAAGGGGTCAATCACCCAAGGAGGCCTTAGAAAAAGCAGAACCAAGTCTAAAATTTCATGGTAAGGGATGGTCACTAAGCCTCACACCAAGGCAAACCTTATCCCAGACACAAATGGCGTACCCAACCGAGGGAGCAGGGGGTTCCAGGAAAACAAAGATACTTAAATGGGAAGGGAAGCAAAGTCCTGGAAGGAGACCCGAGGTGTATGCTAATAACCTCCCAGGGCAAGTTAAATGGTGGACCCTAAGGAAGCTGGTTGCAGTAAGGGTCAGGGGTGTGGCCTATGTAAGTATTTATATGGAACCTAGGGGAAGACCCACTGGCTGGGGAAAAATAGAATTTTGGGATGAAGAATACTCCTAGAGAGCATTGAGAATGCAGTGGGAGATTTGGGGAAAACTTACAGGCCTGCAAGGAGCCATAGGGAAACAAGAAATCCCATAACTGGTCCCTAGAAGAAGACCAGGGCACACAGTAATTGAACAGAACCAAGCCCAAGATGAGGGGGAGAAGGCACCCAAAAATATAGAGGAGAGCTCTCCTGGGAGGAGAGGGAAGGTTCCAGCTATCCCACTTCAGGGCTCTGATTGAAAGAGAGTGAATGTAGGGGGGAAAGTCCCAGAGAAGATAACATAAGATATCATTAATCTTAGAAGGAAGGAAGTTCAACAGACTGAAATCCCACAAGGTTGGCTAACGTGGGGGGACTACCTGTGGTGGGATAACTCCCAACAAATCCCACATGGTGCATCCTTAGGGAAAAGGTGAGTAGGAGGTGCCTGAAAACCTCTGCCTCCATGTTCCAGTGTTGTTGGATGGCAGAAGGAAGAACACAAGAACACTAAGGAGAAGGATATGGGGTGACAAAGAGTGAAGACCTACCTTGGTGAGTTTGGGTCTTAAGTGGGGAGGTGTGTCCCAGGGCACTAGGGGCCCTGTTCCTTTAAAAGCAGAAACTGCCTAAGGAGAGGGCTCTAAGAGACAGACAGAAACCCAGATGTGGAAACCTAAAAACAAGATGTGGCAGGAAAGAAAAAGGGTTCCCATTGGGCAAGATTAGCATGGTCACGGAGACCTAGGGGTACCATGGCCATCCCTGGGGACCCCATCCCATGACACCCAATAAATAACTAAATTAGTGTGTGTGCATATGATGGGTTTGTGAAACAAAGGAATATGCTGACAGAGCCTGAACATGGACAGTATGACAGAGGGAAACCAATCAGTGGTGCCGCAAGATGAAGAGGCATCAAAGGAAAAAGGGATACAAAGCGAGGGATTTCAGAACAGCAAAGGGTCTCCAAGGGGGGAACCTGAAACCATCATAGACATAAGGCACACCTCTACCCCATCTCGCCCACTCCACTGTGGGAGGGGATGTCTCAGCACTCAACATGTGACATCTGACATTCAAGAAAGAACCACAGGGTAAAACTCATGTACTGGCCAGGTGTACCTTCCCTCTGTGACAGTTCTATAACTTGTAGATATAGAATTGGGTTAGGTTATTTTGTTTGCCTTGCCTACATTATTCTTATTTACTATCACTGTGTACCAATAAAATTTGCCTGTTATTGAATGGAGAAGTCAGAGTCATTCTGAGGGTTTGGATCCACTTGGACAAGGTATATGGATTCATAAATCCAATGCCAACAACAGCAGTCCCAGGCTGGCTGGCTGACCCTCTGAGCCCCCTTTCAACCAAGGCTGCTCCAACCTGTCTCAATATGTTGTGTTCTCAGTTACACATGTAAACATGGCACATGGAAGCAATGATTCATGCTGGAATGTATTGCTGCTTACTAATAACATGTCTAGACCTGCCCATTAGTTCCAAAGTTCATAACCCATAAATCTGGGCTTCTAGGGTCTGCAGTTTCAGGGGAGCCCTGGTACCAGAATTCCATTCCCTTTCTCTTAGGCAGACAAAGCTGTGCAAAGCTTTGGTCCCTGATTCTATTTGGTGGAGATCTAGCCCAATTCAGTGGCTGAATCTCTGAATCTGAATTGAGTCAGAAGACCCTTTAATCTCCAAATTAAATCAGAATCCTCCAAATCGATTCAGAAAAAAAATCAGAGATTCAGACATAGATACAGCTTTACATATTTTTTCTACATACCTCAAGGTAGCAGATGACTCATGAATGCTGGGATTCTGGGGTGGATGAAGCATCCCACAGGAGCACGGGGGGCTCCCCATTGTGCTCAGCAACAGACCTGGAAATGGACCAGAAGCACTTCTAGTCCATTTCTGGGTCTGCTGGGGAGTGCTCCAGGGGACACACACCCCTGCCGCCAGCTTGGCAGCTAGTGCCTCCTGGGTCTGGGGATGGCACCCGGGGTCCCCCCCCATGGCCAATCACTGAGCCAGGGGCCACCACTTCCAGGTTCACTGCCAAGTACATGGGCCCCCACCCCCTCATGCTCCTGTCAGATGCCCCATCCGCCCCAGCATCACAGTATTCATAAGCCACACTGGTACCTCGAGGCATGTAGAAAAAGCATTTAAAGCTGTGTCTATGTCCGAATCATTGATTCTCTGAATTTGCATTGAATATTTAGATTCAGATTCAGCCAAATTGAATTGGGGACAGTGTTCCAAATCAAAACTGTGAATCGCTGTTCCCAATTCAGTCCAAATCCAAATCTGGATCAAATATGGCCCACTTTGCACACCCCTATAAGTTAAAGTGTGTCATAAATCCAAAGTCTAAATTTAATCCATGATTTTTTTGTATCCAGGAGGTTGATGAAGTGAAGTTGATAGGCTTATCTGTGAAAAGTGTTTTGTAAATTCCCTTTGAGGATTAGAACTGAGAGATTGGAGAAAGAGAGTGGTTTTCTTGTCAGAAATATGACCCCACCAGTAATTTGGTATTCATGTTGTTAATCCATTTATAGTGTGCATTCATTCTGCTGTGCAGTTTGTGTATGATCTCTCATACGTATTTTCCATCATGGCATTTGGTGCACTGGATGAAATATATTACTGGAGATGCAGTTGTAAGATCCAGGAATGCCAATGGTTCTGTTGTGGGGTGTAGTAATTGTGGGGGTGGCAGAGATGTGTTGACAGGTTTTGCATTTCGTGTCATGGCATAGTCTGTATCCATTCAGTGTGTTCTGGTCCTGAGGAAGTTTTTCTGGTGATGAGATTAGCAAGGTTTGCTGCTTGTTTGAAAGATAGGATGGGTGGTTCTGGGAAGATCTCTTTAACAATTGAGTCACTTCTAGTATGAGTTGCAACTGTTTGAGGATTTTCCCTACAGGTTCAAGAGAGTGATGATATATCAAAACCAGTGGTGTGCAATTCACAGGAGTTTTCCTTCTGTACTGCAGGAATTCTTCATGTGGTATCCAAGTGGCTCTTTCAAACATGCAATCTCTGTCTCTGGAGGAATGCCCTTGTTGAGTGAAAGCCTTTTAAAGATTTTGTGGGACAATCCTGGTTGTTCTCCTCAGTGCAAATTCAGTAGTATCTCAGCGCTTGGCTGTATATCACAGATTTCTTAGTGTGTTCAGGATGATTGCTGGTTCTGTGCAGATATATATGTTGGTCTGTGGGTTTCTTGTATATGATGTTCTATATTTTACCATTCTGGATACTGATCATTGTGTCTAAAAAAGAGCTGTTGGTGCTGTAGTATTCAAGAGAGAGTCAGATAGCTGGATAATGATTTTTAAATTTTGGATGGAACTCACTCAGAGATTTCATCATTTGGACTGAAAACCTGCAGATGTCATTGATATATTGATATATCTTGATTGAAAATGTCATTGATATATTGATTGATATATCTTGATTATAGCAAGGGTTTGATGGTGCAGCCCTTTAGGAAATGAGTCGAGCTGCAGCTGTCCCAATCACTTTTTTTTTTGTAGTTCTGACCAGTGCCAGCCCTTGCTGTTCTGCTCCCAGCCTCATGCTGTTCTTGGGGATGCCCTCACCTGGGGATCAAGGATTGAGCTGGGCCTTTTCCTTTCAGACCAGCCTCCCCCTGCACAGTTGCTCTAGGGGGGCATGGGGATTCTAAGCCTGGCTATGGAGGCCTCTCCTACCCAGAGCACTCCACCACACCTGAACCCAACCTCTCTCTGACCCACTCCTGCTGTCACCTCTACCCCTCGTTGTAGACCATCACACCCCCAAAGTGGCTCCTGGGACCAGGAGCCTCCCCAGGCTGAGGGCACTAGTGTGGGCCCAGGGCAGGGATTGAGTGTGGCAGTTTTCTCTGTAAGCACACCTCCTTCCAGCAAGTCCCATCCCATCCCATCCTATGTGGCTGGCTGGGCATGCAGGGCATAAGATCTGTGGGGTAAATGTTGGATTTTGGGTGGAGGGGTGTATCAGGCTGTAGGGTTGAGGTTTGGGAGGGTATGGGACTTGTGTGGATGTTTGAGGTTTTTAGCTGAATATGTTGGTGAGGAGTTTGTGGGGGCCGCTTTGGGGTGTGGGGCTTGAGGGTGTATTGTAGGGCAGGTTGTGGGTCTGGGGAGACTGTGAGTGTGGAGGGGCTGAGTGGGGTTGGGGGGTTGCTCCAGAGGGGTGGGTACCCTACTGCCCCTAATGGCACAGCCCCCTCCTGAACAGGTCACTGACACCCTCCCCCCATGGAACACAAGTCCCCCACAGCAGCAGTGGCCATTAGGGGCTTAGGGATGTCCTGACACTGTTCCCCTTTGGCAGTGGGAAGCACAGCCCAACCATGGCCACCTGGAATCTGGTGCCTGCTGTGCTATATTATGAGAACCTAGCCTGGCCTGGTATAGGGCTGTGTGTCTTCAGGCAGGACTGGGTTGCTCAGCCTGTCACCTGGGGCCCCAGCACTGCTTATAGGGACTGCACATCATGCCAGATCAAGTCCTGCCTTCTTGGGACCGGCCTTGCTTGACAGCACATGGGGCCAATGCAGGCGGACCTGGCCTGGCATGATCCATGCTCCCTGCAAGCAGTGCCAGTACCCCAAGTGACAGCCTAATTGGCCTGCTCCTGACAGAAGGCGCATGGCCCCCTGCTGAGCTGGCACAGGCAGCACCAGGTGACAGGAAGCCAGAGCTATGTCACACTGCCCTGTGCTGTAGGGCAGCTGTACCAGGAGGGCTCTGAGTGCCCCAAACCCACTACTTCTGCTGGGAGCTATGTGGGGGGCAGGTAGGGGAACTACCCCTCCTGAGTAGCAGTCCCACATGCACACAGTCCCCCAAATCCACAAATCCCACTGCTCCAGTCCCTCTGACCCCCAGTCTCTACTTACCTGGGACCATGCCCAGATCTAGGTTGCTGCAGCCTGCACCATACAGAAAGGCAGTGTACTGCAGTAATGGGGTAAGGAGCAGCCATAGAGACACTCTGGCTGGCTACAAGAGCATCTCTTTTCAGGACTTCAATCTGTTTACTTCATAGCACACTATAAGAGTGTGCCTTGCTCTGCTTTTTTTTGTTTGCTTTTTTTTAAAAAAAATACCTGGATTTCCAGGTATCAAATTTAGAGCCGCATTTGTTTTGGTCCAATTCTCCAATTTGTCTAAGTCACTCTGAATCCTAACCCTGCCCTCCACCATATCTACTACTCTCCCCAGCTTGGTGTTATCTGCAAACTTGCTGAGGGTGCACTTTCAGCAATCTTCCAGGTCATTGATGAAGATATTGAACAAAACTGGCCCAAGATATTAAACAAAACTGCCCCCCTGAGGCACTCCACTTGATAGTAGCTGCCACCTGGACAACAAAGTATTGATTACTACCCTCTGAGCCAAACACTCCATCCATTATTCTACCTACTTTACAGTCCATTTATCCAGCCCACACTTTCTTAGCATCCCTGAGAGACAGTTGTGGGACACCATATCAAAATCCTTGCTAAAATTGAGGTATACAACATCCACTGGTTTTCCTGCATCCATAGTGCCAATCATCTCATAACAGAAAGCAATCAGATGGTTGAGGCATGACTTGGTGAATCCATTCTGACTGTTCCTAATAACCTTCTCCAAATGCTTAGAAAATGATTCCTTGAGGATCTTCTCCATGATTTGTCCAGACTGAGATTAGGTTGACTGGGCTGTAGTTCCCTGGATCTTCCTTTTTTCCTCTCTCACAAATTGGCACTATTTTTGCCATTTCCCAATCATCTGGGACCTTTCCTGATCACTATGAGTTTTCAAAGATGATGACCAGCAGCTCTACAATCACATCAGCAAAGTCCCTCGGCACCCTTGCATGTACCCCATCCAGCCCCATGGACTTCTACACATCCAGCTTTTCTAAATAGTTCCTAACCTGTTCTTTCAATGCCTTTTCTGCATCCTCTGTCACTTGGTTTCCTCCCCCATTCTGTAAGGGATCCACAGTTTCCCTGATCTTCCTCTTGTTACTAACATACTTGTAGAAAACCTTCTTGTTATCCTCACATCCCTTGCTACCTGCAACTCCAATTACACCTTGGCCTTCCTGACTTCTTTCCTGTATGCCCAAGCAATACTCTTGTACTCCTCCCTAGTTGGTTGTCCAAGTTTCCACTGATAAGCTTCCTTTTTGTGATTTAGTTTACTGTAGAGTTCCTTGCTAAGCCAATCTGGTTTCCTACAATACTGCTAGTCTTCCTGCACATTGGGATGGTTTGTTCCTGCATTCTCAGGAAGGCTTCTTTAAAATAAAGCCATCCTCCTGGACTCCTCTCCCTCTCAGACTGTCTTCCCATAGGGTTCTGCCCATGAGTTTCCGAGTGAGTTGAAGTCTGCTTCTCTGAAGTTCAGGGTTCTCACTCTGATGCGCTCTATCCTTTCTTTCCTCAGGATCCTTAACTCAATCATCTCACGGTTGCACTGCCCAAGTTGCCATCTACTAGTATATTCTCCACCAATTATTCACTGTTGGTGAGCAACAGGTCAAAAGGAGCATGGCTCCTAGTTGGTTGCTCCAGCCCTTCCACCAGGAAGTTGTCCCTAACACTCTCCAAAAACTTATTGGATTGCTTGCGCACTGCTGTATTGCCCTCCCAGCAGATGTCAGGGTAATTTTGAAGTCCTCCATGAGAACCAGGACCTGTAATCAGGAAACTTCTGCTAGCTTTTTGAAGAAAGCTTCATCCACCACTTTCTTCTGGTCTGGTGGTCTATACTAGGACCACCTTTGTTCCTGTCTCCTCTGACCCTAACCCAGACATTTTCAACAGACCTAGCTCCAGTTTCATTGCTCTGAGCAATCATATGACTCTTTTACATAAAGCGCAATTCCTCTTCCTCTTTTCTCCTGCCTGTCCTTTCTGGATAGTTTATAGCCATCCATGACAGTGTTCCAGTCATGCAAGCTATATATACAGTAGAAACACACTATTCTGTGCACACCATAATCTGCACAAAATGTGGACATCTTTTCCTTTTTTTAAGGTTTTAATATTAGAATGTGTTGGTATGATCTGATTACCTAATATATACAATATCTACAAACTATAACATAATATTATATTATATAATAATATCAGTGTAGGATAATATAAAGTATCCTACACTAATTTTTAGAAATAGTTTACAAAGACATAAATTTTTCACAGGTGTTTTATTAACCTATGTATTACAGAATGGGAACAATCCTTACCTTTAAGTCAATTTGGAGAACTACTGTCATTTTTTTTTCCAGTTAGTTGTGCACTAATGCCAGTCATTGTGCCTAGCTAATTTTCCATATGACCAAGATGTGCACATGAAAGTTTAGTTAAAGCCATCATGCTCAGATGAGAAATTTGTTCCAGTTTACTAACACTATTCATGCTGACTGAGGATTTACACTTACAAACATAGATCTAACAATGACAACAAGTTTAGACAGTGACCTTTGAAGCCAATATTGAATTGCCCTTTACATGCTTGGATTTTGTTTTCCTCATTTTTTTACTAGACTGCACTGACAAGGTTACCATGGGTCTCCTGCTTCTCTGCTAAGGCTAGAAAAAAGTATAAGGTAACTTAATTTTGAAAGACTAGGGGCTGCTTCAGGTGGTACATTATTTCCCCTAGTAAGATACATTAATCACTACACAAAAGACATAAGCTATTGTGACAATAGATACAATATATTACAACATTGACAGTTTGAATCTAAAAGTATTCAGAGGTGTACCCTCAACATAATCCTAAATACATTCTTAACTCTTGAATAATTGATAGAGCCAATTGATTGAATTTATGTCCAGATTGTTTTAGAGAATTGTATGATGCCTACTAGAGTAAAAGAAATATTTCTATTGGATTTTATAGACTTTGGATCAGGCCCCTGGCTACTGGAAAATTAGAATGTCAGCAGCTTTCTTTACTGACTAACAATAGTCTGGAGCTAAGATACTTTTTTTTTTTTCTCCTTTCTGCTTATAATCAAAAAGAACATTTAAAAGTTCATTGCATTTGCCTAATAGGGTACATCTCCACATGCAGGGGAATGAACTTGCAGTTGGAAAAATAGTAGCTACTTTTTACTGCTGCTCACATCCCTGCACATGCACGTTGGTGCAGAGAAAATTGGGTCCAAATAACAGGTTTACTAAACAGACAACACACTGCACAGCCCCATGAAGTTATTCGTTCACACACACACACAAGCACTCACAATGACAGCAGGAAAAAGAGACTCAGTGGAAGGCCTGGAGACCAGGTAGGGAAGAGAAGCAGAGTCTAAGTCCTTGGCTGAAGAGGGAGTGGGGGGTGATAGCTACCTATCTAGGCTGGAAAGGGGTCTTTGTCCAGTGGTGGGGGGTCACCATCAGGGTCTCTGGGTGGATAGGTGGTGTTACATGTCTAGATGGAGAGGGTGTCCCAAGGAGTCAGTCTTCACTACCCCTTTTTATGGGGCAGACAACCTCTGACCTCCTATGAGAGGGCCTGTCCAGGCAAGGTCAGTCCTGTTCCAGAGGGTTCTAGGTGGTCTTACTGAGCATGTGCAGCCTTGTCATAATGGTGAGTTGCCTAATCTTCTGTTTCTTAAATGCTGAGGATGGTTCCAAGGGCTGGGTTGTTGGTCCAGATATTGGTGGTGTTTGGTCATTCAGAGGGAGTTACTATTAGATCTACTGTCGTTGTCTGTCAAGAACCCTCAATCATCTTCATTCACTCAGGAACCAAGTTATATAGGAGGGTAGGTAGGTATGAGTCAAAGTTTATACAACCGGGCATGAGGATAAGATGGATTCTTGACATTACAAGATGGAAGCTTGACATGATTTATGCTAACTTACATATATAGACCTAAAACAGTAACCACACAATATAAAAGCAGTGAAAAAAATCAATACAAACATAATAATTATCACTTATAAAACAGTGGATATCTATATCAAAATAGCAGGGACCTTATTTGCAAATAGGGGAGAGAAAAATAAAACATATTACCTAAAATAAAATGTTAAAGCTTATCCTACATCTTAGCTTACTTATACTTATCTATAGGGAATAGAGAGGGAGAGAAAAAGTCAGAAATGGTTGAGGAAGGGAAGGGAATGCATTTTAAAATGAATGAAAAAAACCTGGGGGTTTTACTACAATTTGGACCCCCAACCCACCTGTCAGTTTTGGGGTATGCACTTTCATTAAGTAACCATATAATAGGTAACCATGTAATTTGGTGGTCATTGAGCTTTTATTTGAACTGAGTAGCTGCATTTGCCCACTGCTGCCTTGATGTCCAATTAACTGCTCTGTGTCCTGAGTCTGGGCTAGGACTTTTCCCAGTGCATAATTCTGGGTCTCTCAAAGTGGCCTCATCATTCCAGTTATGGACTGGTGCATGCTCTCCTGTACCTCCTTCCAAAACCAAGAAGGGTAATCTATCGTTCCTATGTCAGGTGTCTAGTTGCCCACCCTATCTAGGAGCAGCACTGCCCCTGACAGCAGTCCCAATGTGGCACGACAAATCACATAGCCCCTAACAGGTTCCCTAGGTGTCTGGTGGCTCTCCCCAAACTGTCCCTTAAATTTCTTCCTCCCCAAATTGATCCCCAAATCCACTATGCACCAGTGCCTCCCCCAAAGCCATCCTGCTGATTCATGGCTGCCTGGGTCTCCGGGCCGGCACAAGCTCTTAATAAGTGCTGCTGCTCCCAGGTACTCAGGGTCTCACACTCCACTACGTTCAGGGATTTCTGCAACCACTGTCCCAAATTCCTAATTTTAGCATCTAAAGGTCTTGCCCAGGGCAGCTAGATCAGCTCCACTGAGGGGAACCATCATATACATGGTTTCCCTTGTGTTTCCCTGCACATCCTGGGTGACTCTGGTTTGAGTGATTGCACATATCTCAGGCACTAGATCACTCTCCATCTTGAACTTGGTGTCCTCAGATGGGGAGTTCACTGTATCCTCTGGTTCCACCCACATCTCCCTTCCCCAAATCTCTCCCAGGTTGAAGGGGATATCTAGGTCCCAGTCTTGGTCTCCCTGGATAACAGCGTCTATTTTCAGGCTGTACTCCTGGAGCTCCTTTTTAAAGCAGTTAATAGTGTTTAGACAGGGGACATGGTTTACTTTGGCTCCCTTCTAGGCTTGGTCTTTATCCATTGTTTTTACCAATGTTTGTAAGGCTTTTTGGCAAGACTTTTCCCAGTCCAACAATTCCAATTGCTGAGCATTATCTGAATTTATCTTTCTCAAATTCTCATTTTCATTTTCCCAGCTCCAAGACAGTCCTTTTAGAGCCTGATTACTGGTTTCCAACTGGGCAAATTTATTTTTTAGAATTTGGATTTGCTCTTCCTTTTCCTCAATTCCTGAGGCTCGCTTTTTTTTTGGCTACTTCTAAAAAATAAATTTGCCCAGTTGGAAACCAGTAATCAGGTTTTTCCTCAATTGCTGTTTTTACAGCATGCCACAGTAGCCAAACCAGGACACTGTGTTGCCCTTGAGTCGACGGTTTTTCACAAAGGCAAAATTTCTCAAATTAGGCTTCAGTATCCCCTATGGAGAAGCCTGGGGTACATATATCCTCCCTCCACAGACTGGGTCCACCCTTCAGAATCTCCTTATGGAGAGAAGAAATTTCCTCCCTTCATACCCACTTAGCCTCTTGGTCTCCTGCCCCACCCTTGGGGGTCTTCTTTCTAAGCAAAGATATCTTCCTCAACATACTTTAAGCCTGTTGGTTTCCTTAAGCCCTCATGCTCCTGACTGGCTGGTCCTATCCCTGCCCCACAGGACAGATCCCCACATGGGGTTGCTGAATACATGAGGTGCTGCAGCAGATGAAAGCATTCTGATTCAAATACTCCAGAACACTCAATTAATCAAGTCTACATGAAAAAGTGCCTCCTGTGTTTTAACTGTGTGGATGCATGCATACATGTGTGAATGTGTGTGTAAGCTTTGGTTACATATACATAACATTTGAAAATTCCACTGACTTCTGGGAAGAAGACAATGACTTCAATCCTCTTGAAATAACAGTAGCAATTCTTATGCACTATAGTGAACTGCAATATTCAAGCCATTGGTGCTATTTAAGAATATTTTGTCAGTGAATATCCAATACTTTTTATTTGTATTGTATGATGTTTTACTGTTAATTTGAATCTGTAAGAGCATGGTCAATTAAAAAAAAAGTTCAAGTAAAATGAACAAGCTTTAGCTTAAAGGTAAACTATAATCCTTTAAAAGTGATTGTGGGGTACCCTGAAATCCTTTTAGTGTGCCATGGGGTATCACACAATGTTAGCACTGGTAGGTGTCCAAACTTTCTTGAGAAGACAAACCCAGGAATTTCAAATAGGAATCCATAGTGTTGAGAACATTCTCACCTGTTTTGTTCTGAGTGCTTTGCAATAGAAAACTAACTCTTACATTTATGTAGTAAAAGAATAAATAAATAAGGGAAAGCTAAGGGCTGGCTTGGTCTGAGGAGTGCCTTGATCCTAATGAGTGGTGCCTCAAGGCTAAAAAGGTGGAGAAGAACTACTTTAAAGATGTACAGAATAATCAAGGTTTCTTTGGTGTCTTCTGCTCTTATGAATGGAGGACAGTATAAATTACTATATATGTTATAGTAATGCTAAGCTGAAAATCTTGTCTAGCCTAAGACATTCACGGCCCCCTTCTTTGCCTACTGAAGAACAGTGTTGCTCAGACAAATCAAGTGGATCAGAGAGATGTATCATTATAGTGGTTTACATGTTTTGTAAGGTTATCAATACTTGCTGGGGAATTGTAAATTAAATGTTCTACTCACTGCACCATACAGTTGAGTTCAACAATTAATTAATATTTTTTTAATTGCAAAATATTAGTTTTTAACATTCAAAGACCTGATACTAATTTACCTGAACGAAAAGTGAGGTAATTTACCTCACTTTATTTTGCAAGACAGTTATAAAGAGGCCTAGTATGAATAAGGCCAAAACTGTTTACAGTAGCTAGTGAATAGAAGAGTGGAGGTTTCTGATGGCCTAGCAGAGGAAAAAGAGAAGGTGAAAGAGTTTGTTTTTTTGGTTTTAGTTTTAGTTTCCCTGCAACTGTTTCATCCAAATCCAAATATCAAGCATGGTTTTTCTGATAAATTATTTTGTCTTAAAAGAAACAAAAGAAAAACAGGCAAAGTCATTGTAAGTGCAAACAATATATGAGTTTTCTCTAATCACAGTAGAAACTCACAAAAGAAAATGTCTATTTCTGCAGAGTAGTAAGAAGATACAGTGCATAGTATTCGTTGCTACTATGTTATTTTCAGTGTTGCACTTGATAATATTTGCTGTTTCATACATTTAAAAAATAGGCATTCCTTTTTCTTGTGCAGTTCCCTTACCTTTACCAAGTACATTATTTCCTGATTTCTATACTAGTGCTTCTATAGTGTATCTCCCATCTAGGCAAAAGTGTTATCAATAGCACTGACTATCATTTAGAAATATAAACCCTTAAAGCAAAAAATGCAAAACTATGATTTGGGCCATTTTTTTTCTTCAGAGCAGAGTTGGAAACAGGTTTTCCTATTTTCATATCTTTTTGCAGGAATCTGTGAATCCCTAATGCTCTTAGGCAGAATCTCTGGACTTCAACTCCATTCTACTCTTTTTCTTTGTGAGACTATGGAGAAGTTGCTAAAAATGACCCTAAAACAACATCTTCAAAGCATAGTATTATTTTATTCATGCAAAGAGTATGTAGCATATAAAACAAGGGGAACCATCAAAAAGGTCTAAAGTTATATTTCCTCTTACATAAATCCTAATCTTTCCTTGTCTGTTCACTATCATTTCTCTACCAAGAACTCCTCTTTAGCTGATGATGAATAACCTACACATGCCATCTTTTTTTAGCCAACATTTTAAGGTTCAAATGTTCCTTTTAATTCTAATCTCAAATCTAGAAAATTAAACTTTGCAAGCTGATGGAAATCAAGGAAAAACAATCCCCAGGTAACAAGGTCCTCCATTGTTTTCTCTCATATCTTTGGCATTCTCTGGATTGGACATTCTCTTTGCCACTGCTTCATTTCCAATATATGTCCAGCTTACAACCTTTAACCTTGTAGTTGAACAAGAAGGTTTATCCCACCCTGAGGCAAATTTTAAACAAAAAAGGTCTCTAATTCTAGGTTCTAGGAGATAACAGTTTACACACAATTAATTTATTCCTCTCATAAATTAAATCACCTTTTATAGATTAGAGTATTTTTATTTATTTCAATCAAATAAACTCATTACAGTGATAATGATTGCTTCTTTCTGAATAAGTACTTGTATATCAGACGCACATCTACAAATTTGAGTTTGTTAAATGTATAGAAAAACAAAAACAGAAAGGCTTGTTCTTTTTAATTACAGCATTTATTCACTACACATCATGTGTTGCCTTTTTTTGTATTAAGTTTAGAAATATAAATCTTCCCAAATGCCTGCATTACAATGAAATTTACCTTGTGACCAATAGGCAGTAAGAACTTTACAGTTTTGTATTATATTTTTAATACTGAAACTTGTTATCGAGATATAGATAGTTTCTTCTAATGGTTTTGTCAGTCTGTTCATTATACTGGTAGATTTGAATTAGTTTGAAGAGTCGTGTCACTTTTTTCTTTCCTCTTGCCTTGCTTTGCATTCTGTAACATAAGTAAAGTGAAGCAAGTGAGATACCTGGTTTCAAAACAGGCAAGAGGGGTGCCAATACCAACCCTCCCTCCCCCCCTCCCACCAATGCCTGCACTTTGTATTTTATGGGCTATATCAGGACTGCTGCAGATGAGGGGCAGTCTTGGTGAATACTAGTTGTATCAGGTCTACAATGCAGTCTCCCTGGGGTCTGTCCCTAGTCATGTCTACAAGTGCAATTAGTGCATATGAATAAACTCTAGAGCTTATTTCTGTGTGTGTGTGATTTGCTCCTTTGCATGCCATTTAAACATGCACCTGGGAGCAATTAACTCGGGAGCAATCAGCTCTGGAGAGTATTCATATGCAGCATGTGGAGACTAGTCAGAGCAGCACCAGCACTCAGGGAGCCCTGGGAGTAGCCTGTCAGTCCAGGCCTGCTCTGACTAGGCTCAATATGCTGCAAAATTTGGTGATCTGAATCACTGTCCCAAACTGATTCTGAGCTTCAGCTGCTGCCAAATCTCCAAATCACACAGGCCTATCCCCCGCCTTCTGTCCCAGCCCTGGCAATGGGTGCCCTAACCACTCCAGTTCCCAAAATTTTGAAAAAAAAAGCCCTGACTCATTGGGTGCTGCCAGGTGATAGGTCCATCCCCGCTGCCCCTCACTGCCCCATACTGTGTGGGGGGCTCTGCAAGTGGCCCCTGAACCTCCTACTGCTGTCTCAGCTACTTCCCTCATGGCTTCCCTGCCTGTCTCAGCTCCTTCCCTTTAAGAAAAAAACTAAACAAAAAACCCCCAGGCTCACCAGTTCCTGCCAGGTGGGGGTCAATGCCCGCTGCCCCCTCACTGCCTCACACCATGTAGGTGGTGAGGGAGGCTCTTCCACAAGCCCCCCCTGAAGCCCTGAGGCCACTGCAGGAGCCAGTGAATCCAGGGATTTCTTTTGGTTTTTTTTTCTCCTTAAATGGCAGGAGTTGTGGTGGGCGGGTCAGTCATGGAGGGGGCTGGGAGAATGAGATGGGTGGAGGGCTCATGACAGAGCCATCCATACAGCATAGGACAGTTGGGGAAGCAGGGATCACCCCACCACCATACAGCACCCAGTGAATTGGAGATTTTTTTTAAAAGGCTGGGAGCTGGGGCAGGTGGGGCAGCCATTCGGAGGCTGGGAGAGCAAGTAGGGGTCAGGGATCTTGGGGAGCAGGCAGGGGTCCCCCCATAGGTCCTTTCCTCTCCTTCAACCTCCCCTCCTCAGCCCCCTACTTACCAGCTTTAAGTCCAGCTCCAGCTCCATGCTGCAGCAGATGGGGACTGCCCAAATCATTGATGGCTACATCCTTTCTATGCACAAAGATCAAATAGTCTTTGGTGAGCAAGATATAGTTGAAAGAGTAACAAAAATTGTTATATGGTCATTTTTTGAAGCCCGTGAAGGAAATCAGCTCCAAAAAGACTTCAAACTCTTAACACAGTTAATGCATATTTCATTATTTTTTTCATTTATTTGTTACATGTGCAGTACATGAAAACAATAAATATTTGATTCTAATATAAGCAATTAAAGTCCAACTTCTCCTCTTTGTTACAGCGGGCCCATCTACATGAGATGTATTAATGAACATTAGCCTAATTTAATGTGCATTACAGTCTCCCTGTTTTTCTTATCTTTGCATCAAGTCATGGCAGGTGAGACTGGGTGGGTGTGCTTTTAAAGACTGAATTTTAGCTACCTGGCGAGGATCTAAGGGTTAGCATGCACATAATTCCACCAGGAAAGTAAGTGAATGGACTCAATAATATTCGTTTTGTTTACACTTTCCTAAAGTTGATAAGCATGTCCCATTATTTCTTAACTCTACAGACTCTCTAGGCCTCATTCTGTAGTCCATACTCAAATGCTACTTGTAAGTATCATTGAGAGCTTTGCCTGAGTAACAATTTTAAAACTAGGTCCCATATTAAAAGAATCTTGTTTACCACTATGAAAAAAATCTCTTTCTGGGAGATTCATATCACAAGTTGTTTTTTTTTCCCCCTCTCTCTTCAGCAATTCAATTGCAAATAAGCACTGACAAGCAAAAGGCTGATAAAATTGCCAACTCATTATAAATCCACAAGTGAAATACTGTAAATATAGAAACATATGTTTGAATCGAAATTGGAGATGCCCTATATTCCTTGCCACTTACAAACACTCCCAGGTGTTCTTTATCTTTCAGAGATATATTATCAGATTTCAAAATGGAATGAATTAGCTTCATTCTCTGAATGATAATCCTTTCAAATATATTCATCTGAGCTATCTGACCAGGTAACTATTCAATAGGCAGGATGAACAAAATATTCTTCTTTGGCAGTCTGTCTCATTTTCTTAGCAACAGATTCTTCCCATATAATAAACAAATTTTGAATAATAGTTCTCAATATGTAGAATTTATCATAACTCAAAGCTCACTTCTGACATAAACCTGACTTAAAGGACACAGGCCACAGCATTTTAGCAGCTGACTTAAATCCTGGAATTTCAGATCTGCCTTGGGAGTGAGTGGTGAAGTTCATACATTCATATATTGGAAAGTCTAGATGTAAAGAAATAAAAACTAGAGCAAGAGGATTGGTGTGAAAGGCTTTGGTTTGTTGAATTGAAGAAGTGTCCTAGTACTGAATTTCCACACATTCTCATTGTATAAAGCCTTAACAGCTGGCAGACTTTGTGGCTGCAGCAGGACCTAGCAGCCAGAACCTAGCAGCCAGGCGTGTAGTAGTTCCTTCCCTCCCCATCCACATGGCCCAAGACAGACACAGTTGCACAAGCACCCAGGAAGTCAATTTTGCCTGTCAGCAGCTAGTGGTGCAGGGCCCCAGAACCCAGAATCCCCAAATCTAGCTCCTTGAAAGCTGGCAGACTTCATGGCATTAGCAGGATCTACCATTCCTTCAGCTTTCACCTCTCTGTGCCTTAACATACACACAGTGTCACCTATGTCATGAGTTTTGCTTATCAGCAGTTTGAGGTATAGTTTCTCCCAAACCCCTCTACCTATCTCCTTGAAACCTGGCAGACTTGTAGCCTCATCAAGAGGTTACAAAATCTTGCAGTTTTCACACCACTGTGACATGAGTTTTGCAGTCAGGACTTCGAGGAACCCTGTCAGCGTGGGGTATTACTGGGTTTGGATGCTTGGGGACTCAAGAATGAGACAGGTGATTGATTTTAAGGCATTTTATTGTT
Source organism: Caiman crocodilus (assembly GCA_030014935.1). NCBI lineage: Eukaryota > Metazoa > Chordata > Crocodylia > Alligatoridae > Caiman > Caiman crocodilus. The sequence continues at coordinate 14,749,629 of JAGPOW010002673.1, forward strand.
TAAAATACATACAGACACTCGGCCAGCAAGGTGCTGGCTGAGCGGAGAAGC
>JAGPOW010002673.1:14749779-14763564 GCA_030014935.1 Caiman crocodilus
GGCACCCCAAGGGAGGCACTCGGAGCCTGGAAGGTGGTCGGGCGCAGGGAGGTGGGCGGCTCAAAACGGGAGCGCCCCCTACTGGCCCGCCACACAGGCTTGGTGGTGACAAACTGACTAGCATCATGACTGAAAGGGACCTTGGGGGTAATAATAGACCACAGTATGAACATGAACTATCAGCGTGATGATGTATCCAGAAGGACAAACAACACTCCGGCACACATCAACTGATGAATCTCAAGCAAAATCAAGTGAGTGTTTCTTTTGCTTTACTCAGCATTTGCAAGACTGCATCTGGAGTACTGTGTCCAATTCTGGGTGCTGTCCTTCAACAAGAACATGGAAAAGCTTGAGAGAGTCCAGAGAAGAGCCACCTATATGATCAGAGACTTGAAATGCAAGTCATATAAGGAAAAGCTGAGGGACTTGGTCTCTTCAGCCTAAAAAAAAAGAAAGCTGAGAGAGGACTTTGTAGCAGCTTACTGCTACATGAAGGAAAACAACTGTTGACCAGGGCACCTTTGGGGAAAACCAGAAGTAATGGCCACAAATTCCTGGAAGACCATTTTAGGCTTAACACTAAGAAAAAACAAAATTCACTGTTAGGGTGTCCAGACTGTGGAATAAACTCCTTCCAGAGGTGATGCAATCAGCTACCCTGAAAATCTTCAAGAGGATACTGAACAATCACCTTGCTGGGGTCAACTGACCCCAGTTGTCTTTTCCGCCTAGAGAAGGGGGGCTGGATCTGGTGATCTTGAAAAGCCCCTTTCGGTCCCTTACAATTTATGAATCTATGAATCTATTTGATTGCTCAATATGGGTCATTTTACAAGGTAATCTTGGGCAGTTTATAGAGCTCTTAATCTTTGGATTGTCTACATATTAACACCTTAAAGCGCTGTTAAGCACTCATTACATGGCTTACGTTTATACCACTCCAGGGCAGGATTTTCTCTGATCTGCACTATTCAGCTCCTGTTCCACTAAGGTGTGACCATTTCCTACATATGTTCTGCCTAAGCTGAAGTCCTCCAGTATCCCAGGATCTCTCATACCCGCATTGGTAGAGCAGGGATAGAAGCCTGTCATGGTTCACCAGCCCTATAGTGGAAACTCACAGCTATGCTTCTAGTTCTGCCCCTGCTCACTAGCTCTGTAGTGCAGGGGAAGGCAAAGTCTGGCCCATAGGCCAGATCAGACCCATGGCAAACTCTATTTTTCAGCACTCCCTGGTGCATGGCTACAACTGGGTTCCATGGAGACCCCAGGAGCAGCAGGGCCATGACAGTGTGGTGCCAGGGTTTACATGGAGACCGTCTCCCAGCAGTGCTGGTAGGGTGTGCAAATGCATGGGGAGGTGCTTCAGGGCTGGAATCTTGCAGTGGTGACAATGTGCTCCAGAGTCAAGGAACAGATGTAATCTTCTGTGCACATTCCCCAGGAAGGGGTATGCATGCAGCAGATCATGGCACTATCCCAGCTCCCGACTATGCTGTCACTGCTGCAAAATCCCAGCCCCATCCCTGGAGCAGCTTCTTGCCCAGCCACACACCCTGCCCCAGTATCCACAGAAACCCTGGCCCCATGGGGTTTCCATGGAAACCAGCCACAGCAGCCCAGGCAGGGGATGGTGGGAAATGTAGTCAGGCTGTTGGCTGGAACCACCATGTCTCTTCTAGCGGCAAGTCACAGCTGTGGAAGTGGAGTACAGTCAAAAACAGTTTCTAAACTAAGGGTGTGACTGCTTCAATCTCCAAGCTAGCACTAACACCGATCAACTTTGCACAGATCACAGCTTATCACAGATAAGGTACAACGAGGTCTTATATTTCCCTTAAGTCACTTACTATGGGGCAGATTACACTTCCACAGGTGAAGAGGAGGTAAGAAAAATAAAAATCTCCAAGAAGATCCTTCCACATGCTAAGAAGTGGAAAAGGGTAATGAGAAGGATGAATTGGTTCTGCTTCATAAAAAAAGAATGCAGGTTTCACCCATATACTGGGGAGGTCCATTAGAAGGAGGAGAAACTAGGCCCACAGATATCCTGGGCCTCTCTACCACCTCTTATTCACTCTCCTCAACTCTCCCAGATTCCTCTTCATACACAAGTAGCACAACTTTATTGTAATCATGCAGCCACACGTGCTATTTTGTAGCACATTTGCTTTCCTCATCCCTGGGAAAGGGTGCTCTCGGTTAAAGATAAGTCAGTTTCCAGTTTCTTTTATTTACTTAGGCTCTTATAGAGAACATGAATGTGGATGGGGGTGGGAGCATCAACAGAAGCAGCTGAGAAGATTCCTGTGGGAAAGAATAAATCTGTGTGGAGGGTACTTTATATGCATGTATCTTAGACCAATTTTGCTTCCTTAAGGTCCTGAGTGGCAAACTCCCACTGAACTCACCGGTACAGGACTGACCCTAAGGAATCTGAGCCTTTATCAGAAACTTTCCTATTAGATAAATTCAGCTGCTAATCTTGTATTCTCTTATGTGTTGTTTGTCACTTCAAAGCTATAGTAAAGTCTTAATCATCAATTTTTTCTCTAGAATACTTCTTAGTATTTGTCTCATTCTTTAAAATATGGAGAGATTAACACTATATCACATAAACTGCTTTATACTAAGTGCCACATAAAATGTTCACTTAAGTTTAGTTTTATTTTTAATATTGTTAACTTGAGAAGTAAAAGACCATGCAAATTGTCATACAATATAGACAGAGTTATTCTTGCACTATATCTGACTTACGTCAGGCCTAGAAGAACTAAGCTAAACAGAAAAGAATGTTTTCACATGGGCCTCCGTGCATCAAAGCATGCAAACATATGCTCAACTTTAAGAACTTAAATAGGCATAATGGTACAACTCACATAAAGTTCTTCATATGTTTAATTGCTTGCTGAATTGAAATGATTTCCAACATATTTCTGGACATAAATAAATTATTTTGTTAAACTTTTCATAAGCATCCACATTTTCTCAAGTAATCTTCTGTGCCTTTAAATGATTCAGTAACTTTTATCTTGCCTGAATATACTGGAAAGCAGGATTGTGTAGATGATGAGGATTATGATGATGGTGATGATTATGCTAATGAATTAAGCAAAATCTCTAAGGTTGAACTTCACATGCCTAATCAATTCTGCCATGTTTCCATTAATTTTATCACCTTCTTTTTCAGATGATCAGCTCTCCTTTGAAATAAATGTTTGGACTTTCCAACAAAAGTTCCTTTACTTTTGTTTTGTATAACTCTGGGCTAGTTTGTATGCTTTACAGGTCCTTTTATTCAGGAATAAGTCCACATTTCAAGTGCTTCAGTGCTTTTCTTGTATTCTACTTTAAAGATCAAATTACCAATTTATTTTATCTTACAGAATGAATCTTCAATACAAATTCAATATATGCTTCCTTTTTCTAGTTATATTTCTAATTCTTCAGTCATGTAATTTGCTTACTCTGTTACCTTGTATTGACATAGTTGACAAGCAGTGCTATGCAAAATATTTTATTACCATGCAGTTTTCAATATACAAGCTTTGTAACATTGAATTTTATATGGTCTGTTTGAACAAGGTCATACCTGCATTTTCAGCTATTTCTTACATCAGTTGGTGTGATTAAGTTGAAAGTCTAAATCACGCAGTTGTTGGATCTTGAGCAATAAATAAAGACACTAATCGGCCATTTTCTATTCACTTTCCTTCTGTCTTCCATTACTATTTCCCATAGGTTAGATGAGAAAAGCATTGTCAAGATTGTACTGTATTCGCAATTTTTTTTCCTGCTAATTCACTATCACTAGTTGCTCAAGGGGGTAAAAAAATATCTAAGAAATACAAATCCAAAGGAATCTTTTTTTCTAGTTAGCTCTATAGTAATAGCGCAATAAAACCTTACAGCCTTCAGATGGTTTGGTTTGTAGATTTCACCACTCTGCCTTCTGAGAATCTTTATAACATGGCCTAGAGAAGGAAAATGCTCTTTGTCATTCACCTCTTAGTCGTGTTCACTCTCCACTCTTACTTGATTTGCAGTTGGGCAGCTAATATCTTTGCTGAAATATGTCCTAACAGTGGTTACACCCCTCACCCCCAATCTTCATGTCCAATTTAATTTACTTTAAATACAAATATTGCACTGGAGAAATAATCAAGGGAAATAAAATTAAAACGTGTAAATAAATGGGCCTAGTCACACAAGACAAAAACAATAATTAAGTGAACACATTACATTCATTAAAGAACCAAGGCCCACTTCAAACACTATTCAGTTCTGAAGACAGGCTGACATTAACTTTAGTATAACCTTTTTCAGTGTTGTTTTAGACTTCAATAGCAAAGCCAAGCAGATAGAGTATTCACCATTACCAAATTGTATCTATCTGAGATAATATTTTTCATGTCAAGCCTCTGAAAACTTTTACCTCAGACTTTTCAGCCCATTCCAAGAATGGAACTGGGGGGAGGGGAGAGGGGGATTATCCTTTGTTAAAAACTCTACTAACCTTTTCCTTGAATGGCTCTTGCACCCCCATTCTTTGGAGCAGGAACTTGGATCTTGGCAGGGAAGTAACCTGGTATCTGGGAAGTACCTGTTTTCCATCTCTGAAAAAAATCTGTTTCAATCCAGCCAAATTATAAATTGCTGGAAAATATGACACCTTCATGCTCAGTAGAAATTTGTATTACTTTGTATTTTGCTTTGCATTTTAATTTCCCACAGATTTAGTTGCACTGGGCAACCTCTTCTGCCTGGGGATCCAGGAGGCTAAGCAGGCTTTTCTGGTGAATGAGGTTCCAAGCCACTTCATGCTATTCAGGTCCTAGGTCCAAGTCCAGGTCCAAATACTGATACTTTAACCAGGGGGAGTTTCTCTTACACCCTTCCCTCCACTTAGCACAGGAACTATTAAAAAAAGTGGCCCCAATGACTTATCAGGGACTAGCCTTGGCAGGAGCAGAGAAAGGGCCAGAGGCAAGTACAAGAGATTAGAGGTGGCAGCAAGGTATGAAAGAGAAGGAAATAGACTAGCTATGTGTACAGGGCATAAACAGAAGGAAGGGAAGACATATTTGATAAAGATCCAGGGTATGCTGAGGAAACAACATTGGGACTGCTGAGATTAAACCAAGGACCTGAGCTAAGACAGATCCCAAGATTGATGAAGAATGGGTAGAGGGAAACCAGGAAGTTAAGTGAGTCAGAATGGGAAACAGACAACCAAAAGAAGCAACAGGAAAGGAAGGAAACAGATGATCAAAGGAAGCAGCAGAAAAGAAGGACCTTAGAATGGATAGACAAAGAAAAGGGGAGCCTGTAGGGTTAACTGGGATTAGCTGTAAAGGGGAATAGAACAGGGATGAGAAATCTGAGGAGTGGAGTCTGGGTCTAGGTAGACAGGAAAAATGGGACTGGTACATTGATAAAATAAATTCAAGACACAAGTACAAGTTGGAAAGAAAAGGACAAAAAGAGTCAAGAGCAAAGATAATCCAGCATTTTCTAACAGAATGTTTTTCTATTGGAATATATTGCTCTGTCAAAATCCAAATGCTCTGAAATTATTTGATTCTGACTGTTTTGCTGGTTGGCCACTTGAGTGCTAGGACACTCCGGATAAGTAGCCCTAGAATCACAGATACACCAAAAAAAAAAAAAGATTTTAAACATTTTTTTCCAAATCATAACTAAAACAACTGTTTAATTAGTGAAATCTCCACTGAGCAGAATGCTCCATTGAGCAAAATTACCGTTACCTATGCAATGATGCTAAGCTCACATAGATGTAACTGAGTTTGTAAGTGAGAGTTGTACTTGGTAGCCATGTTGGTCTGAGACAAAAAGACATACAAAAAACTAGAACTCTTGGTTCCAAAATGATACCTTCTATTAGACCAAATGGAAAATGGCAAGAAAATTGTCCATTTCTACAAGCTTTCGGGAATCAAAGTCCCTTCGTCAGGCTCAGGGAAAAGTGTATATGGTAGGTAGGGAGGCAAAAAAAAACCCCTTCCTGTTGAACTCCTGAACTTCTGACGTATGAGGACTTTTTACCATTTTGTACCATTTACAAGATGTAAAAAGAGAGTAACTAGTTAAAAGTTAAGTTGATTCATGAGAAAATGTGTGAAACATGGTGAATTACCTCTTACCATCATTTTTCATAAGCCCACAGAAGCACACTAATTTATATAGAACTCAACCTGCTTTACCTGAAAACAATGTTATACTTGTCATGCAGTTTTCATAATAACAATTTATCAGTACCTATGTAATATTAGATCCTTCTCTCCCTCTCCAGATGAAGTACTTAGTAAAAGTCAATGCATCACATAGTTATACCAGAATAACAGAAAGGAGATATTCATAACCAGGTAACAAATGAAAGCAGTTTCTGCAGAAAAACTGTTGTTACAATTTTTATTGCTCAAAAGGTAATGAAGGAGTATGAAATACATCTGAATTAGAAATAATGAAAATTTTTGAAAATCAAAATTACACTGAAATAAGAAAATCAATTTAAATGAGAAAAAGAATGTTCAGTTCCATCACAGAAACTTCTTATTGAACTTCCTTATTGAAAGCTGCATTTCGAAGTTTACATCTGACAACTTTCCTCTTCTGTCTGGCAAAACTAAACCCCCATTACTGAAAATTGCTTTATATGGGCAGATGAGGGAATGCTTGTTACCTCTTCTGCAGCCAACTGGCTGCTCTGCTGACTTCTGTTAATGCACAGAAAATGGCAGCATGAATTAAGGAACTCTAGGACTTGTAGTTCTTAGGTAACTGTATCTCGTATGAAGGCACACTACTTTCTTTCTCAAACAAGAAGTCCTAGAGTTCCAATGAAGAAATATCATTTCATGGAAGTCCTAGAGAGTGGCTGTGTCAGGAAAAACTCTAGGAAAGCCAGATTTCTTCTTTTTTTACTTTTAACTTATACTTTTAAAAGTTAAATTTAACCCTTTTTTTAAACTAAGTAAAGTTAAAAGTTGACAGCTGAAAAAAACTAGTTAAAGTTAGTAATTTCTTTAACTTTTTTTAACAAGTTAATTAACTAGTTAATTCCCATGACTGCACATAAACTACATGGAACTACATAAAATCTGCTTTAAGCTTCATGTTTACAGAAAGTACCTCTACATATTACAGGTATCACTCAAGTAACTGGTTAATTGCACATCTTCTGTGATAACAGCTACGTGTGGAAATTAACTAATTAGCATCATAAAAAGTTCCAACCATCTATAAAGTTAGATCTAAAAAATATGTACTAACATTATACCTGGTTGCTATGGGGCTTTATTTTGCATGCGTAGCTAGATTTCCCCTGTGGCTGGGAGCCCTATCAGCTGACATGTCTCTCAGTCGCGGGGTGTACTATGCCCCGGCTGAGTCTTGGGGATCATGGCTGCTATGATCCCCTAGGCTTGGGGGTATGTGAAACCACCTGGGTCCACACATGTAGCCAAGACAGGGAGTCCCATCAGGTGCATGATTCTCAATCTCAGTCTTGCTTCTGCACACGGCTACCATGGCATGCAGACATGGCACACTGCTTCTTACTGATGCTGAGGGATCCAGGATTGGGCTCCCCCTACACTGACAATAAGGTGCAATTGGATCTAATGCACAATCCCACAATCACACCACCTGTCACACATGCATGACATGACAGGAGGCCTAATTGCATGGATCACGCAGTAGATCCAATCTTGCCTTTACATGCATGGGTAGAGGTGGATGAGATTTATAGAGAAAAGTGAAGAGACTTGAAGATATAACTAACATAGATTGCATGGAACCACTTAAAATATGTCTTGCTAAATGATGTTCAATACTGAAATACTGTGAAGGAGGAAGTACTTCCAGATTTAAGACACAAGATGCTGTAAAAAAAGTTGTCTCAGATGGCTGAATTATTACTTACAAAATGATTGCCTAAATTACCTCTGCTCCTGAACTAGAAAATTGTTCCAATGAGGAGTGTTTGCACTGATTAGAGAGTACACAGTCTTTCCTGCATCTTATTGTGTTATGTATTTTTTCCTGGCAATTTCTAGAATGCAAAATATAAAAAATTCTCCTGTGGGGTATTATTTTTATTTTATGCACATGTCTTATTAGTAATATTATAGGGAATATATTTCATATTATTAACAAATATTTCCTTTATCAATGTTCATCTTTAAAAGGTTGAATTCAGTGTGTGTCCGTATTTTGTTATTGCATAGCAACAAGACATATTTTAAAATGAAAAGAGGTCAGAAAATGCAAAGCCCATCATGCTTGTTTATATTACAAATGTATAAACTCTGGCTAAGTGTCTTCATAGAATCATATCATAGAATCATAGAAGTAGGATCCGAAGGGATCTTGTAGATCTTCTAGTCTGACCTCCTACCTGGGCAGGAGGGAAACTGGGCTCAAGTGACCCTGGCCAGGTAGGCATAGAGCCGCTTCTTAAAGACCCCCAGGGTAGGAGCCAGCACCACTTCCCTTGGAAGTTGTTTCCAGATCCTAGCCGCTCTAACTGTGAAGTAGTTCCTACGGACGTCTAATCTGAACCTACTCTCCAACATCTTGTGGCCGTTATTCCTTGTTATCCTGGGGGGCACTGGGGAAAAAAGGTCTTCCCCAAACCCTTCTGGTCACCCCTAGTGAGTTTATAGATGGTCACAAGGTCCCCCCTCAGCCTTCTCTTGTGAAAGCTGAACGGGTTCAGGTCCTGTAGCCTCTCCTGTAGCACCCTGCACTTTTCCATATTGAAATGCATCCTGTTTTTGTTAGCCTACCCTTGGAACCTATCCAGGTCTTTCCCTCCCTACTAGTGTGCCCACCTCACCCCAAATGTTGGTATCATCAGGAAATTTGAACAGGCTGCTTTTCACCCTGTTGCCCAAATCACTGATAAAAACGTTGAACAGTGCAGGCCCAAGGACCAAGCCCTGGGGGACTCCACTGCCCACTTCCCCCCAGGTCCAATATGACCCATTCACCACCACCCTCTGAGTATGACCCTTCAGCCAATTCGCAATCCATCTGACAGTGCAGGCATCAATGGCACAGTCACCTAGTTTTTTTAATGAGGATGAGATGGGAGACAGTGTTAAAGGCCTTGCTGAAGTCCAGAAAGACTACATCCACGGTGACACCTGTGTCCAATGCTTTTGTGACCTGATCATAAAAGGCAGTCAGGTTGGTAAAACTAAACCTTCAGAACATTTTTTTGTGAAAAGTGGAACTGTGACAGAGAAGAACCGTTCTCAGATTGAAAACTGATTTTTTAAATTTGAAATAGAGTTATGTGCTTGTGCACTGGTGGTGATGATATTTAAGTTGGACACAGGAAACAGACACTGATAGTTAAAGCCATGTTTAGAATATATGGAAGCAAGAAGACTCTGAATCAAGCAGAGCAAAGATTTGGCCCTGGATCTCTATCCTCCCATACTAAATAGTTCAATTTTGATAAAATAACAAGTTTTGAATATGCTGTGATCACTCTTAGTAATTATCCAAAGCCTTTTTAAAAGCTGTCTGTACTATTCCTGCCTTCATTTTTGATCTTACCTTCCTTTTTTTTGTCCTTGTGACACGGTATTTAGAAGAATTCACAGATACACGAAAATCTGACAGCCTGGACCATGAGCACTTCTGTTATAACCTTGAATTTGTGATTGCTAGGCTGTCAAGTCTGTGTTTTAACACCTACACCACCACAACACCAATTTATCTTCTGTAATTTATTCTAAATTAATGTTTTCTTAATTACCAACTCCTGTAAAATTAAAATGACCTTAATTTTGTTTAATATCCATTTCTTTTCATAATATGATGCCTGACCTAACAAAAACTCTTATGCTTTTTGCCAGCTCATTGATACCTTGATTACATGATAAAAGATAATTAGATTAGATAATTAAGGTATCAAATAGGAAGATATACTTTTACTTTGTCCAGGAAGAGGATGGAAGGTCTGGCTTAATATTTACATCTTATTTTTTCAATAAAATTGCCTATCACTATATACTGTGAATGAAATGTACCATTATTTTCATCTCATATTTCTATTTTAACTCCAAATGAAATAAAGCAGACATTCTAAGAGCACTGTCAGATTAAGATATGAAAGGGTCAGTTGAATATTTCTCAACAGTTAAATACTGCTAATTAAAATTTGCTAATACAATAATGCAAAAACAAAGACACATGGGGAAGTGAGTGGAAAACACAGATAATTAATATGAATGTTTTTAAACATGGGTTTCTTACTTTAACTTTGAATGGCTTGGATGATTCAAATAATCCTCTTGTGGTTGACACTGCATTTCATCTCTACTGGCAGACCCACTGTACAATTAGGAAGCACTAAGTGCAATTGTTCAAAACATAAATATGATCACAGATCATGCATTTGTCCTGGAATAATGTAAATCAAGATGCCCCAAGGTTAAAAAACTGTGCTGAACCACACCAAGTAAAATCGATTCTCTTGTAATTCAGTGTTTTTAAAAAACAACAGTATATCTATGAATCATACTAATAGCTTCAATATCACAGCAGTAACAGCAATCCTACCTTTGATAACTAAAGTTTTATACTTCATATTGCAATCCAAACTTTGCCAAAAGAGATTACTTAGAATCATGACAAGGACTGAAATCTGATTTCAGTGGAGTACGATTTCACACAAGAGAGGAATTCATTGATTTTCACCATTTTCTTCAAAATCCTTGAAAACAATATGTTGTTAAAACATTTTTAAAATTCTAGTTTGAATTTCCTAAGAATATAAAAAAATTAAATATTTTTTCATAGTAGCTCATCATGCTGAAACATCTATTATGTTGTTATTAAACTCTCCAGTGCAGCAAGCAGCATCACTTGAATGTTCTTTAATTGTCATGTAGTAATACAAATCTGAGCAATACTGTTCACATAATTTAGTATAGTACTCATGATGCTGAAAACAGTCAGATACAAATATGTCCCTATATTCTGTTTTATAAACTGCTATTGACTCAATTAGAAAAAAATCACATAATGCTGAAATTAAATAAGATAATATTTCTGACAATACAAAATAGTTTCAAAGCAAATAGATCTGGTGGTCAATAATATCTAATATTTTATATTTATAACATTCATTAAACTCCCATGGCTATTAATCTAGCCTTTGAAATATATGAAAATAGCTTCAGGAAACTATCCTGGTGATATTGCTAAAAACTGCTTTTTAGAATTGCAGGTTTTGCCACATTTTAGTTGTAGCTACAATTTCATCAGCCTATTCAACTAACATCCTGTAAACTGCAGGATTCCTAATGACTGTTCCATGGATATTAATAGCAGTTGATATTAAAGCCACTAAGTCAAATTAATGTTTAATTAAGATGGCATTGTTATCACCAAAATAAAACTCTTTGTTAGTTTTATGCATAAACCAATTGATTTCAATTTTCTAGCATGTGTTTCAGGTCTCTTCACTTATTAGTACCTCATATATATGACCCAAGGGGAAAAAGGGATAAAGGAAGATTTTAGCAGTTCAATTAGCTGCTGGTGAAACTTTCAAAGGCACAATGTTTTCATTGAAACAAAACAAGCTCCAAAAAAATCACCCTTCCAAACCAAAAATACTTGTAATTGCATGGCAATCCCTTTATGACACAACATGGTTACACATGTATGATGGGGTTTTTTTTGGACCTGGTGTTGTTTAAAATGTTTATTAAAGACTTGGATGATGGAAGAGTGTTTTTTGGGGGGGAGGAGCAAATTTGCAGATAGTAACACTCGGAAAGACTGAAAACACACTGAAGAAGTGAAACATAATCTAGAAGGAACTTGACTGATTAAGAAGCTGAACTGGAGCTAACAAGATGAAGTTCAATGCTGACAAATGCAAGGTGTTACACCTCAGAAATATAAGTTCAAACATAAATATCAAATGACTGACAGCTGGCTGGACCACAGTTCTATAGAGAAGGACTTAAGTGCCTTTGGATTACACGTTTGTGGTGTGTAGTGTAGCTGGGGAAAAAAGGTGAAAGTAGTTTTAGGCAGCATCAATAGAAACATTAGATATAAGATATGGGAGGCGTTAATGCTTCTAGAGAATATTTTGTGCATATTTGAGCTTCACGAGTTAAAAAGGATGGTAAGAATTTAGGGATGTTCCAGTGGTGGGAGAGAAGAATGATGAGGGGCTTGGATGGCAAGTCAGATGAGGAAACATTGAGAGAAATAGACATATTCAGTTTTCAAAAGGGCGATTAAGAAGAGACGTGATAGCAGTCTTCAAATATCTGAAGGACTGCTATAAGAAGAGGGAGGGCGCCTTTTCTCTGTCACTGCAGAGAATAGAAAAAGTTTAAAATTACAGCAAAGAAGGTTTGGATTGGATATCTGGAAAAAACTTTTCCACTGTTAGAACAGTGAGGCAGTGGTATAAACTAGGGTTGTGTGAAACAGCACCTTTTTATTTCAACTTCTGTTTCACCATTCCAATGGGACAGTGTTTCATTTCGAGTTTTGTTTCATTTCAAAAGCACTGTTCCCTTTCATTTTGTTAAAACTTTTTCACTCTTTTGAGGCTGTTTTGATGATTCACCCATAGACTATAATGGGGAAGCACAAAACTGCATATAACTTTGTCAGTTTGGGCAGGTATGGATGAAAAGCACAGAGATTTTAACCCCTGTCAAGAATCAAGTAGATAGTTGCAGGGGTTTCTGAGAAACTGTACCTCAAAATGTTGAAAGCAAAACTCATGCCACTTGTAAATGTGAAGCCACAGGGATGAGAAAATAGCAGGCATGGTAGCCTCTGCTGAGACCACAAAGCCAGTCAAGTTACAAGGAGATAGGTGAAGGGGTTTCTGGGAAACTGAACCTCAACCTGACAAGCAAAACTTGTGTCACATGTGTATTAAGGCACAGCAGGGTGAAAACTTCAGGCATGGTAGCTTGTGCTGAGGTTATGAAGCCTGCCAGCTTTCAAGGAGATATGTGCAAGGGTTTCTGGGAAACTGCAGCTCAAGCTGCTGAAAAGCAAAACTCATGATGTGTGACTTCATGAGTGCATTAAGGCATACCCTCACTGGCACTGGGGCCTCTACACAACATAGTAGTGTGTCCCAATGAAACCAAATCCTCCCCTACAGCCTCAGTCTGGTCCACCACTTTACATAACAACAGGTAAAATAATAACTTAGTGAGCAGCAGCACAGTAGCACCAGCATCATCAACGGCAGCCAAACTGTGACAGAGTCTTTCTTATCTTTCTTGCAGGAGCTTCTTCTCCAGCAGCTGCCAGAGAACTCTCCCTGCCAGCCCCAGTCCTGGGACTATGATTTTCACAGTTCCCAGCTTCCTTCTGGTCAAGTGCTAGGGGTGTTGGTCTAAGGATATGGACTGGTTGCTGCATACACTGTCCTTTACCTTTAGGTGATCATGGTGGCTATCATGTAGACTGTACTAGATGACAATGGATCAAGCCATTTCCTGATGCCCTCCTTCAGCTGCTTCACCACTGCCTGTACATCTGATGGCAGTGGCATGCCCCAGCCAGGAACATTGATCCCCTGGAAGCTAACCATTTGGCTCTGAAGTTCCCTTAGTACAGGGATCACCTGAATAAGGAGGGTGTGACGGCGTCGGGCCATCTCTAGGGACCCGAGAGGGACCCCTGGGGTCGAAAGGAGGTGCAGGAAACTCACCTGAGACGAGTGAGCAGGGGGACGACGAACTGCACCAGCTGCAG
>JAGPOW010002673.1:14763664-14774860 GCA_030014935.1 Caiman crocodilus
ACCCCGGTGCTCTTTCCTGCCAAGGCAGGGGGTCGGACTAGATGATCTGCCCAGGTCCCTTCCGACTCTAGACACTATGATACTATGATACTATGGGAAGTGAAATAGGGGTGAAGGAGACTGTCATGCAGGTGCTAGTGCTTGTTGTCGTGGTGGGAGGGGGGGCGCATTATGACAGGTGCTCTTGGAGAGGATGCAGACTCAGGCACCAGCAGTGGCACTAGCACTGGCACTGCTCCCTTCTCCTTGCTTCCTGTACTGTTCCTGGACATGAGGATGGAATCCTCATGTCTGCTTGTTGTAGCGAAGAGGCTCAGTTGCGGGGGGGGAGGGACTTATACCTCTCTCTCTACCCCAGGGGTGGGCCAGATGAGGCCCACCAGGCCATTCTATCTGGCCCATGGGGGCCCTAAAAAATTTAGAAAATTATTTTTTATCTGCCCCTGGCTGCCTGTCATGCAGCCCTCCATGGCTTGCCAAAACTCAGTAAGTGGCTCTCTGCTCCAAATAATTGCCCGCCTCTGCTCTACCCCTTCTTTCTCCCCTCTCTGAAGGCTTGCAAGCTGTCTTTCCAGCTTGTTTTATGGTGTGTTTTATAGTTTTTTGTCTTTTATAAAAATATATAAAGGTAGATGTGCCTTCCTATATAAATTCTATATTGTAATATGCAAGATATAAATGTATAAAAATAAAAATATATCAGTGTCTATGTGCCTTCCTATATACATGCTATAGTATAATATCCAATATAATTATGACATTGAAAATTATAAATCAGTAAATATAATAATAAAATAAAAAGAAAGAACAAAACATATTATAGTTGCTAGGCTAACAAATAGGAAATCAAATAAATGGTAGTAGTAGCCTTTGTTGTCTAATGCTCATGAGCTTCTGGAAGATAGTTCAATAACTAACTTCAAAACAAAAAGCCAGCCAGTTCAAACAATGTTGCCTTTTATGCTGTTTTTCCATTCCTTCCTCAGAAGACTGGGATTGGAAGGGACATCAGAGAAGGATCACAGACATTGGCCATTGGACACAGTCAATATCAGAGTAGTCCTCCCACTGCCTTGCCTTACATTCTGTTTCCCTAAAAGCAAGCCTAACTTCAGCTTTGAAACTTGACTGCCCTCATTTCATTTCAAGACTGTTTCAAAGCCCTTTGTTTAATTTTGATTTCACTGTTTCAAGCTCGAACCAAGTAAAAAAAGCATCAAAATGAAACAGCAAGCAAAATTTTACATAGCCCTAGTATTAACTGCCTAAAAAAGTTATGGAATCTCCTTAATTGGAGGCTTTCAAGAAGAGTTGGATAAGAATTGGTAAGAGATGATCTAAAAATAGCAGTGCCTAATGTCTGTTATAAAAAGATGCAGTTGGAAGTCCAGGAGCCCCCTACACTTACAAAAGACTCAGAGATCATGGCTATTGACTGTGGGGGCTTTTGCCCTATTACTTAGATCTCTTGAGTACAGGTGGTCCCCGGTTAACAAACGTCTGAGTTACGGACGTGCTGTACTTAAGAATGGCACGGGCCGGGAGGGGCACAGCGTCCCGCTGGGTGCTGCACCCATGTGGCAGCGCCAGGATCACGCTCACGCTCTGTGCTTGGCTGCCATTTTTCTTTCCCACCCTCCCACCCCCACTTTTGGCTGATGCTGTCCTAAGGTGAAGCCTGGTTTCTCCCCTCGCCTCATCTGTCATTAAAAAGGTATGTGTTCCGACTGGCATACAAAATCAACTTAAAGACGGTCTCAGGAACATAACTCGTTCATTAACCGGGGACTGCCTGTATATTTTACAGTCCTTGAAGCAGTGGGACATTGACAGTGACCTTACCCTCCTGTTTTATCTGTATCAGGATATGGTGTTCTTGCTGTCTCTGAGCAACGTGCCTTGTAATTGTGTGACAGGGTTGTTGTATAGTTCTAGGAATAGGTTAGACAAGCACGCATTTGTATTGCATGATTTATAAAGGGATGATGATCCTGGATAAATGACCTCCTGACATCCCTTCCAAAAATACTTTTCTATAGTTATATATTTCTGTAAATATGTTTGTACCAAAATATACCAATTGTATCACAGGCAAGCTAAACACATTCATCACTCATTGAAAGACTCTATACAGTTCCAATAGTCACAATTGGGCAGTTCCAATGGTCCCAATGGTCACAATTTCTACATATTCCTTGCAGAAATTGTTTGAAGTTTTCAGCTGTGATACAACTTCTCAAATTAATTTGTTCCCCCCACATTTGATACTAAATTACAGAAACATATAACTAAATCTTTTTGTTTACTAGGATATATGAAAAAGAAATCAAAACTAAATATACAAATGACAACATAATTATAACTTTAAGACAATAAGCTTACAGTCAATCTGTCACCAAAGTAATTTTGCTTCATATTTATTGAAATTTAAATCACAAAAATAAAAACAGAAAAGCAATCAAGTAGCAGCCACACGATAATATGAATCTGTATCAGATAATTGTATGTCACATGTGAAATATTTAGAAATGACAAAAAATTGTATAGAAATGATTCTAAGGTTAGCAAATAGTATGGGGGAAATGATTACTGTGACCATAACATACAAAAAAAAAAAAATCTGAGCAACACTGTTCACATGACTTAGTATAGTACTCGTGGTGCTATGGTCAGATACAAATATTTCTTTATATTCCCAGCAAAGTCTCTACTGCAGATCACACTTAAAAAATAGGAAAAACAGTGCTACAGAGGGGAAAGAATGTCAGTTCCTTTTCCTAATGAGATTTATAAATATTTAGCAAAAGAGTAAACCAAAAAGGTAAGAAATATGAACAATGAATGATGGGGAAAAGGGTCCAATTCCAAGTGTTTGAAGTAGTAAGTGGTAATTGAGTTTTAAGCAAATTAATTTTGTACCTCAATTTTGGATTTTCATTTAGAATTGTGATAAATGAAAAGCAGATAAATATAACATGATGTTGTTTTGCAATCAGTAGAATATAATTGTCATACATATTAGTGTTGAAGTTTGGAAAGGAACATTAAATAACTCAAAAGAAAAACTAATAAAAAACTAGAGACCTTTGGAGAAAACTGCATTATTCCTTCACTTAGTTTTGCTATTTTACAACAAGCAAAGATTGCATTTTATTAAATAAGCTGTCCCATTGTGTTTGAGAAATTGGGTTAGGACTTTTCTTTTTCTAATTTCCAGTGCAGCTCCTATATAAATACAGGCATAGTTTTTACTAAGATTAAAAGTAAGTAGTCATTGCTTTCCTTCTTAATGTTTGACTGCAGTCTCTGCTTAGTAATTTATTTTAAATGAAAATCACAGATAAACAGAGGCATCCCAACTCTCTCATAGCAGAAGCTAGAAAATAAAAGATGTCAACTGGCTCAGTGCCCAGCTACTATATCCCTTCCAGATTTCTCTGATGGTGACAAAGATAACGGGATGAGAGCTGCAACAGAAGCAAATAAAATTATTCAGGATGGGTTCTTTGTAGTTTGCTAAGGCATAGCCTGTGGCAGAAAGCCTGTGGGACTCTACTTTGCACAGTGTGATTGATCCTGTATCATCCACAATGCTGAGCTATTTGTTGCAGGCACTGCCTACCTTTTGGCTGTGCATGGTCTTTGCTGTGGATGTTTATTAGAATAGCTAAGTACAGCACTCGGTGTCCACATTCAAATAAGTTTTTCAGAAAAAATTAAAACACCATAGTTATGAGCCTTTGGGGTGTTTGTGCGGTGTTATGCAGGTTCTCTTATGTTTGCTTGTTTTTTATATTGCATGTGTAGTATCATTGAAAAGCCAATGTTATGCTTTGTTCATCTATGTTACTTTTATCTCTACATGAATTATGTCATGCTTTCTGTATAGATCTTTATGGTTTTGAACATAGTTTAGTCAAAGGAACTGAGGTATCCATACTTAGGGAAAATGAGTAGGAAAAACTGTTAAGTATCTTTTGCCATTCTGTTACTTAGGCAGAAACAATTGCCACTGTCAAAGACAGGAAAGTGCAATTGTTGGAATGGGCACCAAAGGTTTTGTCCTCTTGTGATGGGAAATTCAACTCCTCAATAGCAAACGCATCTCAGAGGAATGGGCCATTAGATAAAGCTGGGAAGTGCACCACTATGGTGATGTAGCTGGTGATCACATGTAGAAACACGTGATCACTACGTTGCCATAATGTACCGAACAGTGATGTAGCACAACACTAAATCACTGTAGGGTGACACATAAGTGAGCCCTTAGTGAAGCTAGAAGATAAAAAGATAAGACAGTAAGAAACTAGATTTTGTTTTTTGGCGGGGGTGGGAGGGAGGGTTGGGGGGGTTGGTTTTTTTTACTTTCCAAACTATATGGTCAGTTTTTCTTGTATAATTGCTTTCTCCTATGCAATACATCCTTTTGTTGTTTTCATAGTATCATAGTGCTTAGGGTCGGAAGGGACATAAACAGATCATCTGGTCTGACCCCCTGCCCGAGGGAACATAATTAACCTGAGCTTGGTCCATTCCTTGGGACAAACAGTGGAACAGTGAAGGAAAACTTGGGGCACAGGGGGTACCCTGCAGACAGAATTGTAGCAAACATGGTGGGGCTGTTCCCACAGTGTGGCTTCTGTACAATTTTGACTAGATCAGAACTTTGTACAGCCGAAACAAAGAACTAATTATACCCCAAGACAGTTTCCTCTCTCAGGTTCATAGCCTGAGATGACCCTTTATGTTGTTCTTCCAAGTCTGTTTCAATAGTGAAGATCACCAGTACACAGCTCTCTTGTTCTGTGCTGTTACACTTCCCAATTATTCTTTAGAACTTTCAGATGTGTCACTCATTCTATTCACTCATGTTAAAAGTGATGTTTTACTGAGTAGTTTTGCATAAAGTTATATTTCTCCACTTTTAAAGCAGCAAGATACACAAGGTTTTGTTACTTCAGTCTTCTTTTATACTCTTCCCCCTCCCCTCCCTGACGTTCTATTATGAGAGAGAGTGGTTCTTACTCTTCATCTCCAAGGTGTTTTAATGAGTTATTCTTTTAAGATAACACCATTCTTTTTTATATTCTCCTTAAGCTTCTCAAACCATCTTTTCTGTATCCTCTTCATGGTCTTTGTCTCATGATCACTAAATCTGACATCTGGTAGTCAACATATCCCACATAGAATCATAGAAAATTAGGGTTGCAAGGGACCCCAGGAGGTCATCTAGTCCAACCCCCTGCTGAAAGTATCTCATTGTTTTACATGATCCCCTCTCAGGAGATCTTCTCTCAGCTGTTCTGTGATAGGAATGACCTATATCGTTACTCAATTGCATAGCCTATCATCTCTCTTAATTAATGTCTTCATCAGTAGTTTCTTTTCAGCAGTGTGAAGCAGTATTATCTCCTTGTTTGCAAGCATTTCAACCCCAACATCTAAGCTCCTGAGCATCATCAATAGGACCACGTGAAGCTTTGCCAGCTGTTTCACTTTGACACTGTTTTGACTAGTTTCAAACTTGACATAGCAAAATCAAAATTAAACAAAGGACTTTGAAACAGCTTCCAAATGAAATGAGGTCAATCAAAGCATTTAAAACGTATTGAGATGTTTTGAATTTTGAAGTAGGCTGGTGGTGGAATGCAGGGGAAAGCCCCATGTAGCTCAGCTCCACAGGAAGCTCAGCCCTGGATCTCCCCACCTGCTCAGATTGGCTCTGGTGTGGGCCCTGGTAAAATAAGCTCATGTGGGGACATGCCACTGTCCCAATCACAGGGCAGGGGCAGGTCCAGTACAAGTGGATTTGCCTGAGGCCTACCTGCCACTGCCCCAAGCAACAGCACCAGCATGCTGTGTTTTGGGAGGCAGTTCAGGCCCACACCCCTAGGAGCAGTCTGGTACAGCCCCCACAGCCCTACTGGGGGTACAGGTGAGCCCCCAATCTGCCTGCTGGATGCCAGGAGGCTGATGCTGCTGGCTGGATGCAGCCTGTGCTGGGAAGATTGGTGGTGCTACTGGCCCTAACCAGCAGCACCAGCCTCCCATCATCTGGAAGGCAGACTGGGCTTCTCTGCACCCCTGGGAGGGCTGTGGGGGCTCTGTTGGACTGCTCCTGGCGGTGCAGGTCCCTCATCTATGTCCCAGATGACAGAAGGATGGTGCTGCTGGATGGGGCTAGTGGCAGCACTGATCTTCACAGCACTGGCTATAGGTAAAATGTTGAAACAGCCAAAGAGTTTTAACAAAATGAAATGGAACAGTGCTTTTGAAACAAAATGAATCTCAAAATGAAACACTGTTTCATTGGAACATCAGAATGGAAGTTGAAGCAGAACTATGCTGTTTCGCACAGCCCTAATCATTAAATCCTTTTATGTCAGTATGCATGGAAAGATACAGTTCTGTAGAAAAACTACCTGTTTTTCATTTTTTTTTCTTTTCTTATAAAATGCATTCCCTCCCCTTCCTAAACCATTTATGACTTTTTATTTCCCTCTCTATTCCCTATAGATAAGTATAAATGAGCTAAGACAGAATAAGCTTTAGCATTTTATTTTGGTAGCAAGTTGTATTTGTTTTGTATCTTCTCCATCTTTATATTGTGTAAGTATTATGTTTATGTTGCTTTTTACTCTTCTATATTACTGTTTTACTGGTACTATATGATTTAGGCCTACATATGTAAGTTCACATAAGTCATGTCAAGTTTCCATTTTTTTGGCCAAGTCTCCATCCTGTCCACAGGGCTGGTTATGTAACCCATGACTCACACCTACCCCTCCTATGTAATTTGGTTCCTGAATGAATGGGGATGCATGAGGGTGCTTGAGAGACAATGACAGTAGGTCTAAAAACAGCTCCCTCTGAATGACTGAACCATCAACACCAATACCTGGACCAATGATGCAGCCCTTGGAACCACCCTCAGCATTCAAGAAACAAAAGATGAGGTAACCCACGATTGTGCCAGGCTGCACATGCTCAGTAAAAACAGCTGGAGCCCTCTGGAACAGTACTGACCTTGCCTGGACATGCCCTCCCCATGGCAGGTCAGAGGTAGTCTTCCCCATAAAAAGGGGTAGTGAAGACTGACTCCGTGGGACACCCTTTCCATCTGGACAAGCACCATGCCACACAACCTATCTACCCAGAGGCCCTGCTGGCAATCCCCATCTGGACAACACCTACTGGACAAAGACCCCTTCTCAGCCTGGATAGGTAGCTATTACCCTCTACCCCATCTTCAACCAAGGACTTCTACTCTGGTTCTCTTTCCTACCTTGACTCCAGTCCTTCCACTGAGTCTTTTTCTCCTGCTGCCATTGTGAGTGCTTGTGTGTGTGTGTGTGTACCAATAAATTCATGGAGCTATGTAATGTGTTGTCTGTTTAATAAACCTGTTATTTTGAAACCATAAATTGGGATTTTGTCTGTTTCCTTACTGTTTCCTCCTTGCCACCACTTATCTCCCCCCCACACCAATATCTCAGTTGTCTGCCTCAGTTTCCAGTCCCAATCTACTTTCAGTAACACCAAACCTCTGTCACTAAGCCAGCTCCTCTATAGTCCACTAGTTCTAATCCTGGTTCTAGCAACTTACACTTTAACACTCCCACTTTCACCTTAATCTTTCCCCAAGTATCCCAGGTACACCAAGCACACATATACACACTGTATCATCCAAGTTAGGAATTTACCTGTGTGTATGTGTAGGAGGGCTATATGTGTGTAAACTGGTGAGTATGTGTGTATATATATGTAATTGTGTGCATGATATACACATTAGTGATCTGTGACCTTTTCGCGTGTATAGAGTATGTGCTTGAATTGGTGATAGGTATGCACATTCCTAGGCTGGTTTGGATGTGCATGTGCCTGATTTGGTAGTGTGTGTGTGTATGCACCTACTTGATTTTTGTGTTTGTATATGTGCAATTGTGTCACACCCTCCTGTCTAACAGTGCAATGTTGATATGCTCAAACTTGGCCTGGCCCCACAGGGCAACAACCCTCCATGTCCCCTGATTAACATGTTGGGTCACTTGGGGGGACAAAAGGGGCAGCAGAGCTGAGCCAGAGGGGCAGGAGCAGTTGCCCCAGAAGAGCCTGAAGGAGTGGGACCTGCAGGCAGCCATGGACCCTCAGCAGCACAGCACTCAGCCAGCAGGACAGGCTATCCATTGGGCTCCAGGATTTGCCTACAAGAGGCTGCAGCCAGCAGGAGAGGCTTCTGAGCTCCAGCAAGGATATGAGCAGTGAGAGGTTCCCAGTTATGCTTCCAGCTCCTCCAATAAGAGGCCAGGCAGCTCGACATGAGGCAGTGGCTTCTGGAAGGTCAAGACCTCTAGCAGCTTGTTATAGTACCTGCACTGGTGGCAGCATGGTAGCGTTTCTGTCTGCCATGTGGGAGATTCCAGTTTAAGTCTCATCTTGGGTGACTTGGCATGAGAGAACTAACAATGAGAGAAGCTCTTGTGGCAGTGGAAAGGGGCCATTGCGTTTTCCCTTTTTCTCCCCCTCCAGGTACTTAGGCATTATATTCTTTGTCATTTGACATTTTGTATTTTGTGTTTTTTATATTTCACCAACCAGTATTGTTTGTTCTGCTGTTTGTGTTTTATATGTTGGTTAACCCTAAATTTTGTCAACTGGATGAATATGTCTATGATTGTAAGTGTCTAACCTTTGTTGAATCCTGCCCCCTTGGGGCATTGTAGTATCCCCTAATACACCTTATTTCATAGTTCCATAGTATTAGGGTCAGGAGGGACCTGAATGGATCATCTAGCCTGACCCCCTGCCACAGGCAGGAATGAATGCTGGGTTCACAAGACCCCAGACAGGTGACCGTCCAACCTCCTCTTGAATTTGGCCAAAGTAGGGGCGAGGACCACTTCCCTGGGAAGTTGGTTCCAGATTTGGGCTACCCTAACTGTAAAATATTGCCTTCTGATCTCTAATCTACACCTGCTCTCCATCAGCTTATGACCATTTTTCCTTGTCATCCCAGGTGGTGCTGGGGAGAAAAGAGCTCTGCCTATTTGCTGTTGATCCCCCAGATGAGCTTGTAGGCAGCCACCAGGTCCCCCTTCAGCCTCCTCTTGCTGAGGATGGACAGGTTCATGTCCTTCAGCCTCTCCTTCTAGGGCTTGCCCTGCTACCCTCTAACCAAATGGGTGGCTCTCTTCTGAATCCTCTACAGGCTGGCCATATCCCTTTTGAAGTGCAGCGCCCAGTACTGTATGCAGTACTCCAACTACAGCCTGACCAAAGTCACATAGAGGGAGAGTTATACCTCTCTAGACTTCTCATACACCTTTGTATGCATGACAAGGTATGACTGGCCTTGCTGGCTGTGGTCTAGCTTTGGCAGCTCATGTTCATCTTGGAGTCAATAATGACTCCAAGATCCCTTTCTGCCTCTGTGCTTTCAAGAAGGGAACTCCCCAACCTGTATGTATGCTGTGGGTTACTCAATTGCATACATATTGCTGTGGGTTACTCCACAGCATACATACTGCTGATGAAGAAATTAAACAGTGCAGGCCCGAGGACCGAGCCCCGGGGTACCCCACTTCTCACATCTCACCAGGTTGACTGCAACCCTGGTTTATACTGGTTATGTTCCCAGTATTGTTCTCTAATTAAAAGTTATATGGTTAAATCCCCATTGGTGGTCTGGCTCTGCTCTATGGGGAGAGGAAAGTCCTTACACCTCCCACAGCTCTTGTGTACCTGCTTTGATCCCTTTAAGTGGAGAGGGGTATCTCTTGTAAATATGCCCATGTCATATTTACACATAGAGAAATTCAGTCAATGGCTTTAGTAAAGGAACTATGTTGTCAATGAAGTCTTATCTTTCTGGGGTGATCTGACCCCAGTTGACTTCCTGCTCTTTGGGCAGGGGGCTGGACCTGATGATCTCACAAGTTTCCTTCCAGCCCTAAAGTCTATGAAATCTATGAAATCATTTGACCTGGAACTGATTGCTCAGAAATTTAACACATCAAAATGGGAACAGCACAATTGTTTACATGCATTCCAACATGCATTGCTGTTACTTCACCAGTAGGTGACCAGTGAGAGATTAATGGCTGATAGGCTTGTCCTTGGAATGACCTGCGATAACTATGCTGGTTTTCAGCAGGTGTCCCAGGAAAAAAAAATGTTAGTATATTTTATCTGGCATACTTCAAATAGACCTGATGCAGAATGGTAGACATATACCCATGTATGACCCGAAGCCAAAGACTTTCTTTTGGGACAAATGTCATGTTTTTTAGATTTTTTAACTGTGTGGTTAAAATTGCAAGTAATCGTGGTTTTTTTTTTAAATCTCACAATTAATTGTAATTCATTTGTTTAATAATTTGCTAGCCATATTTTTAAATAACCTATCCCTTCATTTGAGTTTCTTGTTCACAATGTACCTTCACATTCCACAAATTTGGGGTGACATAGGTCTCTCCTACAAACAAAGACTTTCACTAAGAATCCACAAGGTCAGCTTTTATGAACTCCACATATAATTTTTTCTTGTTGTAGTGGGCAAACTGAGTTATGCTAAGGCTTGTTAGCCATAGTCCAGGCCTTCCCAGAACTAAGCAACAAAATTGAACAGAGCACTTTCTGTGACACTGGGAGATGATTGGGCACTAGTGAGCAAGGAACAACAGTTTCTCTATAAGGAATGTGGCTGGCGCGGTACCAGGGGATTGGTACACCATATAAGAAATGTTTGGCACATAGCCAGGGGATTGGACAATTTGGGATGAAAAAGTTACAGATGTAGTGGACGAACAAAGAGGCAGTGTGTATTTTGTGGGGAGACAGAAGCTACAATGGAATTCTTGTTCAGACAATAGAAACTAAGATCACCCAGCAGAGAATCTGAGGCCTGGTATCCCCAAAGGTCACTGCTGTAACATCTAAGGAACTGCTTTCCAGGTTGCATTATGGGGGTGAAACTTGTAATAAAGCATAGGGATTACAATTAGAGTTTAATTGATACCAAATTGAATGAGGGGCCACGTCAATCCTTGGAGGGCTCTAGCAAAAAAAAAATCCTAGTAGTATCATAGTATCATAGTATTATAGTGTCTAGAGTCGGAAGGGACCTGGGCAGATCATCTAGTCCGACCCCCTGCCTTGGCAGGAAAGAGCACCGGGGTCAGATGACCCCGGCAAGGT
>JAGPOW010002673.1:14781657-14806172 GCA_030014935.1 Caiman crocodilus
TTGTTCCTTGTCACCCCAGGTGGTGCTGGGGAGAAAAGAGCTCTGCCTATTTGCTGTTGATCCCCCCTGATGAGCTTGTAGGCAGCCACCAGGTCCCCCTTCAGCCTCCTCTTGCTGAGGGTGAACAGGTTCAGGTTCTTCAGTCTCTTCTCATAGGCCCTGTCCTGCTGCCCTTTCACCAAGTGGGTGGCCCTCCTCTGAACCCTCTCCAGGTTGGCCACATCCCTTTTGAAGTGCAGCGCCCAGTACTGGACACAGTACTCTAACTGTGGCCTGACCAAAGTCACATACAGGTGGAAGTATCACCTCTCTGGACTGGCTTGAGAGGCACCTTTGGATGCATGACAAGGTATGGCTGGCCTTGTTGGCTGTGATCTGGCATTGGCAGCTCATGTTCATCTTGGAGTAAATAATGACTCCAAGATCCCTTTCTGCCTCTGTGCTTTCAAGAAGGGAACTTCCCAGCCTGTATGTATGCTGTTGATTCCTTTCATACCTCAACAAATCATCCTGCCTTGCTCTCTCTTGGACTGGGCCCCTTAGGCCATAGACTTAGCTATTCCATCCCTTGGGGGCAGATGTACCATCTTTTGGGTTTCTCCTGTGACTCTCAGTGGGGCAGTGGCCAGCCAATTAACCAACCACGTCTAACCTTGCTCAAGCCCCTTCCGGAGGCAACTCTATATACCTAAATATACTGGGCACTCAGCCCTCTGGTTTTCCTCCTCCCTGACTGGGGCTTTTCATTTTTTCCCCTTTTCTGGAATCACCTCTCGCCATGACATTCTTATCCCCTCACTCAGGGCTATTCCTCTCTGCCCCCTTCACTAAGGGCTCCTTATCTCTGTCCCCACTCACTTAGGACTGCACACTGCCTCCACCATGAAGGCCATGGGGCTTCACTCTCCAGTGAGTTCAGGTGACCTTAGCTGTGCTTGGCCCCACTCTCCTTCCATAGGGTCTTGCACCCCACAGGGCTCAGGTGGCCTCAGCTGTGCCTGGCTCCAGCTGCCTCCAGTGTCACACAAACCCATGCAAAGGTGAGGGCTCTGGTTAAGGCACCCCTACCCACATTTCACTGGGGTGATAATTGGCCTGGCATGTCAAGAGGGCTCCCGCACCACTGAGAGCCCCACCAGGCCTCCCACTCCGGGCAGGGTGCAGTTTTAGGTCATGCTTAGGATCAGAAGCCTCCTAGCCATCCCCTACAGTTCATCCCTTACCTTCCAGATGATACACAGAACCTCAGAGCTAGACAATGTTACTGCCTTCCAAGCCAGCAGGGAACTGAGCTGTTTATATAGGCAGCCAGGGATCTAAAATGACTGCCTGAATCAAGCACCTGCTGGCTGCTTGGCTCTGGTCTTAAAGTGCCAGGCACCCACAGTGCTGTACCACATATATAATTTGCTGTTTTGTTTTTCCTCTTTCAAGATTGGAGCCTCTTTCCTCTGCAAAGAAGTACTTCTGGGACAAGGGGAGGGACTTCCAGTGACAAAGGTCAGGGTTGTGTTTGTGCGTGTGGTGGGGAGGGAGGGATGGACTTCTGGTCCCAATGTGGTGACTGGGGGTAGGGCACCCGTCAAGGAGTGGGGCTACCCATGCAGCCCTCAACAGCTCCCCAAAACTTGGTAAGTGGCCCTCCACCTGAAATAATTGCCTACCTATGGTATAGCATTTGCTTGCATGTACTTGACCAAAATTTTGGTAAGAGAAAACAAGATGAAGAAAATAATCAAGTGACATAATATATAGGGATTTAGTAAGTGCAAGAAAGAGAGGTCAGAATAAGTCAGTTTAAAGGTCAGTTAACTCATTTAGTGGTTTTATGCCACTTAGATCTGGTTTATGGCAAAATATAACTTAAATAGGAGATAAATATAGACATATTATATTGATTAGAATATAAACAATTAAGGACATTTCTGCCTCTTAGAGAACTTTTAAAACTAGCACTTACAGCATTTAAGATTAAAGTCTTCCAAATATGAATATGATTCTTATTTCTTTTGATGAATGAGCATGTTATCATTTAAAACCATTTCTCATAAGCCTTACCTGTGTAATCTGCACTTTATTATTAAACTTGCTATAAAAAATTACTTGAACTTATTTTCTTGAACATTTTATTTGGATGGGATAGGCCCAACCCCCCACCCCCCCAAAAAACCCCAGCTAAACAATTTAGGGACCTAAGTCCAAATTGTTGCCCCCCAAAAAACGGTTAGTGAATGCCTAACTCTCAAGGTGCTTTATCCTCAATGCATCCCCTATCTTTTGAAATTATGACTTAAAATAGAAAGGATCAATGCTAAAGTTTGCTAGAAAAAAATATTTAAAAAAAACCAAATAGAATGTTTGTTCAATGAAATGTTTTGGAAATGTTTTCTCAAATTTCAGAGGAAGTAAGGCCCAAGACCCTGTATGTACATTTACACCAATGTAAAAAGGACCAAACCCACACTGTACAGCACTACACTCAGGTAACTCAAATATGGTATAAAATTATCCGGAGGATGGGGGGGTGTATAACTAGAGACCTACTTGGATTACAATTTTGTAGTTTTTGTGGAAACTGAAATATATGGTAGTTTCCATGATCATTGTGAAACATGGTGTTTTGTGTGATTTGTTGCATGGAATTTGCCTGAAAAAAATAACAGTTTATCAGAACACAAAGAAATTGTGGCAATCCCTACAGTTATAGAATATGTGGTTTGAGAGAGTGATACTGAGATGCCAAGCTAGTGACATAGACTCAGTGAAGGTGCCGAGCAGGAAAGCAAAGGGCTTTTAGAACCATCCTTTAAAAAGGCAGATACAATGCTGCAGCAGTGCTGCAGTCTGAAGATGAGTGATTGGCCTCTCAGTCAATCAGCAGCAATGACTGGGGCTGCTTGGGCCCCTTAGCTAATCAGTGGTAGTGGGGACAGTTTGTCACAAAAAGACTGTGAATTTGGCTCTGCATACTGCAAGCAGCCCACAAAAATCCCTTCTTCTCATGACAATTTAAGTAGGTCCCTAAATATAGCTGGCCCTGAAAATGTATCTATGCATCATTTATATATTTTCTCATGTACAAGTCAAGTAACATGCAGAACCTTAGACTTGGGATAATTGAAGTGACAAGAATCAGTAATTCTCGCAATTCATTTTTGGGATGTATATGCGCTTGGTTACAGTGGGACTAAATCATGAACCTTTGCTTTCCATAGCAGTTGTACATATTCCTACTTCAAGATTAGTCATGGATTTGCAGAGTGTAGGCCATAACCTTAACATCTTATAACCGGCATGCTGTGGTAAGCCATGATTTTGCACATTAATTAAAGCTGCACTGATGGTTTCCCAAGAGTGACTGTAGCTTGGATCTAAGTGCCATCTTCTTTCTCCCTCAAAAAGCACAAAAATAAAACAAAGCCTCTAGATACAAGAAAATAGGATTCCAAAACCCCTGAGCTGAAAAAACAAAAGAATAAATATTGCATAAGAATTAGTCTTGCAATAGTAAAATAACACTGACTATACATTGGACTGTATGAACTGTTACCATTACCTGAATTAGGTAGCTTAAAGTTAATATGGGTATCTCTAACCTACAGCAGTTATTGCTATGTATGCAAATTAAACGTATCCCAAGTCATTTGGATTGGTTATCACAGCAGTAATTTGCTAGCTGTAGTGTACGATTGATTCATAGATTCATAGATTGTAAGACCAAAAGTGACCTCAGAAGATCATCAGGTCCAGCCCCCTGCACAAAGCAGGAAAGGTAATTTGGGGACAGGTGACTCCATCAAGGTGACTGTCTAGTCTCGTCTTGAAGATTTCCAGGGTAGGTGATTGTACCACTTCTGGAAAGAGCTTCTTCCACAGTCTGGACACTGTGTTGGTTACCTTATCCAGCTGCTACTGATTTTGATCCCTAATTAAAATGATGCAATTATGGAGGAGGAAGAGGTCTTTTTTACTTGCCACCAATTTCCTTTTCATTATCATCTTTTCTACTGAACTACAAAGATTAAAAACTATGACAAAACCTAAATCTCAAGAAGGAAGTATGAGGGGGGAAATAAGGACTTAGTAAAATTTAATTTTCCTCATCATAGTTTTTTTTATATCTGCACAATCCATTTTTGGGATGACTTCTAATCTCAGGCATGGCATGAGCATCCCACCATATCTAAGAAAAATCTGTTGCTGGGTATGAGGCATGAGATTAGAATTTGGTCCTTTTATTGTAGATGAAGCATTCACATAAAATATTACGAGTTTGTATAAGAACCACATTTCCTAATGCTTGCAACTGTGCAAATGTTTGTCTCAATTCCCTTTCCTTCTGCAGATGGTAATTATGAAAAGACCTCACATATGGCATCTACAAAATGAAATTAGTCTAAGGTTAAGAGCATGCAAATATATCATGAAATGCAGAATTCTAAACGCATAAAATGTAGAGTTCTAAAAGCCTTTAAATGGCTCCCTTCTCTACGAATGTGACATGTGCATTTGCCACCTGTACCTTTCCCCAACCCCTTCTAGCAGAATGTTTTTGTGGTGGTATAAGTACTCTCATTTTTCCTTCATTCATTTCCTAGTCCCATAGTACCTATCTTTCTGACCAAGCAAAGCATTTCAACATAAACTTAACATTAAGCAAGTAGGTAGGCCCAATGAAGTTAAACGAATGCTTAGGTACTTTTATGGACCAGTAACATGTTGTTCCAAATTAAACCTTATACACAAGGCTGAATCACAATTTTGTCTAGCTGTTGAACACTGAGCCATGGTTTTCCATGTCTTGTGAATTCTGTGTAGATCTCAACAAAGAGAGGCAAGAATAGCTTGACAAGTGCCTGGATTTAGGCTGGTTATGGAAGCATTCCTACATATCTATTTCCCATCCCATTCTGGGGGATGCCAGGAAGAAGCAGTCTCTTCATTCTCCATATACAGGAATGAGAATGGCTCTTCATGGAGGCTATCTTTGTGGTTCCATTCTTTGTCAAAGAACGTGCTTAAACATTAAAATAATTTTGGCTCTTTTATTTGTCATTATAGAAACCCTTTTATCTCTTTAAATAAACATTAATGGTACGGTGAAATTATTTGATTTCTGAAAATAGAGTCCACTACTATTCAGTACTTGACTTCAAACTCTTTACTTATCCTACTTTCAGTCTCTGTTAGTATTTATAACTCTGCATCTGCATTTAATAAGGAGTAAACAAATGCATCATTTATTTGTATTTATTTTATTTTAAATAACTGATAAATCCACAGGTACATAAAGCACCCATTTTTTTCTTAGTTTCAATTCTACAATCTAAAGAACTTCATGTTATTATGTCTGTGACAGACTTGGGTATTTTGCCATCCTTAGAGTCTGGTGCTCTTAGTGTGCACACTAGCCCGCCAAAGTTCCCTGGCCTCCTCTCTTACACTTGCTTCATGTTGCACATATGAAAGGAAGACTTCTCATAGAAGCTAGGGTGACCTATTCCTTGGTGCTGTTTACTGTTCTGCCCTCACTTCACAGGTGTATCCACTTTATGAGTGTCTTAGTTTCTTTACAGGCTAGAATCACAATCTCCAGCTGCCCCCATAGTCATGCCCATGCCTCACAGATGACTCTCAATTGCCCCTTGCAGGAGAACTTTTTGGTCCCAAATAGACGTTGGCCTCTCAGCCTGAACCCCTTGTCTGGGATTCAGCCTTCTCAGCCTCTGCCATTGTAATCCGAGTGAGGCCCCTCAGCTCAGGTCTATTGTCTCAGACTTGGGGTTCCAGGGTCTCAGTCCCACATGTCTCTGACCACAGCTGGACTCCCAAGAACAGACACTGCCTATACACGTGCAGCAAGGCTGCTCTGATGCACTGTTCAACAAGATTTAGTTAAAGTACCCAAAATGACATTGTTCAGTACAGAGACCCTGCTACACATGATGCTTAGGGCATTTTAGTTAGAGCAGCTCCTCCCCACTCCCAGAGCACATTTATAAACACCTAGAGTATCCCTAGCACCCTGCTTCATGGCCTCCAGACCTCTCTGATGGCAACAAGCCAGTCCTCCAGGCACAATCTTAAATAAGGAAAAGAAAACCAACACACAAAGGGTCAACTATAAAGTTCTAATGCAAACTCAACCCCCTCAGGGCCATAACCATTGTCACCTTCATAAGGAGTGGCTTTGTTTGCCCTAGCCCCACACCCTGGCAGCTAGCTGTAACTGCCAGCTCCTTCCCTTACAGCCCTAAACTGCCTGACCCAGGTTAAGGTTTAGGTTTATATCTAGCCAAGCCCTGCCCCTTCTGGTCAGCTGAGCACTGCACCTGGAGATGGCCCATCAGTTCCTACTCAGCCTAATGAGTTGTTAGGCTGTTCTTGCCCTGGAGCCTTCCAAAGGTTCTTAGCAGGCCTTGGCCTCAAGGCTGGAGTTCTTGCTGGAACTGGCTCTTGCAGCAGTCCTTTTTCTTTTATAGCTAAAGTACTGTAGGGTTTGTTGTTTGTATTGGTTAATATTTGCACTTTCATTTGAAGATGTGAAATGCTGAGAAAATATCAAGTATTATTTCCCAGCTCTATTAGGCAATGGAGAGGCCTCACCTGGAGCACTCTATCTAGTATTGGACACTACACCCAAGCCTTGTCCAATCAGAGAGGGACACATTTCAGTCTTTTTTTTCCAAGCAATCTGCCTGAAGCATCCTCTGCTTCCTCTGGCCAATGAAGCCAGGGGATTTACATATTTTCCCTAGATACAGGTCCCATCTTGCCATGTGATGAGCACATGGTCAGAACAACAGAAGCCATTTTGCCCATATCAAAATACAAAACAAACACACATATTACTGTTACATTAATATAAACAGTACACAGATCTCTTTACTCTTTATAATACAGCCAGTTTTCAACTACATTTTTTTGTTGCTTATTTTTTTGATTGTTTTTTTTTGCTAATAAATGCCAGTATAGTCCTTATTTCAGCTTTTAAATGTTCCTGTATTGGCATCCAGAATCCTTGCAACAGGTAAACCAGTAGGAGATCTATAGAGACTGGAACCCAGGTCTTCAGCTGGTATAAAAGTGTGTAGTCTACCAAAATTGATGGGATTATACCAAATTCATAGCAGTAGAGATTCTAAGCATAGAATGTTAATTCTTTTAATTGTCTCTATTACGTACAGCTATGTAAATTTATACTTTACAGAAATAACACAATATACATCCTATTTAACAGTAGATAATTAATTTGGTAGATTTGTGGCAAATTTAAATTCCCTATTATTGCTAGGGTTACTAATCTAGTAACTATAGTTTTCTTCCCCTTTTTGACGATATTTCATTCTCCTTGAACTCACAGTTGATAAATACTTCCAACAACCATGTTTGGCTTTTTGCCCCTTAGTTCTTTAATCTAACTGACTCAACATCCCTTCCTGCTTATAATTCATCCCCATTCACCATTTAAAGTTTATCCATCCTTCCTTCTCTGTCATCACAAAACACATTAAAACCCTTCAGATCTCTAACCCAATCACATTTGTCACATTGCCAAATCTCAATAACACCAATGGGACTAAATTTGCTCTAATTTACATCCCTTGCATCCCAGTGACTTCAGTGGGTTGCACAAGATATAAATCAACCCAGACTGTAGCTTGCAAATAAATTTCTCATCCTATGCCAATATAGTTGGCTTTTTTGTCATTAACTAAATTCCTAACCTACTTTTGCTAATTTTTATAGGCCTCATCTTTTCTGCAGAATATTCTTCATGTCATGGTAATTTATCCTAGTTTGTTAACATTTTTACATAAACATATGATTTCTATATTTCTAGAATATAGAAATTAGTAAGGCTACAGGCTGAAAACAAAATGTTTATATTTTTCTAGTACACTTTTGATTCCTTTCTCCTTAGCACCTCTAGTGCTTTTAAAAGCTAACAAATGCTAACTACAAATTTGATATTGTGACGGGGTAAACTCAAGGCTAGATCCCAAAGTGGTCCACCCACCTGCCATGACTTGATTGTTAACTCGATTTATTAAGTGGGAGGCTACCCATTCTTTGCCCTGATGCCAGAGGCACTATCCACAGCTCCAAACCTTCCCTATACCACAATCCATACTTCACAGATGGCATCCTGATTATGATTGCTCCCTGGTCCAGAACACCTTGAGAGGCTGGACATCTTCAAGTCAGCTGATCATGACAGATTACACCCTAGAGTACTCAAGGAGCTGGAAGGTGCCATAGCCCAACCATTGGCAAAAACATTTCAAAATTTGTGGTGCTCAGGTGAAGTACCTGAAGACTGGTGTGGCAAGAAGTGGGCAGTGGGGTGGTTAACCCTCAGATACAAACAGGCTGGGGACAAAAGGGTTATGGGACCTTGTTTCCCCTTCTCTTCTCTTTCTTCCCATTAATGGAAAACAATTAAAGAGGCAGTGTAACAAATAAATGCTTTACTCACACTTTCGTATAGGTGGTTTCTTTTACAGCAGCTTCAAGATTAAGCTTACGGGTGACTCAAGAGCTCTAAACACATCTGAATGATATATTCGGTCATGATGGGGGCGTCCAGGGGGAAGGGATTTCGTGGACGCAGGACCTCCGGTAAGGGTGATCAGGCCTCTCCGATATTGTGCGGGTCCCTCCCTTTTTTTTCAGCGGGTTTTGCTTTTATACTGCCCGAATAGCCAATAAGATTAAGTCTTTTTTGGCATGCTGAATGGGCTGCATGAGTTGGGGATTCTGCTGCATGCACTGATCACGTGGCTATCAGGCTGCGCCTGCCACCTCCCCCACACCACGAGCATTACTTGCTCTCGTGTTTGGTGTTTGGTCACTTTCACTTTATCACATGCCCCTTTGACCAAAAGCCATGTTTGAGCTTGAGAACCTCTTCTCCCATACTCGACTGAGTAGGTCTTATACAAAACTGAAACATATAAAATACAACATCTAATACAAATACATAATAAGGCACTAAACAATGTATCAAAAGTGCAGTTAAGTGCACAGCAATGATGAAAATTTCAAATAAGTCTGATAGTACTGAATCTAACCGCATCTGTCTAGATATAGCATGGTGTTTTTGCCAGGTGTCGTTGCCGATGGGTTCACTCACGGCGACGGTTCTCCCAAATACGAGTACTATTGCAATGTTTCACACTATGTCATGCATCGGCAGCTTTGTACCGTTTCGGGCTGGAAAAAAAAACTTGCGGTTCATTAGTAATGTATACTAAACTGTACTACATTGACTTAGCCAATTATGGTGGGCCAAGTCGGTGCATGCTGGCGAGACTGCTTCAAAAGAAACAAAATAGGTATTCGGGTACTCACCGGGTTTAAGTACAACACCGGGAGCTGGGATTGGGCACTTGTTGGTAGCTGTGGGAATGGCTAGCCACACTGCTTCTTAGGATGAGTAACATGTCTTCCAAGGCAGACGTGGCATCGGGGTACGTTCATCCCACAAAGCTTTAGTAGCCTTCATGGCAATTAGTACATCATTGTTGTACTTGGTCCAGTTCTTAAACGATCCATTTTCCTTCAGTCTTAACTGTTCCTTGTATAGTCCTATCTGGCGCTCTACAATGCCATTGGACTGCGGGTGATAGGGTAGATGATGATGCCACTGAACATTATGCTCTGTTGCGAACCAGTCTAAGCCTTTGGAGTTAGAAGTTGGTCCTCCATCGGAGTGTATGATGTGGGGCACTTGCCAATGGGTGAAAGCGAGATGTAGGCATCCTTGAATTACGGGAGCGGTGGTCTTCCTTGTGGGGAGGACGAGGATTTGGCGAGTTCCCAGATCTACGATTGCTAGCCCCTTGTTCGGTGGCTTGACTCCTGGGAGTGGCCTGAGCAGGTCCACTTGCCATACCTGACCTGGAGCAAAGTGCACTGGGTCATAGGCACCCTGTTGGTGCTTGTGGTGCACCGTTGTTTCTCACACACAGGCAGAGCAGGCTTCGATTATTCTTTTCCATTGTTCTACGTTCAGTCCTTTGTTGCTTTGCTCCTTCCAGCGAGCTTGCACCTTTTTTGCTCCAAGGTGTCCCCAACGCTTGTGGAGCCAAGCAAGAAATAGGTCGGTGTCTATGATGTCATTGACGTGTAACTGAGGTATGTCCTTTTGGTTCATGGGTCCTTGGTGGGCCAGTAGCTGATCTATGATGGCAGGTACGGGGTCCGTGTCAGGTAGGTGAGATCATGTGTGTTTGATTAAGGGGTGGACAGAGAAACTTAGTAAAGTGGCCTTGACATTGTCCCAGAGGGTTGTGTGTTCCGTAACTTGTGCTATTCCAGTGACAATCTTGTATATATATTCTGAGTCTACGGCTATGATGGGTACCAGGAGCGTCCCGTTGTGGTGACGGTAGGTGTATTCAAGAGCTAGTTGAAAGCCTCATAGTTCAGATGCTTGGACCGACTCTCCTGGATGAGATGTTTGGAGCTCATAGTTGTGACAAAGGTAACAATAATATCCATACCCTCCACCATCATGGGATGTACCATCTGAAGGAATCCATGCCAGGGATGTGGTCCCATAGAATCATGGTACAGTGAGATCATCCTCTTCGGCAGTCAGAATCATTTCTCTATCAGCGACTTGCCATGCTGGCCAGTGATACTGGTGACAAAGGACTAGGGCACTCCAGGTTTTTGTCGTGCCCTGATACTCCGGGTGGATTTTGCTAGGGTTAAGTAATCCCAGTGTGGTGCCACTGGGTGCAACAAGTACACCTGGGTTAACCACGAGGTGTTCTCCTAGTTGAGCCATGAGCATGATTTTCCCTAGACAACCATACCGATGTTGGTGGCTTTGGAGTGTGTGGTGACCGGTGTACGCGAGGTTTCCCGTTCCGGCATCACTGGCTGTAAACGAGATATGCTCCATGGTGTAGCCTACATGAATTGTTAGGAAATTGCCAGTGGGGAGTGTGATCAGATGCATCTTTTTAACCTCTGTCATAAACTTTTCCAGCACGGCTTGGTCACACTCACTCCATGGGACTCTACGTCATGTTTTCTTGCGAATTTGGTGCTGCAACCATTGGTTAACTTTCAGATGTGATGGCGTTATGAAATTGAAGAACCAATTCAGCTGGCCTAGCAGGCCTTGAAAGTCTACCCGTGTAGTCAGCCGAGGTGAGGACAATTCAGGGGTATCATTGTTTGCCGTTCCTGATCGCCATTGTCCTGTGAATCGTGTCCCCAAAAACTTAGTGTCCAAGGATGGCTCGCTCAAGGACTTGGCTGGGTTTACCATCCATCCTTGATTGCTCAGGTGGTCCTTTACGTCCGCAGTGGTGGTGCGGACTGTGGCACGATTGTGCCTTATGATAACAATGTCGTCGACATAGGTCCAGATGCGAACATCTGTGGTCTTTGGGTGGGGACGAATAAAGCTGTCGATCGTCCCATTCAGCGCTGTGGCTGCCAGTTGTGCGTTGTGCGTTGTGGTAGCCTTGAGGACAAATCTTCCAGGAAAACATTTGTCCACCTATGCACATATTAAGGATCCCCTGCAGGTCATGTATAGGGATCGAATAAAACATGTCCTTTAGATCTAGTGTGGTGGCAAAACACTCTCCGCCTCTCTATATCTCAGTTATGCCATTGAGGATGTCTGAGATGGTTTGCACAGTGGGTATTTGGAGTGGTTTATAGCAATGACTTGCTTGTAGGTAGTCCACCACTAGACAAGCTTCCGTTGGTTTTCCCAGTTTGGGGATGCCCCATCCAACTGAAAGGTAGGTGGAGAATTTTACAGGCTGAATGCACCCTCGCTTGAACAGGTCAGCCAAAAGGTTTCGGATCTTAGACTGCAGGTTGGTGCGCATCGGGATTGGCTGATACCGCCAGGGTGCAGGGTTTGCTAGCACTGGCTGGTGTTTTTTGCCTGGTGTCACAGTCAATGGGAGTGCTAGGTATATGGCGTTCTTTAAGGCCAACGTCTTAATTGCAGGGATACCCAAGATGTTTATGCCCCCTAAGATGCCATACAGGACCCTTTTGTTGATCCAAAACTTGACCATGGGCGCGAATGTCGTGACATTTAGCCCTTGTACAAAGATGACTTTGGATGTCTTGACATGAGGCATTTCAGATCTCAACACATTTAATTGGGCTCCTGTGTCTAGCAAAAAGTGTATAGGGGTATAGGTAGAATCTGCAGTTGCGCTTACACTATAGGTTGAGTACGGGCGTTCATCATTAGTGGGTTGGCCGTCGTTGCCTGTGTCAACGGCCGCTATTCATTTTTTTCTTTGTCTGGCTCCTGCCCCCTAGGCTTAAAGCCTAGGTTTAGTGCCAGTGTTCTTTGCTCCTCATCTCCTAACCCGTGAAGCTGATTCTTTGTCAGGCTGCTTTTGCTTAGCAGAAAGCCAAACATGGCGCGTTCCTCAGGTGTGGGGTCCAGCGGTCACCCGCAAGGCGAGAGATCAGTTCGGAGTTTACAAGGCAGTGCTCTCCATGCTTCTACCACTTGCACTGCAGCTGGTGGTGTGGGCTTGCATTCTGTTTTACGTGCTGTGGTAAGCTTCCCCAGGCTACTTAGGATGTTCCCTACCGGACCCCCTACCAGTGGGTGTAATAACAAGCAGAACATGGGTGTATTCATACCTCCGTGAATTTCAACGCAGGCCTCCACTGCTGATGTAGACACAGGGACCTTGCCAGGATCGTTACACCAGTGATACAGCCAAACGCTGTTTGTCTGGTGTGGAGTCAGGGTTAGTGGATACTGTCCAGCGTCCCAGGTTAAGTAACTGGCTTCCGCTATTGTATACAGGAGCTGTGCAGGCGATGAATCACTGGGTGGATCCACATGCCAAGCATGGGCTCAGTTTAGCAGTTCTGGGACTATGGCAGCACACAGAGGGATTGGCCAAACCTTGTTGCGCAGTATTTGAGTCGTGTCGCTACATGCTCCTCCGCTCCATGCAGATTGGTACAATAGGGTAGTACACTCCTCAGGGTCTACTAAATCTGACCCATGTTCTAATATTAATCATCCCAACCACATTACTAGTGTTTCACCCAGATTTAGCTGGGTGTCTCTTACCAACTCTTGGAGTTCCCCTCTGGTGCGTGTGCGGAGGGTAGTGAGGGTGCGGGTTCCTGTGCCATCGGTGACAGTTTTCACTAAGACTACAGGGTTTCCATGCAGAACGGGTGTGCCTACATCGGCAGAGAGGGAGGGATATAGCTGCGGTGGGGTGTTATACGGAGGCGATTCCTTGGGCAGCATCGATGGGGTTTCGCTAGTGTGGGGGTTTCCTCCCTGGGACTTTTCAGCCACTCCTCCTTCTTCTCCCACGATGCCATCTTTAAGTGGTGGCTCGGGCTGTGCAGTACTCTGCTGCATGGCCGCATTAGTCAGTGTATCTATTATGCTGGCTTGGTTCGATGTGTGTCATAGTAAGGTAGTCACCGAACAAAACAAATCATTTTTCCCTTATTCCACTTTTGCTCTGTCCACCCTGTGGCATCCCACCCATCAGCCTCAAGACTCTCACGGGGTGCCATTAGGATTTCATTTTCGGTGCCCCCGGGATCGAGGTTGGGGCATCTGAATTTATCGGGGGGGGGTTCGCAGCCACTCCCCTCCTTCAGGTACTGGATG
Source organism: Caiman crocodilus (assembly GCA_030014935.1). NCBI lineage: Eukaryota > Metazoa > Chordata > Crocodylia > Alligatoridae > Caiman > Caiman crocodilus. The sequence continues at coordinate 14,795,303 of JAGPOW010002673.1, forward strand.
CACCTGGCGTACTCCTTCACGGGAGTGCAGTCATCTGTACAGTTGGGCTTGACACAGCTAAGTAACACCTCTGATTTTGTGTCGGGCAGGTGGTAAAGAACCATGGGGCTGGAAAGGAGACATCCTAGGACTGCGGGGCTGAGGCCGGACAGAACCCATTCTTTAAGTGGCTCCTCGCTGCCCTCAGTCGGGTAGATGGAGACATAGCCCCCCATCTTTCCGCCTTGCCCAGCTTGATGATACACCATGTGGGCCCACAAAGTATCAGTGTCCATGGTCGGGGGCCGGTGATGGTTCCCCCATGGGCAGTACCTGACTAGCTCATCAATGTCTTCTTCATTTCCCCGTTGCCCCAAGGATCCTGTTCATGATGCCATGTGGCAAGAAGTGGGGGGCGTGGTTAACCCTCAGATATGAACAGGCTGGGGATGAAAGGGTTATGGGACCTTGTTTCCCCTTCTCTTATCTTTCTTCCCGTTGATGGAAAACAATTAAAGAGGCAGTGTAACACATAAACGCTTTACTCACAATTTCGTATAGGTGGGTTCTTTTACAGCAACTTCAAGATTAGGCTTACTGGTGATTCAAGAGCTCTAAACATGTCTGAATGATATATTTGGTCATTATAAGGGCGTCTGGGGGGGAAGGGATTTTGTGGATGCAGGATCTCCAGTGAGGGTGATCAGGCCTCTCTGATATTGTGTGGATCCCTCCTTTTTTTTTTTCAGTGGCTTTCACTTTTATACTGCCTGAATAGCCAATAGGATTAAGTTTTTTTTGGCACACTGAATGGGCTGCATGAGCTGGGGATTCTACTGCATGCACTGATTGCATGGCTATCAGGCTGTGCCTGCCACCTCCCCCACACCACAAGCATAACTTGCTCTTGTGTTTGGAGTTTAGTCACTTTCACTTTATCACAACTAGAAGAAGGCCAATGTGGTACCCATCTTCAAGAAAGGGTGGAAAGTAGATCCCAGGAATTACAGGCCAATCAGCTTGACCTCAATCCCTGGTAAAATTCTGGAGAAAATTATCAAAGAGACCCTTCTTGATAAGCTGGCTGATGCAAAAATCTTGAGGGACAGCCAGCACAGGTTTGTCGCTGGTAGGTCTTGCTTGACTAATCGTATCTCCTTCTATGACCAGGTGACATATCAGCTGGACAAGGGAAAAGATATTGACATCATATATCTGGACTTTTAAAAAGCCTTTGATCTGGTGTCCCATGATCTCCTTATGCAAAAATTGGCCATATATGGCCTCAGCTACATCACAGTCCAAAGGCTGGGAAATTGATTCTGAGGTCAGACCCAGAGAGTAGTATTTGATGGATGTGAATCATTATGGTGCTCCATAACCAATGTTGTCCCCCAAGGCTCTGTTCTTGGACTGGTTCTCTGCAACATCTTTATCAGCAATGTGGACATTGGTGCCAGAAGCGCACTGCCAAGTTTGCAGTTGACTGTAAACTTTGGGGTATAGCGTTCACACCTGAGGATAGGCTAGCAATCCAGGTTGACTTGGATAAGCTTAGTAAGTGAATGGATATAAACCTGATAATATTCAACACTGAAAAATACAAGATACTCCACCGGGTGGGGGGGAACTGCAGCACACTTATAGGCTTGGCAGTGCTACCACCACAGCTGAAAGAGACTTGGGGGGTCATGATTGACCACAAGATGAACATGAGCCACCAATGTGATGTCACAGCTGGTAAAGCAAACAAAACTGAGGCCACAACTGAAGTACTGCATCCAATTCTGGGCTTCACAATTCAACAACGATGTCAAGAAGCTTGTCAAGAAGTCCAGAGGAGAGCCACGCACATGATCAGAGGGCAAGAGAATAGGCCATGAGAGGCTGAGAGCCATGGGACTCTCAGCTTAGAAAAGCGCAGACTCAGGGGTGACCTGGTGGCTGACTATAAATATGTGAAGGGTGTGCATCAGGATCTGGGGGAACACCTGTTCACCATAGTGCCCTAAGCGATTACAAAGACAAACAGTCATAAACTCCTCTGTAACCATTTTAGGCTGGACATAAGGAAAAACTTCTTTACTGTCTGAGCCCCTAAGGCCTGGAATAGACTCCCTCCAGAAGTAGTTCAGGCACCTATTTGACCTTTGAAAAAATATTTGAACGTTTATCTTGCTGGGATCCTTTGACCCTAGCTGACTTCCTGACCCTGGGGCAGAGGGTTGGACTTGATGATCTTCAAGGTCCCTTCCATCCCTAATGTCTATGAATTTATGAATATTAATTAATAAATGACTTATGAATGACAACAGATACTTTTTCTTGATGATTGATCTGTTGTGTTGTTTCAGAACTTTTATCACTGGGACACTTCTACAGTTCTGACAGGTAAGATGCTGTCCAAAGTTATTCATCTCATGGACAGGGTTAATAGGATTTCTCATCAGATTTTTATGACAGCAATATCTTTTTGGGACATGCAAAGTGAAGGTTTCCAATATGCTTCTGACATTACACATTTGTCAGCTGCAATTGTTAGTTCTGTGCAGTAGTGGATATGGCACAATCCTAATTTTCTCATGGAAGTGCAGATTGTATACACAGCGTAGGGGACAACTTGTCTAACAGGGTACTGAAGATAGAAGATTACAGGACAGAGTAGCATAGACTAGGTCAAGAAGCCAGCTTTTTCTATGATGCCACAATATAATTTGCTGTCAAAAAATCCATCTTATGTGGAATAAAAAGAAAAATATACTCCAAAAGCATATTTAGTACAAGCCGGAACTGGTATTTGCCCATTGAAACCAAGTCTGATTTTAGTCTAACAGCTCTGGATACTAGCTATTTATTACACCCAAGTAAAACAGTATTTCTCATCCCCCAAAATTCACTGGGAATTCACAAACCCATGACCTTACCTCTCCCAACAAGAATGAGAGACATGTATGTTTTTTGCTGTGCCATTCATCCCACGTGAGTACCAGAGCCATGAAATCACAGAGGGTAGGTATTTCTAGGCCTCTCTGAAGGTTTTCAGAATGTCTCCATGCTGCCTTATTTATATCATGGATTGGATTCCCCAATTACCTTTTCTGGGGAAAGTTTCATTAACATGTACTACATTTCTGTAAAATAAATAACATGAAAAAACCCTTAATTTTCATTACTGGTAATTAAAACTTTCTGTTAAATAAAAAAACACTCTGAAAAAATCCTAACCACCTCTCATTATGTCAACAGGTCACTAGACTAGCACAAAAGAGGGAAAAAAGTATAACACCTGGATATGTACAGCTGATGAATCAGAACTTGGGGATAATGCTAATAGAAAGCAAGAAGAACTTCATTTCCTCCATGGTATCTCAAGCCTCTTAGGGCACCTGTACACTGTTTAGGTTGAATCATAGGTCTGGGGTACATCTGGATGCTTTGTTGCTACTGGATGCTCAATAGCCTTTGACCCCCCTGCCCCTGATTCTGTTTTCAGTGATTGGTTACATGATAGTACCCAGCCCTATCATACATAGACTTGGCCATAGCGAGTCATGCATTAGTGACCTCCAGTCTCAATAACTGTAATTGATTACACCTGGGAACAAAGCCACAATGGGTTCTGAAGCATCTGCTAAATCACAATAGTTACACCACTGAAATTTCCTCCATAATCTGCATGCAACACTAACTTCCCATTGCATATAAAGTTCAGATTGAAGTTGCTATCCTGACATTCAAAGTGCTTTTATCCAGCTTCTTCCCATGCTGCACTGCAACAGTGCTGGCAATGAAAGTCTTAACAGTGAAATCAAGTTTTTCTTCTTATTTCTAGGAACCTGAAACTTATAAATAGTGGCTGTGGAGGGATTTGGGTGGCCATGGGGTGTATGGATAGGTGTGAGTGGATTGTGGCATGACTGTGGGGGGGATGCTCAGGAGGGGAGGGTCCCCAGCCCCCCAAAAGGCACAGGAATAGTAGGATATTTACCATTAAATAAAAAAGAAGAAAGAAACATTGCATAACCTTGGAAGAGAGGAAAGATTGCATAAGTGAAACACACAAGATATGGCAGCCTGCCAATGCATCAGAAATAGCATTTCCATCTTGTTTTATTGTCTACATATAAAACCTCTCATGACCAATATGAACCTGTTCCTAAAAAAAAGATAAGATACTTGATGTATTAAGTTTGGCAACATTTCTATACCTTGTCATGCCAATAAGTTATGGGAAATGAAACACTGATTGATTGACCTGAGCATGATTGGCCATGAGGTAGAATTGCACTGTTACTTTCAGAAACTGAAAGGAATACTCAGAAGCCCTGTTATGTTTGTAGCTAGTGTATTATTTTAACTATTTCAATATCACAATGCACAGATGGAAGGCAGCTTTTCCAGGCAGTGTTGTTCCAGGGCATTCTATATACCTAATGTACTGCAGATCTGCAGATAAAAGGATAAGGGTCAAATTCAACAAGGTCTATGTTTTGCTTCTTAAATGTGGATTCCCAGCCAAACCAAAAAATAATCTTTCTGCTTGCATGCTACTTCTGGTGCAGGCAGTTTTTTAAATTGAATTTGACTTCCCAGTCATTTTATAGCCAAGAAATTGTAAGCTGTCAAGGATCTTGATTTTCAGAATCAGGAATGGCACATACTTGAAGAATCAGCTTTCCTCCATGATGTTTTGCTGAATGTTATGGGATTTATTATTTATTTAAGGTGACTAACAATTGACTGTGAAATAAAATAGAATTGTCTGAAATAAAAGAGCAAAGAAGAGAAAAGAGAAATATTATTGATTGAAGTTACAGTATCATAAGATGAGTAAGTTTATTTCTGTTAATGAGGATTAACAAGTGAGTTGGCTGGTCCCAACATTCTTTCAATATTAAAATGCCAGGAAACTGTTTAAATATTGATACATGTATTATGAAAACATCTTTTTGGCATTTGTTTGCAATCAATGCCAGCACTTTGGCACTTACTCATTCAGAGTTTTCCTCATTCTTTCAATGGTGTGGTTGTGTGAATGACAGAATATGATTATAGAAACATTGGCACATTTTTTCTCCAATCGATATTTGTATGGAGGATGCCAACTGGAAATATTTAGAAATCTATTAGATGGTTAAGTGCATTTAAAAGGACATCTGTTTGCAAGAAGCAATCACAATCAACATTATTAACACCTGGTATAATGCAGCAGTGCAGTTACTAAGCATTATGTTTATGTTAACAATCTATAGTTCATCTGTATGATACAGATGCCAATCTTACAATTGAAAGAATTGGTACCAAAAGGTGAATAAAAACTATAGTTAACTCATGAGTCTGAATCAAAATTAGGTAGATATCACAAAAGTAATTTGTTTTTAGAACCTAAAGGGCTAAGCACAAGATCTGTTACAAAATTTTTTTTTTCCATAAAAAAGCCAAGGATTTTCTGGCAGACATACAATACAACTAAGCTGCATTCATGTCTATCATGCATAGTAGTTGAATTTAGAAATAAATTTAATAAATTTTCCAACAGTTGTACAGGATTTTATCCACTTTAAACCATTAGATTAAATTATATAGACTCATATATACTCTTTGGCTCATAAATATTAGTCTTTATCCTTTTTAAAATAGTTTGTTGATTTTTATGATTTTTTTTCCATTTTATGTTAACTATTGCTTATGAAACAGGTCTAAGATTTTGTGACAGGAAGGAAATGTTTTTTATAACCTTCCTTTGACATCTTAGTAGGTACTTATTTCTGGTAATCAGCAAACTGTCTCTATATTCAGTCCTAACTTTTCTGCACTGAGCTTCATACAGTACCATAGTTAGACTGCTTCCAGGTCTAGAACTATAGTTCTTGGGTAACTCTACTGTATACTAGCCTACCAATGCATCTGTAAGATTAGCCACCTGCTAAAGGGTCTCGGGGTCGGGGGAGGGGAGAGGAAGGGAGGACGTGAGATTTTTTTGTTATTCTAGCTCTTATTTCAGAGGGTTCTGAATTTTGGTCTGAATTATTGTGTTCTCTCTGTTGTGTACATCAAACTAAATTTGAGGTAGAACTATCAAGCACAACATATTTAAAAGGATTAATTGTGTTCAATGAGATTTGCAAGTTGAATTTCTTTCATAAAACAAGACAATTTAGCTAGCTACTCTAAATTGAATCAAATATCAAAATCTCATTGACTCCTTCAGCTCCCTGAATGAGAAATTGCATAGACTATCAGACTGAATATTTGGATTATTTTTTAATGTACATCATCAGAAATCTGGCTTGAAAATGGGATGAGAAACAGCTCTGGGGGGAAAAAAAGTGCATTTTGACAGTAGCAGTCTGTTTATTTATTTATTTTTTATTTGAGATAAAGGAGAGGGAAATGGATGTACTGGTAATATGGCTATAATCACACAATATACAGTCATGATCCTGTTTACTGAAATAAATAGCAAAACTTGTATTGACTTCAGCTACTAATTGTTGTTGTCCTTCAAATAATTGTCTTCATCTAAAAGTGTCTACACTTACTTCTGGTTGCAACATACTGGGTGCATTGACATGTGCAACTAATGCTATTTTGGTAAACCAGCCCTGGGAAGCCACCTACACATGCAGTCCCTTGGGAGCAGATCTGCAGTTTATGTACTGCATAACATCTGTGAGGGCTGGGAGAAGCTTTTCCACAAGGTGTAGGCAGAGGAGGCACATGAAGGACAGGACACCAGTGATGCCCCCCTCCCTCCCACTGAGGACCTGGTGGAACCACACACCTGGCAGCAGGGCCAGGGCATCATGGGTCAGAGGTGCCATCTTCTCCTGCACTTCCTGCTGTAGGTACCTGGCTGGCTGGCCATGGACACCAGGCCCACCATGCACCCCCAACACCACACTCACTGTGGACAATTTTCAGCAAAAGTCTCTATTTCCCTCCACAAACACAGACTCCATCCCACCCTCCCTCCCCGACTACTCCCTCTCATACTCCCTCCCCAAACACAGACCCTGCCACCAATATAGCACTGTCTTTCCACTGCAAATAATTTACATTGAACTATATGCCTTTATGGGGTGGGGGACAGCGGGGTGCCATTTAGTGTGGGAGATGGGAAGGCAGCCCAGCTGCCCAACCTGACCTTGGGGCTGAGTTGGGAACTTAGCCCAGCTGGGCCCAACCCCAGGCTGGTGGTTGGGTGAAATGTCAAAACAGCATCAAAACAGCCTCACTGTTTCAATGAAACGAAACGGTGAGGCTGTTTTGACTCAAAATTAAATTCAGTACAAAACACTGTTCTGTCCAGACCTCAAAACTGAAGTGGGAATGGAACAGTGCTGTTTTGCATAGCCCTAGTACTAATCTAACTCACTTACTATTCCTGGTAGCCTTTGATCCTTAGTACCTCACATTGCTTTTTTATATATTTCTCACAGTGCATTTTCATATTTTAGTTGTCTCATCTTTACAAGGGCATTTTGTATTTTATACTTTTAAACTCTTAAGGAATGTACTCCCTGTAGAATGAAATTACACCCTGGATCATTGTTAAAACTGCATTGAAATTGTAATTGTAAAGTGATAAAATCTGTTGAGTGAATGCAAGTGAATGATAATCATCAGTAAACAATAGCCTAGCCAAAGGAACTCCATTTTCTCATCAAGATAAAGAACTGATTCTTGGAACTGAGCACTTACCCTATGGACTATTTCTGTAACCCATGACAATACAGCCATTAAGTCAAGAAGTCAAGGTTGGACTCCCAATACTTCAGGTACCAGGAGGCAGAGACCCCTGTGACTAACAGCTGTCAGGTATTACTCAAGACACATGTGCGACAGCAACCTCTGGATTGGGTAGCCAAGAAAATTCTGGGGGAATCACACAAGTCTACCAGAAAGGGATAGAAGTCAGTAAAGTATGACCCTCAGTGGTGCCCTCTTATCCACCACCTGGCCTACTGAGACAGGTGTCCCCCTTCTGGGGAAGACATCACTTTGAAGGAAGCTAACTATCAACAGCAGACTCCAGGGCCTTGGATAGGTAGATATACTGACAACAGTGCTCTCACAATCAGCTACGTGGGTTTGAATGAGTGAGTACATGTGTGTGTGTATGTGCTAAGGTGACCAGTACCACACATAACTCAGAGTTTCCATTTATGATTTAAATGGTAATTTCACATCCCATCCAATAAAGTAGAATTTATTATGATCCCATGAGTTGGTCCTTTGTAACCAACAGTGCTTGGGGATCTCCATGGTGCTTGGGTAAGTGGTGGGAGAATGCAGCGGAGGCCTGGCTGCCAGGTAGTCTGGCATAGGTGCAGGGATAGGGGGCCTTGACTGCTGTAGGGGCACTCACAGCTCAGTGCAAGCCCACTAAAGGGCTTGCTGCTTGGCAATGGACAGCTTCCACACACTAGTCTGCCTCCCTGTGTGGGGCTCAGTGAATGGGCATCACAGCATTCCTGACAGCCCAAGTCTTTAAGTGGTGATGAGGTATAGCTTCCAGTAGTGTCCTGGGGTGTAGAGGCATGGTACCTGCCTGTCTTGGCAGTGGCTGCTCTACAGAGGAGCTGGAGCTCATCACGGGTGGTATCATACCCACCCTCTGGTCCTCACCAGGGCTGCACACCTTGAGCTAGTGGGGAAGTCACTGTCCTGGGCTTCTGGAGCTGCTTAAATGAAGCTAGGTTTGAGAAGCATGCCAGGACCTGCTCCTGGTGCCAAAATGAGTCCTCCCCCACAGACTGGTCATCACTGCCAAGCTGTGGAAGAAGCTCCAGGAGAGAGACAGGAGGAAGGTTAGAGGAACCAAGGGAGATGGCTGGGTGGTCATTAAGACAAAACCCAACTCAGGGTTTCACAATAACATTTTTATTAGACAGGCAGTATACTGTACAGCTCATGAAGTTATTGGTTCCTACACAAACACACAAGCATGCACACAATGGCAGCAGAAGAGAAAAAGTCTTGGTGGATTAATTCAGGAACCAATTTACATACGACCGGTTAGATACAAGTCACAGTTACAACATAGGTTATACCTGGACAGAGGACACAACACGGAGGCTTGACACACAATTTCCATTCCACTTGACATTATAAAAATAGACCTAAATCATATAAATTCAATATAAAACAGTAAAAATCAATACAAACATAATAGAATGCTATTTACAATATAAAAGGGGCTTGCTACTATAAGGGTGTATAAGAATTTAGCTTACCTAATACTACTTGTAATCACTTATAAGGGATAAAGAGGGAAGAGAGAAAGTGGGAAATGGTTGGGGAAGGGGAAGGAATGTGTGAAGGAGTGAGAATAAATGGGGACACAATGTGGGAGAGCAGAGAATGTCTCTTCAGAGAGCACAGCTTCTGGAGCTGTTGCCGTATAAGGATCAAAGCACTGAAAGAAGTGGAGAGCAGCGAGACCCAAACTCTGAGGAAAGAAGGGAGTGGTTTGGCCTGATATACAGGAAAGGAGGGAGAAAAAGAACAAAAAAGAGAAGAGACCAAAGAAGGAACTGTAGGTGGTTTGAAAGAGAGACCTGTGGTGCTCACCGTTAGAGTGAGAAAGGATGTAGAGAAGGGCAGAATCCTGGGAGGAGTCCATGGGACTCAGGAGTCTTACTATTATCAACAATAGTGAGGAAAAAAATGAGAAAGACAAGGATTTTTATTGCAAACTCTCAGGAGAAGTGAATGAGACCACTAGTTAAAGAGAAAGCCAATTGGTGGCATTAATGGCAATAGATATAAGCAGATTACATATAGGGAGACCTGAAGAGATAAGATCTTGGAAGAGATAAGTCATGGAACTATGACACGATTAGAATAACAGAGACTTAGTGGATAGCTTGCATGACTGGAACACTGTCATGGGCGGGTATACACTGTTCAGGAAAAACAGGCAGGGGATAAGAGGAAGAGATGCACTTTATGCAAAAGAGTTATATGCTTGTGCAGAGATTCAGTATGAAACTTGAGATATGCTTGTTGAAAATCTCTTGGTTCAGGTCACAGGAGAAGGCAACAAGGGTAATTTTGTGATGGGGGTTCTGCTGTACACCACCAGACCAGAAGGAAATGGTGGATGAAGCGTTCTTCAAATAGCTGGCAAAATTTTCCCAATCACAGTCCCTAGTTCTCATGGGGAACTTCCATCATCCTGACATCTGTTGGGAGGGCACTACAGAAGTGTTCAGGCAATCCAGAAAGTTTTTGGAGAGAGCTGGGGACAACTTCCTGATGCAAGCGCTGGAGCAGCCAAATAGGGACTGTGCTCTTCTTCATCTGCTGCTCACAAACAAGGAAGAATTGGAGGGGAATGTACTAGGAGATGGCAACTTGGGCAGCAGCAACCACAAGATAATTGAGTTCAGGATCCTGAGGAAAGGAAGGATAGAGAGCAGCAGAGTAAGAACCCTGGACTTCAGAAAAAACAAATTTAGTCTTGCTCGGGGAACTCACAGGCAGGGTCCCCAGGGAAGCCAGTCTGAGGGGGGGAAGAGTCCAGGAGAGTTGGCTGCATTTTAAAAAAGCCTTACTGAGAGTGCAGGAAGAATGGCAAGTATGGCAGCTTGGCTTAGCAGGAAACTCTTCAGTAAACTAAATAACAAAAAGGAAGCTTATAGAAGTGGAAACTTGAACAAATAACAGCAGAGAAGTATAAGTATTGCTCAGGCATGCAGGCATGAAGTCAGGAAGACCAAAGTGCAGTTGGAGGTGCAGCTAGTAAGGGATGTGAAGGGGAACAAGAAGGGTTTGTACAGGTATATCAGTGTTGTGAATAACCCCGAGCCATTTCTTTGAAGGCCTAATAAATGGCCTCGAGCCATCCTCCCAAGACAGAATACACAGCGAGACTGGAAGGTTG
>JAGPOW010002673.1:14824574-14851528 GCA_030014935.1 Caiman crocodilus
AGTGACAACCCCTCTCTCCCCCTCACCCTTACCCCAAAATTTTACAGAATTGTCACACTTATGTTCTTTCTTGATATACTAAGGAAAAGTGTTAGGATTTTGGAATGAGTACCAGTTATTTGAAAAATTACTCTGATTTTCAGAGACACCTGTTGCAAGCAGCTTGCAAATAGCTGTCTCCTAAGCCACAAGTGTTAAAAAGATGTATTAAAATAAGATTTTTTTTTATAAATGAAAAAGCACAAAATAATGTTCTTTTTAAAGCTATAAAGAGTTGTATAACTCTTTTCCCCACACAATGTGCTTTAACCATTCTATGGCTTAGAAAAAGGAATGAAGGAACTTTGACCACACTTTAAAAAGACAGTGTCCTATGTGGAAAATTTCAGCCCCAAAACAGAATATTTAAGAAAGTTGCAAAGTGTGAAAACTCTGCCAAAACTGACTGTAATAAAGACATTTGATGATAGGTAGCTCTTGGCAAAACAGTGAAAAATTATTTCTCTAAAACAGAGGTGTCCAACCTTTTTGAATGTGGGGCCAGATCATGAACTTTTTACCACCCAGTGGGCTGGCAAGCCATATTCAAAGACCTCACGGAAAGTGGCATCACATCAGGGAGTGATGTCACGTGACCTTTGACACCAATGAAGTTGCAGGAAATGACAATGAAATGAGCCTGGAAATGTGGTTTAAAATCTAAAATAAAAACAATATAAAAGCAAGAATGAAATAATACCAAACACTTGACTAAAATAAACACTTTCTCTTCTACTCACTTCTAAATGAATGAAAGAAATCAACAGATTAAATGTGGAAAAGGTATCAGCCAGAGTGGAAACTAATCAAAGCAACAAAATATGGGCATTTTTGAGAATAATCTAGACTATTTATAAGTAAGGTGACCATATATCCTGGATTGGCTGAGACAGTCCCAGATTTTATAGGCTGTCTCAGTGTCCCAGCAGCTGGAGAAATTTTAAGCAAAAGTACCAGATTGGTGGTAATCTGGGAGCTGGGGGGTTGGGGTCCGGTTGGGCACCCATGTGTGCGTGCTTCCAAGCACATGTGTCTTGCAGTAGAGAGAGCCAAAGCAGCTATTGGGATGTGCTGGGAAGCATGGTACTTTTGTCACTGGATCAAGGGCTGTGGGCTGGGGTGGGAACTGGGTGATGGCCAGGCTAGGTATGGTGCATGTGCTCTGTCTGCCCTGCTCTGACTCATGGCTCAGGCCCCATTCTGGCACCTGCTGCTTCATCCTGGCTGTGTGCTGCTGGGCTAAGGCAAAGTCAGCTGCATTATAGCCCCATGTGGAGAGCCCAATCTGGCATGGCCACATCCTGCCCTAAGCGGAGAGGGGAGTGTGAGGCTGGGGCTGGCTGCCCCTGCCCAGCATGGGACTCATGGCCAGGAATCACCTGTAAGTGTCAGGATGAGGACTGGGACAGGGCTAGAGGTATGAGTCAGACAGAACCCATGCAGAGCCCCCAGTCTGGCCAGCATCCCAGTCTGCAGCCCTGGCTGTGGTGAGAAAGGCACAGTGATCCTGACAGCTGTTCTGGCTCTGCTCACTGCTACACACTTCAGTGTGCATGCATGTGTGTATGTATGTGTATGTGCATGTGTGTGTGCATGTGTTTCACTCATAGAGATGTAAAAGTCAGCAAATGGGATGTCTGCTATCTTTAAGAGTCCAGTCAGACCCATCAGGTATGGTTAGGAGGCAACTAGACATACAGCATCTCTGAGCCATGTTCCTTCTGCCTCCTGCTCAGCCCAGCTCCAGCAACCGCATGCCCCACAGCCCTGACCTGGCCCCAGGGTGCCCCCAGCTCCACACCGGAACTTACCCCATACCTCCTTTCCACCATACATGTGAGCAGAGTGCAGGTCATGCTGCAGCTCCCCTGGCTGCACACCGGAGGCAAAGGGTGGAGCCAGAGAAGAAGTTGCAGGCAGTGTCCCCAGCTCATCCAATCAGGTGTGGCTGGGGTAGCCCCACACCATGCAGCCCTCGGGGCAGTGGCAGCAGGACCCAGATCACATGATGAGCCTGGCCCCACAGAGGTAAGCAGCTCCCTTCCCCTCACTGCTGGCTGGGGCCCATGGGCCAGCCCTGCCTACTGCGCCTCACCACTGCCCTGCCACCGCCACCATGAAGCACAGAGCAGGCACCAGGACTCCTTGCCTGTCCTGAGCAAGGGACCTCGAACCAAAGAAAATGGATTGGCGGGCCATATGTTGGACAAGCCTGTTCTAAAATTCCCTTAAAACTATTTCCTCATTTACATTATTTTCCACCAATAAAGATCAGAAATAAAGAGAATATAGCAGACATGGAGTTCATTAGAGTAGCATATATTGTAAAATATGTGAGGAAGGAGATGACAGGAGATGGAACATAAAGGGATCAGTTGTGAGGGAATATCATTATAAAATGGAAAAAAGGAGACACTGGTTGTTTGATTTTGATTCTTTGATATTGTACTAGGTGGCTGAGCAGATTCAGTTTGCACAGTCCTAGAATTTATGTTCTGTGTAAAGTGGCTAGTATTCGCTCACTGTCCTGATTCAAATCAGTCAAATCTGATTCAGAGATTTGTCTGCTTCTGAATCTCCAAATCAGCCAGGCCCATCCCCCCAGCTCAGCAGTGGCTGCCCCACCCACCCCAGCTCCTGGCACTTGTTTAAAAAAAAAAAAGCTCCAACTCACCAGTGCTGCCAGGTGGGGGAAGGCAATCCCTGCTGCCCCTCACTATCCCACACTGCATGAAGGTCTCTGCCATGAGCCCGCCACCCCCGCATCCATGCACCCCTTATGGCTGCCCCACCATCCATAGCTCTGGCTCTTTAAGAAAAAAATGAAAAAACCCTGGAGTCACCACTCTTGCCAGTGGGGGGGGGCAATCCCCATTGCCCTGCATCATGTGGGGGCTCTACATGAGCCTCAAGGCCACTGCAAGAGTGGTGCTTCCCAGGACTTCTATAATTTTTTTTCTTAAAGGGCCAGAGCTGGCCAGAACACCCATCAGGGGTAGGGGGAGCTGGGGAAATGAGGAGGGGGATCAGGGGGCTCATTAAGAGCCCCCTATGTAGCATTGGGCAGTGGGGAACAGCAGGGATTGTCCCCCTTCCCTGCAGCACCTGGTGAGCACTGGGGCTTTTAAAAAAACTCAGGTCGAAGAGTAGGCATAGGACGGAGATTGGCAGGTATCCCCCCCATGGTCCCCTCCCGCAACCCTCCATCCCCTGCCCCCAGTACTTACCAGCTCAGAATTCCAGCCACTGGGCACTGCCTGAATCATCAAAGCACTCTGAATCTTTCCTGAAGATCTGGAGAGCTTTAAATCAATTTGGACCTTTTAATTGGTCCTGTGACTTGATTCAGATTTGGAGATTCAGCCACAGAATTGGGCCAAATCACCCCTAAATCAAATCACCACCCAAAGCTTCACACAGCCCTAATCAATATAACTCACTAAGTGGCAACTTGCAGACAAGGCACTATGTATAGAAAAATATATGGCATTTCCCTCACTCAAGTTTAAAATAAATTAAAAAAATAAAAACCAAAAAAACAAAATGCCGTTCCATATCACTTTCATTTAGCTTTGGTACTTTTGGACTAAATCTAGATTTGGGGTACAAAAAGAATGAATTGTTCGTTGTGTTGTTTGGCAATGCATGTGGTAATATCTCTCTCTTGGCTTTTATATCAAGATCAACATGAAATATTTTGGTGAAAATTGCATTGTTTTTAACATGGGAGCCAGTTAGTATTATTCAGAATAATTGAGGAAGCTTGTAAATTCTTCAGGGAATAGTTTCCTAGTTGGAAAGCAAATGAGTGGATGCAGATCCAGGATAATGAATACCTGGTTTACTTTTAAATATGTGCGTGTGTGTATAACTGAAGTAAAGACTTTGGATGGCAAAAGCAAGCCAACCATTTTTACGTCAGCTGTAGGACAGCTCTTAGAACTTCATGGAAGATAGTTACATGTTGTCAAAAACACAACTAAAATTTTCTCTCCAAACTGCCATGATATTCTGAATTTGCTGCTTTACTCTTTCTTGCCTGAAAGTGAATGACATTGTTGAGCAAAGGGGAAGTGTATAGATGGGAAAGGAAGTAGTGATGGCCAGTTTCTACAGTCTTTCTTCTTCTTGCTCAGTGTCCACAGAAAGTCAGGGACCAGAAGGCATGTGGTAGTGTGCTGTACACTCATTTCAGACTGAACCATGCAACAAGAGCCCCTGTGTTCTTTTTTGAAGTCCTCAAAGTATATGAGTCCTCTCCCCTTTCCTTCTGTGCTCAAAGGCATATTCCTCTCCTCTTTCCTGCCCCTCCCCCACCATTTAGCTTGCCACTGATGCTGTGCTCACTGTTCTGGGGGCACAGAAAGTTTCAAAGCCAATCCTGACCACTGCAGCTGGACTGTGTACAGGATGGGTTCAGCTGGGAATAGCAACAGTGGAAGCAGTAGATGTGGGGGCGGGGGGATCCTCCACAATGTCTGTGGCCCCAGAAGCAGATGTGTGGAAGGGGAACACTCCACCCGTCACTGCTGCTGCCATTGTCACTGTTCCCAGATAAGCCTAGTCCTCATGAATAGCTCGTAAATCTAAAATCCTGGGGGGTTTATGAAGGCATTTTGGGAATGAAATGCAGCTTTATAGCTTAGGCAAGTGGTTTTAAACATTTTTTTCATTTGTGGACCCCTAAAAATCTCAAATGGAGGTACCCTTTGGAAATTTTGAATGGAGGTGCAGAACCCTTTGAACTGTAAATGTTGTTGGGATAGTCACATACTTTTCATCAATCATAGTCACGTTTTGCAGACCCCTCAGACAGGTTAAAACCCCACAGGTTAAAACCACTGGCTTGGCCTAGACTATGGTATTTTGACTGTCACAGTTCTTCTACAACAGTGGTACAAGACAATGAAGCCACTTTATTGACAGAAACATTTATCTGACCTGAACTTTGCATGGTTCCAAAGTTGCTTATCTTGCTAGCCTGATTACAAGCACCCTTTTCATAGGATGTTAGTGGATATTCTTAATGTGGTTTGCTTATCTTCTCTCAGTGAGTCACCATTTTAGCTGATGTTGTACTCAGTTCTTCTATCATTGGTTAATTTATTTTAATTTATTGTTTGGGGGTTGGATTGTGGTATTTGTAGAAAGCCCAGCACTATCCAGTCATGATTCTAAGTAGGGTTCTGAATACTGTCTAAATTCAATTAATAACATAATTGGAAAATAAATAATTAAAAATATATATATTTAGAATAAAGTTCATGTAATTCTCTGAAAAAATGGGCACTTGATTTTATTTGAACCCCCCCGCCCTTTTTTTTGGTTTGGGCACAAAATAAAAAAAAGAGAAATTATTTACAAAGCTCTAGTTATATGTTCAGTCTTAACTTTGAATTTTGTGTTTCCTGACTTTGCTCACTTAGTATAATAATTTTAGCAATTTTGAGTAGAGTGTTGTAATTTAATGAATAATTTTCTACCAAAATATATGCAAAAAAATTGTAGTCTATATGCAGTTTTAATATAATTAGCTACAAGATTTTTTAATGATTTTTGTATTTACTTTCTAAAAAGCATTTGCATGCATTGCTTTTATACCTTTTGTTCCATGTATTTTGTCAATAATTTCAGTGTAGTTATTTGCTAAGATACTGTAACAATGCCCCTATCCTGTAGTGAGGGGTGAAGGCTAGAGGCAATTGATTGAGGGTGGCAGAATTGCAGCAGAGGATAGGAGCAGACCTGTTAATAGGCTAGTTAGGTTAATAGGAAACTACTGTTCCCTATTAAGGAAATGCTAGGTCAGGTGACTGGAAAGGAGAGGGGCAGAGACATATAAGCCATGGCAGGGGTAGGAGCTTTTTGTCTTGGTCCTGCTTAGGCTTGAATAGGACTCTCTGCTACGGGGCGAAGGAGCTCCACAGAACATAGAGGACACAAGTTTGTGTGCTCTGAGGGGAATGAAGCCCTGCAGACACTGAAGTGAGGGGGAAATTGCAAAGGACTGTTTAACAGATACAAAATTAAGGGTTTACATTTTTATGTTGTTAACCATTTACACCTCTGAGCCATGGATGTGGCTATGAATGGAGTTTGGAGGCAATGCTTAAAACAATCATAGAATCATATCATGGAATCATAGAAGTACCCCTTGGTTGGAGAGTCTGTAGTAGACTCCCACTGTTGCATCTCTCTCCCCATGACCCCCTTGTATCTTGACCCAAGCACTTCAGCTTGCCCCTCCTCTGACCCCATTTTGCTGGCAGAAGATGTGAATTGCTCTTTGACATAGAGCGGCACACCCCTTCCCTTCTTTCCTTCTCTATCCCTCCTGTAGAGCCTATAGCCCCTATTGCTGCTTGCCCTGTTGTGAGATGAATGCCATCTCAAGGCATTCAGGCAATGCCAACGCTCCTAAAAAGTTGCAACACATTTGATTCTTAAATCAAATTAACTTTGACTCATGATCTTGTGATAGGATCCTCAAATCTTAGGACTTTTTTCTTCTGGTGCACATAGAGAACATCCAGCTGGTAAGTCTGTGGGGGGGTGGAGGGAGAGAGAAAGAGTGAGGCAAGACAGATAGAGACTCCCCAGCAGGGGAAGGATTAGGGAAGGGGCTCTGGTGACTGTTTTCCTGGGGCTTGGATGGATCATGTGACATAGCTGTGTGCAGCTTGTCCAGAAACACCAGGGAGTGGGGGTGAGCATGGCTCCTGCACACCCCTGGAGAAGGTATGGGAGTCATGAGCCCCCATGGGGGCAGAGGTGGGCTGTGAGCTGGGGCTCTGTGCCCTGCTGCCTTTGCCCCAGAAACCACATGATGCTAGTGGGACTCCTGCCACCCACTGGGCAGGCTGAGGATGCACAGACCAGCCAGTGCACAGGTCCCAGGTCAAAGGCAGCAGGGCACAGAGTCCCAGCATGACTGTGCCCCATGACAGGCACATGCTCCCCATGTTTCCCTTAAGGGTGTGTGCAGCTACAGGAATCCATGCTCCCCCCCATGTGCCTTTGGACAAACTGCCCATGGCTCTGTCATATGACCCACCCGGGCCCTGGGGCCCCATTCATACCTGTTTCACTCCCTTCCTCACCATGGGGGCCATGATCTGCCCCCCCCACCCCTTCCCCTGCACTTACCAGCTTGGTGCTGTCTGTGTGTCTGTGTCTATGTGTCTGCCTCTTGCTGTCAAGTCACAGTTTCCCCTGTGGTAGATGAGTGGAAGAGCATGTCAGGTGCCAGAGAGAGGAAAGCATTCCACAACAAAATGGTAGGGGGTGATGGGTTGCCTGAGACACCTCAGGCCTACTACATATGCCATATGAGGTAACTGTTATCTGGATGAAACAACAAACAGTTATTGATGTTGTTATACTGCTTTAAAAAAGAAAAAAAATCTAGCTGCTCATGTTTGAGGAGGATTAATGCTTGTCACAAGGATAATTTTTAGTCAATGGATTTTAAAATCTACCCTTACAAGAACATCCTTAGGAGGAATGATGAAAAGGGATATATTTTGCATATCAGAAGACTGATTTCCCCTGGTTATAAATGTGTCCCCAAAATGATGTAGTAAAACACCCTATTCTATCATGTGAGGACACTTTGTCTGAACCATGCCAGCGGCAAAAAGAAATGCTAAATGCATTAAATTCTGCAGTAAATTATGAGCTACATGATTACAAATGTTAAGTGAGTTAAATTATTAAACAATTTATCCAGTTTGCCATCTACATGAGTAGTTACTTACTTTATATGTGAACACTTCTTCCTAAGTCAGTTGTATACATAATGAACCTTTTAGGGAACAATCGGTGAAGGAGAGTGACTATATCTTCAGGGATCCAAACATCATAAAAACTCAGCAAACCATCCTCCTTTTACTTAGGATCAAACTATGTTTTCCTTTACATGGGTATAAATTAAAATAATTCTATTTGAAACTGGCTTAGGTATAAAATTTGGTAAAAAGACCCCTTAAATAGTCTAATATGCTGTATCTGTAATATCAAGACTGTAAATGTAATATTTTTAGCCTGACACTACAGTCAAACAACACTTTACAATATTAAGTGAATGCTTTGAGAGAGAATTGAGAAATACAGGCAGTACTCAGACTTACAACGCAATTGGTTCCTGAAAACCGCAACTTAAATTGAAGCATTGTAACTCTGAACCAATTTTCCCATAGGAAAAATGTTATAAATGAGGGCAGGGCCACTGCACTACCTCCAGACAAGTAGCATGCAGCAGTGGGAACTGCCCCCCCGGATGAGCTGTGGCTCCGTCCTGTGCCCACCCTGCCTCAGCTATGCATGACGGCATGGGGGAGGGTGCCCCCAGATTGAGGAGGGGCAGACAGGGCTGGAGCTGCTCTCTGGGTGGACAGCAGGTCCTATAGGGAGGCTATGGTCACCCCATAGCCTTTGTCCTTCCCCACTCCACCCTGCTGCCCACCCTGCCACCCACCCTGATTTGGTGGCACAAGCTGTCCCCCACCCATGCCCTCCTGCTGCTCACCCAGCCATGGCAGGGTGTGCATGGAATGGAGATCTGGCTCATCTGGGAGCAGGGCAGTAGCTCCTGCTGCTGCGTGCCACTTGTCCAGAGGCAGCACAGCAGCCCCATCCTGCACCCACTCTGCCCCAGCTGGGCAAGTAGCAGAAGGGCAACACAGCCTGCTCCCAACACAGCCCGGTACAGCCCTGGCCTCACCCACTCCAGCTCACCTCACACACATAAGGGGGTACACACCCTTCCTCATTCCCTCCTGGATGAGCAGTGGGAGATGCCAAACTTCCACTGCTAACTGCTGGTGTGTATGTGTAACATTGAATGTATTTATTTTTCAAGAGTGTATGTCTTTAGAAAACTGAAATTAATAACTTAATTCCCTTACTTTTTCCCATATACTCCACCCTCAAATATATATATATCCCTGCAAAGTCATGTGGGGAGTTTCTTTTAACTCCCCACATATCTAAAAAAAAACCCCATCCTTTCCATCCTCCCCATGTTCTCTCTGTACTTTGACCCTGAGGGTCTCAAGACACCCTTACTGGTTAGAAAACTCAATCTTCAGGGAAGTGAACTGATCCTTGATGTAGATAGCAACACCCTCACCCCTCATCCCAAGACAGTCTCCCCCCCAAAGCAACAGACCAATCATAGGTAGAGTCCCAGCAGGTCTCTGTTATCCCTGTAAAGTCATGGTCATTTTCACATAAGAGAAGGGCCAATTCCTCTTGCTTGTTTCCCAAGATCCTGGCATTTGTCTATAGGCAGTTGAGATTAGTTAGATGGGCAGACCAGAACCAGGTGCTATTCAATACTGAGAACTGTAAAGTGTTCCATCTGGGGAGGCAAAATCCACAACACTTACAGGCTTGGTAGTGCAATGCTAGTTAGCACCATGTTGAAAGGGATCTGTGGGATCATAATTGACCAGAAAAGGAATATGAACCACCAGTGTGATGCTACAATTAGCAGAGTAAGCAATATGCTGGCATGCATCAACTGATGCATCTCAGACAAAACTGAGGACGTTATTTTCCCATTCTACTTGGCATTGGTCAAGTTGCAGCTGGACTACTGCATCTAGTTCTGTGTGCCACACTTCAAGAAGGATGTGGAGAAGCTTGAGAGTCCAGAGAAGAGAAACTTGTATGATCAGAGGCTTGAAGAGCAAGTCATATGAAGAAAAGCTGACAGACTTGGGACTGTTCAGCCTAGAAAAGAGAAGACTTTGTGGGGATTTTCTGACAGCTTACAAATATATCAGGGGAAGCCATCAGGGGCTAGGTGAACAACTATTCACCAAAGCACCCCAGGGAAAAACCAGGAACAACAGTCATAAACGCCTAGACAAAGGTTTCAGACTGGATATAAGGAAATATTTCTTCACCGTTTGTGTAACCAGACTCTGGAAGAGATTCCCAGCAGGGGTGGTACAGGCACCTACCCTGGAGATCTTTGAACAGAGATTGGATGCACACCTTGCTGGTGTTGTTTGACCCTAGCAGTCTTTCCTTCCCAGAGCAGGGGGGGAACTGGATCTGATGATCTCATGAGGTTCCTTCTAGCCCTAAAGTTATGTGAATCTGTGACACTAGCATTACAGTGAAGCAGCCCATTTGACTGCTTTCATTTTGGAATCTCATCAATATTCCTTTGTATTTAACAATTTGATATTGTTAGAACACACCTACACAAAGAACAGAAGATTACCCATCAGGGTAGAACATCAATTGCTTTTGTAAGAATGAGCTACCAGAGAAGCACACTTTAAAGATAATCAGCTCTTTCCTGCTTCCTGCATTTAATGGATAGGTTTACAGGGCTCAAGTTTGGGGTTTTTTTGACACAGCATTAGAAGGCAAAAATTGGCAGTTTTATCCTGTATATAAGCCATTCTCCCAGTCCTACTTGGAATTTTGAGAGTGGTCATCTAATCCAGAGGTATGCCTGGATACTTCTGTACCCTGGGCAATGGCAGTACATCAGGCAGTGTCAATGGTAAAACTGCAGCAGCACAGTGTCTGCTCCATCCCCTAACTGGGCACTTGAGGCTGGTGCTTATCGGTAACCTCTTCATTACATTACTAACCTAATTCTTATGCATATATATATATATATATATATATATATCAAGTATTTTGGACTGTTACATGATCAGTATTACACACATATCTATTACCTACCACTTAATCTGGGAAATAAATGAATACAGAAGAAATGTTGTGGCGTTTAGAGTCCTTATGCACTGGGCCAAGCTGCTGCAGAAGTTCTTTTCTAAGTGACAATAAAACATTTTGAAAAAACAGTAGTAACAAAAGTAATAATTTTTGGCTAAGTACAGAAAGTCAAAAAGCCTGAGGCGGAATCAATTCAATCTTCACAAGTTACTCTAAGCTGCATAGATTGAATTGATAAGCAGGTAAACAAACATTCACTTTTGATTCCAGAAAAGCAGCCACATGCTTGCAGTGGTCCAGGCCAAAAGTCAGGGGGCTTTCGAGCATGGCTACCTACTCAGCTGGAGCAGACAGCTTGGGCCAATGCCAGACCACACAGACAGGAATGGGGAGGAGATGGAGTTTCAAGAGAAGTGTAAAGCATCCTCAGATGCTGGGGAACTGTGAATTAACTTGAATCTGGAAGAGATCTGGGACAGAAGTTCAAAAAAACAATTTAACCTAAATCTGTTAAATCTGATACTACCTCCATCTAGGTTGATCTTAAATGGGTTTTGGCCATTTTGAAAGCAGTTTATGTGCACTGAACTTCTGTTGTTACAGATTTGAGTAATTTTCTGATCACTTATACCTGTCTGTATGTAATTTCTGTCTCTAACCTTGCTGTTACAAGTCTGAGTAAACACAGACAAATATTTGCAGAGAGAAGTAAGATATAGAAATTAAATCAAAATATGACAAGGCAAGTGAGCTATTGGAGAAAATTGTATCTAGATTTATTCTAAAAGAAAAGAAAGTGCTATATCCAATGGGCATGCTAGACTGGTTGTAACAAAAATGGCTTCTCTATCATTTACATAACAAATATATCCTAATCTAGATGCTTTTGAATGGTATAACTCAGTTAACGTTGATACATCAAGAATTAATGTATTCTCACGTGTATGCTCTGTATAGATTTCCTGGAATATTCTGATCACCCTAATAAGCCTAATATTCTGGTCATTTTATATATAAAAGAGTCCTCCTCACTCCCTCTCCCCACTCCCATTCCTGAGACAACTGGTTTGCACATTGCCTTGTTCCAAAGCTAATCTTCATTTTTTTCCCCTCTTCCAGAACTGTCCAGGTTGTCCTCCAAATATTACTTAATAAGTACTTAAGAATTGTATCTAATAGCCTGAGAAATATTGATTACAAATCTTTTGTCAGGGATAAGTTCAACTGACGAATTAAATTAGTAATACAGACACTTTATTTGAGATAGTGACCTGTTTGAAGGGAAATTCTGTCAAACTTTCTATAATTTGTCAAGTAATATTGCAGTGTTGTAAAAAAACACTCCACAGTATACAGTCCAGATAGATTTTGAATAACTCTCCTTCTGTACTTCTTTCAGAAACCTACCAATTCTTATGTTCTGATTTGATATCAGTCCTCCCAGGCTACCCTTACCCAGTAAAGGCTTTGTTACATATTAAGTCTACATGGCTCAAGGAACTCTTAACCCCCAGTTGTCCAACACATTGAAGCATGTAAATTAGGTTGAATTTACTAATCTGTGGCCACTTCCCACAGATAAGCCACCCAAGTTTCAGTCCTCCAGCATCCGAGGGTGTAGTTTACTCTCCACCAACCCTTCTGTGTGGACAACTCACAGTTGTAGCTCCTAGTTAGGCCTCTGCACACCAGCCTATTAGTGCCATCACAGCTGTGCAGGCCAGGTACACTCAGAGGTTTTTAGCTTGAACATGCAACTGCCCTGAACTCAAATTAACACTAATGCTGATCAACACAGGAGATGTTTAAAGTGTAATATGTAACAGGACCTGAATTCAACGATCCTCTAATTATCCATTTTCTCTGACATGCTGCTCTTTTTTCTGATGATGTTCAGACCTTCTTTATTTTATTCGTCTGTTTTTCATTATTCTTTTTTCATCTAATCTCCCTACATCTTTGATCAGGGCAAAGAAAGATAAAAGCTACAGATCACCACAAGCAAGGAGTACATCAGAGAGCTTTGGACAAATCTAAACAAATTTAATTGGCAGAACTTCAAGAAAATCATGTCACGGTGCTGAAGAAACTAGCTTTACAAATTTTGGAGTGGCTGAGCATATCTACATGTGCACCCCACCACATAATTGGTAATGCACAGTTATTTAGTCCTTACCTTATCAAGTACTAAATGACTGAGCTGTATTTGCCAGGACAGTAATCCTTGTGGTGCAAGGGTTGCTTTTGACCCTACTGTGCAGTAGCAATGAGCTACTGTGCACTAGCTCATTGCTACTACACAGTAGCAGTAGCATCATCGTTATTTCCAGCTGATGCTACATCGCAAAAGCAACAAGCTACATCACTATAGCTTATCACTATGCCAACATTGCACCTCATTTAGATGCGCCTGCTTGCAACACTATTTGAAAAGCCATGAGCCAAAGTCTCAGAAGATTAGAGATGAGCTAACATAGTTATTTTATAATCTGCTCCGTAATTTACCAGCCATTGAAGTCAGTCTGACCAGTTAATAACTTTTGCATCTTCCTTCTGCTCCCTTTTTCATATTGAAACTGATTTGTAAACACGCATAAAAGGAAGGCATGATTACTAGCAGTCAACATGGACTTATTAAAAACAAATCATAACAAACCAACTTGATTTCCTTCTTTGGCAGATTAACTTTTTCAGTGCATGGATTGGACATGGTGAACAAAATAGCTGGACTTTAGTAAAGCCTTTGATACACCAAGCTAGAGAAATGTGAGCTCAACAGATCTACTGTTAGGTGGGTATATAATTGGCAGAATAATAGCAAGAAAAGAGTAACTATAAATTGATCAATGTCAGAAGGGCAAAAGGTTTTAAATGGAGTTCTTCAAGCCCATATTCTAGGTCTGTTGTTGTACAATGCCTTGATGGAGAAAGAGAAAGCTTCTTCATATTTACAGGTGATATCAAACTAGGAGCAGTAAACATTTTGGAGGATAAACTTAGCATTCAAAAGGACCGTGATAAACTGGAGGACTGGACACTATGAAATGAATTGAATGAATGAATGAAAATCAATAAATAAATTCAGCTTATACCTCAGAGAAAACTTCCTAACTGTAAAAACAATAGAGCAGTTGAATAAGCTACATATGGAAGTTATGGGATCTCCTTCATTGGAAGTTGTCAGGAGGAGGCTGGACAACCATTTGCTGTATTATTATAAGAATAGTGATTCCTGCATTTGTGCAGGGGATTAGACCAGTTGTCTCGTCCGCTTCTTTCACCTTATGATTTTATGATCTTTCTTCCCTTGTTTTAATGACTGTTAGTGCTACTTAAAAATACCCTTAGGTTTTCTAGACACCCATTATATTAGTATCTTATGGCTTTTACTAATACACCTGGGATAAAACAACATAAATTCAGGGAACAGTGACAATAATGTCTTCCTATCAAGTTTGGTACATTGTGTGATCAATTCTATTTACAACTTTTACTTTCCTGTGATGTGTTGTGGTATAGGTTTTATGTTACAGTATCTTGCCTGTTTCTTAGATGGAGAAAATAGTTTATTTTTCTCTTTGAGAAATGATAGTATTTTATTAACTGTCCTAAATGATTTCCCAACTTGAAAATGTTCCATTTCTGTTTTGGTAAGTTAGCAATTTTTTTGTTCATGTAAAATATTTATTGTTTTGTCTCTGAATTTTTCCTTTCTCTGATTCTACTTGATTAATATTTAACTGTTGACTGATACATTTTTCTCAAGCTCCAATATTTTATTTTCTAATGCTTACCATATGGTAAGCTGTTTCTTTTATATGATTTCCCTGCCTTGTTTCCTCATCTTCCATTGCTAAAATGTAAACACAGATGTTTGTATACAGTGGGTGCTGTTACTATTTCAATGCGCTGAGACAGCACTCCAGGTTTTGTTTTCCTTGCAGCTATATTAAGTTTAACCCACATATTTATTGGCATGATTCTCTCAGTTTTGCATTGGCATGCCTTTAGATAAACATAGTTTAACTTTGTGTCTATTTCAGATAACCTTGTGATCTGGGAGACTCATTTTCCTCAAATATTCATTAAAAATAGTTATTTAAGTTCTGCTCTTGCACCAACAAAATTAATTGGTACCTTGCCACTGACTTCAATAGACACAACATTAAGCCCTACCATGAACAAAGCTGCTGTACAAGACCACTGTGTTTTGCAAAAATAGCCCTTAGCTGATCTTTCAATGTGATTTTTCAAGGTTTTGCCTGCATCTGTTGTGGCAATTACTGTCTCTGGATTTTCCTGAAAGTCATTTAGGTCTAGGTAAAAAATGGATTTGTTGTAGAAACAAATAATTCTACTGCACATTACTGTTGCTGGCAAAAATGGGCTAATGTATGAATGTGAAGTAGAAGTAGTCTAATGCGTATTAACATCACAAAAAAAGTGTGCGCCAGCGTTACTACACAGTAGCATTAATTACAGCATATTAAATTAGTACTTGTAATTACAGGTATTAAACTTAATGTACCATAATTACAGTGCATTAATGAATGGACAGATGTGCCCTTTGTTTGTTTGCTTGTTTTGCATGGTAGCATCCCCTTAAAAATTAGAGTGCTTGCTTTCAGTACACAAACTGGAGGCGGGGAGGGGAAAACATATGTGGAAGATTTTTTTTTTCAGTAAGCTTCAACAAGCTGAACATTTTCAATTTTAGGCTTTTAGGGAAAAATGCAAGGGGAGGAGGAGCATTTTGAATTGCACACTCACATGCACTGAAATGGCCTCACAGAAAAAAAATCAATTTCCATCTCTTATAAGCTTCTCTTTATGTTGGCTGCACATACAACGGTTAGCATTTCACAATCAGGCTAGGATTACTGTTAGTGTTCCTACCCGTGTTTCTCTCAGACAGATCTCTGACTATAGCAATTGCATTCTGGAATTATTTGCCACTTTACTTAGGGACAATGATAAATAGATAGACAGCTTACAGGAGTATAGATGGGTTGCTGAAAACCATTTGGCCCAGTTCAAATGTGTATCTGCATGATTAATGCCAACAACAACTGAATGAGATCCTGTCTGATTTGGTTGAAATTTGGTAAGGAAAAACCTGATTTGGTTGAAATTTGGTAAGGAAAAACTTCTTTATTGTCCAAGTCTCCAAGGCCTGGAATAGGCTTCCTCCAGAGGTGATGCAAGCACCTACTCTCGACTCCTTTAAGAAGCATTTGGATGCTTATCTTGCTGAGATCCTATGACCCCAGCTGACTTCCTGCCCCTCTGGCAGGGGCCTGGACTCTATGATCTTCCAAGGTCCCTTCCAGCCTTAATGTCTATGAAATCTATAAAAGTAGTTATTAATGAGCAAATTATTTAAAAAACAGAAAAAAGAACCTGAAAAAAAAAAACATATCTATATTTTCTCTTTAAATGACAGGCTGACAATGAGAAATGGGGGACTGGAGGACCACAAATATAAGCTCACAAAATAATTAGAAAATGCATTATCCTAAAAAGGCAAGGGGCAGAGAATGGGAATCAGCATTTTTAGGTTCTTTACCCATTTACTTTTACAGATTTCATAGACACTAGGGCAGGAAGGGGCCTCGGGAGATCATCGAGTCCAGCCCCCTGCCCCAAGGGCAGGAAGTCAGCTGGGGTCAAAGGATCCCAACAAGATAAGCATCCAAATGCTTCTTAAAGGAGTCGAGAGTAGGTGCTTGCACCACCTCTGGAGGAAGCCTATTCCAGGCCTTGGAGACTTGGACAATAAAGAAGTTTTTCCTTACATCCAGCCCAAAATGGCCTTGGAGGAGTTTGTGACCATTTGACGTGGTCATTGCTTGGGGCACTCTGGTGAACAGACATTCCCCCAGATACTGATGCACACCCCTGATGTACTTATAGGCTGCCACCAGGTCACCCGTGAGTCTGCACTTTTCCAGTGTGAAGGGTCCCATGGCTCTCAGTCTCTCTTCACGAGGCCTATTCTCCTGTCCCCTGATCATGTATGTGACTTTCATCTGAACTCTCTCAAGTTTCTCCACATCCTCCCTGAATTGTGGAGCCCAGAATTGGATTCAGAATTCTAGCTGTGGCCTCACCAAGGCTGAGTACAAAGGGATGATGACATCCTGAGATTTGCTTGAGAAGCATCTATGGATGCAAGCCAGAGTTCGGATTGCTTTACCAGCTGCAACATCACATTGGTGGCTAATGTTCATCTTGTGGTCAATCATGACCCTCAAGTCTCTTTTGGCCTTGGTGGTAGTGAGTGTAGCACTGCTGAGTCTATAAGCATACAGTGGGGAAGGGAGGGTGTTTCCCCAAGGTGGTGTATCTTACATTTGTTGGTATTGAATGTCATCAGGTTTGTATCTGCCCACTTTTTCAGCTTATCCAAGTCAGCCTGGATCATCAGCTTATCCTCAGGTATAGAAGCTTTACCCCAAAGTTTGGTATCATCGACGAACTTGGCCAGTCCACTCCTGATACCAGTATCCACATCATTAATAAAAATATTAAAGAGATCAGGTCCGAGGATGGGGCCTTGGGGAGGGTGACATAATTGTGGGAGTCTACTATAGACCTCCCCACCAAGAGGCAGAATTAGATCAGAACTTCAATAGGGAACTGGTTGAGGCCACATGCTCACAGTGCGTGATTGTCATGGAGGAAATCAGCTTACTTGACATCTCTTGGGATGAGTGCATGGCCAAATCAGACAAGTCATCCAGTTTCTTGTTTTGCATTGATGACCTCTACCTAACACAAGAAGTCTATGGGCCAACTAGGGGAGAGGCATTGCTTGATCTGGTCCTGGCCAAAAAGGAGGACCTGGTGAGCAATCTGAGGATCAAGGGGAAGTTTGATGACAGTGACCATGATTTCATCGCCTTCTCAATTCACCAAAGAGCAGGTGAATCCCACAGTAAAACCAAAATCCTTAACTTTGGGAAGGCTGACTTTTGCAAATTCAAGAGATTTAATAAGTCAGGCAATTAGCAGACATATACCCCTAGATAAGGGACTGCATGAGGAATGGTCATCTTTCAAGATCATAATCCTTGAGGCACAAGGGAAAGGTATTCTATATCACATGAACTGTAACCAATGGAACTGTTGGACCTCATTAAATGCAAAAGAGAAGCCTACTCCAGTTGGAAAATGGGAAGCTTCACCAAAGAAGACTACTCAGCACTCACTCATACCTATAGGGAGTAGTCCAGAAAAGCCAAGGCACAAATCAAATGCAGGCTAGCTTCAGGGATCAAGGACAACAACAAAAAATCCTTCTTTAGATATATGGGAAGTCAAAACAAGAATAAAGATAACATTGGGCCCCAACAGGATCAAATGGGGCAGCTGACACCTTGAGAATCTGGACATTTACAAGTCCATGGCTCCTGACAGAATGCACCCAAGAGTCTTGAAGGAGCTGGCAGACATCATAGCACCGCCCCCCCCGCAAAGATGTTTGAAAATTTGTGGTGTTTGGGCATGGTCCCAGAAGACTGTAAAAGGGTCCCGATATTTAAGAAAAAGAGGAGGAAGGATCCGGGGAAGTATAGACTACTCAGTCTGATATCAATCCCTGGAAAAATCCTATGGAAAATTGTCAAGAGATCCATCAACACCAAACTAACAGAGGGCAAGCTTCTGAAGGCCAGCCAACCTGGCTTGGTGACTGGCATGTCTTGCCTCACCAACTTCATCTCCTTCTATGACCAGGTGACATAAGCCCTGGACAAGGGAGATGACATGGATATCATATATCTGGAATTCAAGAAAGCCTTTGACCTAGTTCCCCATGATGTCCTCATGGCTAAGCTGGGGAACTGTGGCCTTGATCATCTTACAGTCTGATGGCTAGGTAACTGGCTACAGGATCAGACCCAAAGAGTAATAGTTGATGAGACCAAATCCACATGGTGCTGGGTGATCAGTAGAGTCCCTCAGGACTTGGTACTTGTGCCGGTACTCTTTAACATTTTCATTAATGATCTGGAGTCAGGAGTCAGATGTGAACTGGCAAAGTTCATAGATGACACCAAATTATGGGGGAGGGCTGTCACAGTGCAGGACAAGTTGGGGATATAAGCTAACTTAAACAGGCTCTTAAGGTGGGCTGACCAAAGCCAGATGGCCTTCATTGTTGAGAAGCGTGAGGTTCTTCACCTCGGTAGGGAGAACCCTTAGCACACTTACAATCTCTGCAGTGCTATACTTGCTATTATCATGACCGAAAGAGACTTGGGGGTCCTGATAGACCACAAGATGAATATGAGTCACCAATGTGATGCTGTGGCTGGCAAAGCAAGCCAAACTCTGATGTGCATCTATCGATACTCAGGTAAAACCAGGGACATCATCCTCCAGCTTTACTTGGCCGTGGGGAGGCCATACCTGGAGTTCTGAGTCCAGTTTTGGGCTCCCCACTTGAGGAGGGATGTGGAAAATCTTTTGAGAGAGTCCAAAGGTGAGCCACTTGTACTATCCAATGCCTGGAGAGAAGGCTGTACAAGGAGAGACTGAGGGATTTGGTACTCTCCAGTTTGGAAAAAAGAGAAGGCTCAGGGGTGACACGGTAGTAGTCTATAATTATATAATAGGGGTACATAAGGACCTGGGAGCTGTTCACCAAACTTCCCCAAGGGATAACAAGGTCTAACAGCCACAAACTCCAGGAAGACTGATTTAGACTAGACATAAGAAAAAAAATTTTATGGTGCAAGTGTCCAGGGTCTGTAACAGACTCCCTCTGGAGGTGGTACAAGCACCTACTCTAGACTCTTTCAAAAAATGGCTGGATATTTTTCTTGCTGGGATCACTTGATCCCAGCTGACTTCCTGCCTGGAGGGAGGAAGCAGCTGGAGTCAATGGTCTCATGAAGTCCCTTCCAGCCTCTAATATCTATCTGGTGAACTTTGCCAGTGTGCTTTTCACCCACACACCCAGGTCATTGATGAAGATGTTGAAAAGCAGTGGTCCAAGTACCAGGCCCTGGAGGAACTCACTGGCTACCTTCTGACCTGGTGACTGCCTATAAGTACATAAGGGGTGATCATCAGGATCTGGGTGAACATACCAGAATGCCCCCAGGGATAACAAGGACCAATGGTCATAAACTCCTCCATAACCCTTTTAGGCTGTACATAAGGAAAAATTGCTTTACTGTCTGAGCCCCCAAGGCCTAGAATAGACTTCCTCCAGAAGTGGTGCAGGCACCTACTCTGGACTCATTCAAGAAATTATTTAGATGCTTATCTTGCTGGGATCTTTTGACCCTAGCTGACTTCCTGCCCTTGGGGCAGGGGGCTGGACTTGATAATCTTCAAGGTCCCTTCCAGCCCAAATGTCTATGAAATGTATTAAATCATACACTACAAGTCAAGCACCTACTATAACATATTTTTTATTTTATTACAATTTTTTTTTCATGATTTGTGTTTTCAAACTGTATATAGAGGTAATTGCATACTATGTCAAAAATAAATTTGTAGTCTTCTATATTGTGTGGGGGTGGGGTGCATGTGTGTATGGTGGGGGGTGTTTATGAGGGCTTGTTAGAGGGTGTGGCTGTGTGTGGGGAGGCATAGGATATTTGGGGGTGTATATATGTCAGGGATTGTGGAGCCAGAGTGTAGATGTGTGGCATTTGTGGGGTGTGAAGGAGGGGGGGACCCCCTCACACTTCCTCCTATGGTGTAGCAGCAGTGGCAGCAGGTGGGGGTGCTAAGGGCACTGGTACCCTCTGGAGTACAGCTTTAGTCAACACTGCACATAATGGCAACTGCAGCTGGACCAGCCACTGCTATCATCGCTACTCCCTGCCATGCATACGTAGCTCCCACATTTGTACACCACTGGAGGGCAGCTCCCCATGCTGGACCTCTCTGCTTTCACCACTCACCTCTGTGTAGGTCCCAAGACTCCACAGGGAATCAGGGGCTGGGGCTTCTCTCCACTTCTGCCAGAGTCCCAGGACTTGGATGGCAGGAAGCAGGGTAGGCAGCTGGCTCCAGTGCGGGGAGATTCCATCCACTGGCATGAGAATGTAGGGGCTGTCCTTGCTTGGTATGGAGTGCCAGCAATAGAGATGGCCCAGCTGGACTGCACTTGCCGTGATGTGCAATGCTGACTTCAAATCTAAGCACAAAATGAATTGTCAGCAAATGGTTGGTTCAGAGGACAGGTGAAAGTTAAAGGATGGCTTTCTCTTCTTTCAGTCAGACCAATTTAATCCTTTGATATGAAAGAATAAAACTTTTCTTCTTAAACATGCCAGTCTTTTTCAGTGTTCCAGATGACTAAGTCTCATTATGTCTGTCTGGTTCCAAACAGACAGAATCAGGTTTAATTTGTATTTATTTAATATTATTTCAGTAGCTAAGTGTTTATTTTCATTATGCCTTTATTAAACTTTTCTTTTCTGAACCGGTTGTTTTATATATCTCTTATTTGTTATGTTCAGTTCCTGATACTTGGCTATTATTTTAGGACATTGTCACAAAAAAAAACTCTCTCAAGGTAGTTGTAACAATTACATTAGCTATCAGGACCTCATCTGCTGTTTCTGTGTCCTATCTCTCCTATATCAAATGAGGCAACAAGCACATTTGTTGTAGTTATGTTATGTTTGTTCCAAGAAATAGAAATGAATGTTAATGGTGCAAAAGGTCATCCAATAAAGTGGGAGGTCTGATATAGTGTCATATGCTATGGTAGAAGTGAACTTTTCTAATCTGAAAGAAAGTTGAGATAATTTATGCATAAAATATAAAAGAACTATATCCATATGGAAATGTTGTTCTCAAGTAAAGCACATAAAGTCACTGGTCCCCTGAGTTAGAGACCTTTCCTTTAAACTAGTAACAAAGGCAAAGAAAGATTAAACCTAAAAGAAAACCAATCAAACAGAAGTAAGCTGATAATGTTGGGGTTGATCAGCCTCTGATTTAGAAATAATTGGGAATTTTATAAGTTTCAGATGAGAGGCTGCCTCAGAGTAGTGTATGGAAAATTTCTTTGGAAGTGTTTTGTATTTACTGAATATTTACAGAAATGACCCAACATAATCAGTGTCAAAAAAATCAAATTCTAACCTTTGCCATGGCTTTTAATCCTATCTTAGTATTTCTATCATTATTTTCACTACTAAATGTTTTAGACTGACAAATTCATTGACCTCTTTTAGCATCTGATTTTTTGTTAAGAAGCTGATACATAAAAACAAATCTTATTTCTAGTGTTGATCTGACTGGTAAGAATAAACCAGGAAAACTAAGACTCTTGTGTTAGTTCCGAGTAACTAGAAATAAGAAATATCTATAGTTTTAGCTATAGTTCTACCACACTCCCCAACATTTTGTCAATTTGAGTTGGACACCACATCCAGATTATTTCCTGCTATTCTAGGGTTGAAATTAAAATGAAAAACCCATTACAGAAGACCAAGTGTTTATGTTCAGAGGAGGGAGAAAAATGCAACAAGTATGCACCTGTGGCATTTTCTTCTCTTGATTTATTTATTTATCCATAATTTATACTGTCCTTCCCAACAAGGGCTCAGGGGCAGCTTACAATAAGAAAACAGGATAAATGAAAAATAGATCAGGAGGACCAAAACAGCTTACAATTGAGCTAGAAAATCAAGATTAAACAGAGCCCCTTAAAGAATATCTCAATCTAGTTTTGTTTGTTGAATGTA
The DNA here is from genome assembly GCA_030014935.1 of Caiman crocodilus. NCBI lineage: Eukaryota > Metazoa > Chordata > Crocodylia > Alligatoridae > Caiman > Caiman crocodilus. The sequence goes on from JAGPOW010002673.1 coordinate 14,847,032, forward strand.
TTTTTATTCCTATTCCTAAAAGCCTTCTCAAAAAGCACCCACTTCCACACATTATCCTCTTCTTCCTCAACTAATATAAAAGAATCAAAGAAAGTTAGGGTTGGAAGGAACCTCAGGAGGTCATCTGGTCCAACCCCCATGCTCAAAGCAGGACCATCCCTACCTAGATCATCCCAGCCAAAGCTTTGCCTAGCAGGGTTTTGAAAACCTCCAAGGATGGAGCTTCCACCACCTCTCTGGGTAAACTGTTCCAAGAATTAACTAACCTCCTGGTCATAAAATTCTTCCTAATATCTAATGTAAACTTTCCTTGCTGCAACTTGAGACTATTTTTCCTTGTTTTGTCATGTGCCACCACTGAGAACAGTCTAGCTCCATCGTCTTTGGAACCCTCTTTCACGTGGGTGACTGGTGCCTCCAACTGGGCAAGGTCAGCTACCAGACAAGGTCCCACCATGGCTAATCATGCTGACTGGGGGCATGGGGTTCACCCATAGCCGATCGTGCTGACTGCCCCCCACCCCCAGTCAGCACAATCAGTCACCCGGAAACTGTGGGAATTGCTTTCCCTGGTGCCACCACTCCTCAGCTGGAGCACTCAGGGAGCACCAGCCATCTTGCCTGCCACCCCCCACCCTTCACCTAAGCAGGAAATGTTGACTGTCAGGGGATGCACCAGCACTCTTGGGTGGTGCACGTATACCCCCTGCACCCTCTACATGTTGCCATTGCCTTTTCAGGTAGTTGAAGGCTGCTATTAAATCCCCTCTCATTTGCCTCTTCTCTAGACTTAATATCCCCAGTTCCCTCATTCTTTCCTCATAAGTCATGTCTCCCAGCCCTCACCATTTTTGTCACCCTCTGTTGGACTCTCTCCAACCTGTCCACATCCTTTCTGTAGCGAGGGGCTGAAGATAGGGGAGTAATCACTTTCCTTGGCCTACTGGCAACACCCCTACCAATGCAGCCCAGTGTTAGGGTAACCGTCATTCAAACTGTTGGGGATCATTGAATCTGCAGCTGAAATAAGGCTTTGATCTGTGTCGCAGGAAAGTTGCTGGTCACGAGGCAAAATGATGTATTAAAATAACCTTGCAGATGCTTAGGCAAGTAGTTTTAACCATATAATAAAATTGCTATGAAACATCTATATATCTATGTATGTATATGTACGTATGTATATATGTATGTATGTATGTATGTATATGTATGTATATAAAAGAGATATAACATTTGTCTATATTAAGTAACCATTTTCATTGTGGTAACCATTTTTTTTCTAGAAAAAGCAGCAATTAAGTCTGTGTGCTGTGAACCAGCTACAGCAAGGGATGAGATAAGATAAAGGGGCCCAAAAAGGGAGAAGATGGCACAACCTGGGACAAGAAAACAGGTTGGAATGTGAAAGATAACATATAGCCAAGATGAATATATGCAAAGGGGTGAATGGTGATTGGTAAAGAAACCTCCAGAGTCTGTCCATTGACCGAAAGAAGAGGGTTCATGGCCTTGAACACGTGCTCATAGCAAAAAGGCATGTAAATGAATGAAATGCATAGGCCATCCCATGCTAATGAAGCAAACAATAAGCAGAAGTGGAGCTTGAGAAGCGAGGAGAAATGTGTAGAACCAAGGTGAGACAAGCATGGAGTAAATGTTAATGAGTATAAACCAAAGTGTATAAATGTAAGAGGAACCTATTGTTTGGGGATGCTTCCCATATGCTGTTGGTGTGGGAGCTCACCCGAAGCTGTCTCCATTCTAATAAAAAGCTGTTGCAAGCAATGTGTGCTGGTGTTTGCTCCCTGCTTTGATCTGGCTAATGAGTAACAGGATCCACAGGTAATTGGACCATCGTCTCCCTAGGCACTGCATGGAGTTGGGGTCTAACATCTTGGTGTAGATGGCAGGATTCAACACACACTCGGAGGGGACTGATCATCCCATCCTACCAGGGTAAGGCCTAGCATGCTTACTGGGTTCTTTTGGGCCTGGGTCACTTGATATGTACTAGGTTCTCTTGGGCTGGCTCAACTATTGTACCCTGTCTTTTACCTTTCCCCAGTAGTGTGGCAGTGGGTTCAGAGGCTTTTCCTCTTTGTGTGTGGGGTCAGGGTGACCTCCCTGATTTTACTGTGGACTGGGTTAAACAGAATGAGGGTCCACTGCAGGGGCACCAGGAGAATCCATCCAGCCCAGCTTGGAGTGTGGCCTGAGAGTGGGCTGAGGGAATTTTAAGTGAAAAAGCTTGGAAGCAAACCTTCCAGAAAGCAGCTATCCTCTAAGCATTGTCTTGGGGTGTTCAAGTCTTATGGCTCAATTGTCAGGAACACAAAAGGCTTTGTCAAGAAAAGGATGCTCTTATTTGTCAAAGATATTGTAGCCCAGCAGCAACTACTCAATCATGCTTTAGTGCTTTCTGTTGAGATGAAAGAAAGAGACTCAGAATAGTTGTGAGGTGCAAAGCATGAGATTGAATCTCTCAAGTCTCTTATCGATAAGATGCAGGTAAAATGTGAGACTCTGGTAAATAAAGCTGATTCCCAGAGTGTCGTTGTTCTAAGTGACAACGTGCTGCCCACAGTAACACCATCCACACCCCTTCTTTACCCATCCCTGTACCCCCACCTATTCTTCCTGATCCCCCTGACTTACTCAGCAGATGTGCACGCTGTTGAGTGAACTGTATACCTAGCCCCTCACATTGGTGAAAGAGAAACTTTGCAGCCTGCTGACCAAAGACGAGTGCATTGATCTGGTCTAGCCCTGCCTGCAGGGACTACTCAAATGTAGTGCATTAGAATCACTGCTCCTAGCTGTATAGAGCAAGAAGCATTATGAGCTCAATTAGGCCCTATGCCTTTAGAATGGAACACCTGGACCCAGTAGCTAGCAAAGGCAGAAAAATGTGTTGCTCTGCTTTCATGTAAAGACTTGGCTGAAATTTTACCTAGGTCTGGAAAAGAAATCAGTCATTGGCAACCCCGAATGACAGACATGAAAGCTCTTCGGAATTTATACTGTGGACCAAGGAGCAAGTCAAATGTGCCCTCTCGCGAAGGAACATCCTCGAGATATAAATGAATGAGTACAGACTTGGGCCCAAGTATGGGAAGATCCTCTAGCTGCACAATGGTCATTGCCCCTGGGGAGGGAGGCAACAATAGGGCCCACTGGTTGTTCTATACATGGATACAGCTAGCGCCCTCAGAATTAACCACTATGCTATAAATGCAGGATGGAATGTTACAAGCTTGCATTTTGCATAATTACATTGATTGAGCCAAAGCTTGGTGGTGATTACGACAAACTACCCAAGCCCAGCAGAACCAGGAGGTTGCAGAGTCCAAGATGCAGCTCCACTGATTGGAAAGCATGGTGGAAGTTTTAGCTGCAAAGCTTGTCAGCTCCTCCATCAAACCATGTGTTGAAAATTTTAGTCATGAAAAAGGCAAGTGAAAAGGTAACAACAACAAAGGCCTCTGGGAGTGACCCCAATGAGTGTGCCCAGCTATAAATTTTCCCAATAGAATGACATGTTTCAAATGTGGCACCCCTCACCCAGCACCTCAGGTTCTGACTTTCGTTTTAGGGCCTGAAAATCCCCCTGTGTCCCTCCAAAACTAGGACTGTGCCTCCGGTGGTCCTAGTCAGTGTCTCCCATTCCAATTCAAGCAGAATGGGAGACCCTGGATCCGGGGCTGAGTAGAAGGAAGAGCACCTAAAATTTCAGTAAAACCATCTCACCTATGGAGGGGGAGGGAAAATCCCTAGTCTCATTTTCAGGAGCCACAGGAGGCTCCAATCAAAGTTGGAAGGTGATACGTTTAGTGTCAGCGAACAACCTGCATTACCAAGTGCAAAAGGTCCGATTGGCATAGACGTGTCATCCACCCCTTAGTATTATTGGAATGCCCTGTTTACAACATTGTTGCATAGACTTATCCAACCAGCTTGTATGGGTAGTCACAGGAGGCTCAGCACAGCAACCTATGGCGTTAGCCTGCTGTTCCATCAAAGCACTTAAACCCGCAATCCTTCCCATGGGTTAGAAGACAAGGAAAACTTGGGGGCTGCTGGCAGTTTAGATGCAGGTCTGCTAAAAAAATCAAGAACCAGTCCAGATTCTAGGAGGAGTCCCCTCTAAATCACTTCAATTCCCAATCCCAAGGGAAGCAGTTCAAAGGATCTCCACAGTCATTCAAACCTTGTGAGAGCACAAAATTATTCAACCCCAGGTGTCATAGTGTCATAGTATCTAGGGTCAGAAGGGGCCTAAAGCAGGCCATCTAGTCTGACCCCCTGCCAATGGCAGGATTGAGTGCCAGGGTCACAGGACCCCAGCCAAGTACCTATCTAATCTACTTTTGAAGATACCCAAGGTAGGAGCAAGAACAACTTCCCTAGGAAGTTGGTTCCATGTCCTAGTCACCCTAACTGTGACGTAGTGTTTCCTAATGTCCAACCTAAACCTGCTCTCCAGTAACTTGTGACCAC
>JAGPOW010002673.1:14851927-14903805 GCA_030014935.1 Caiman crocodilus
TGGAACACAGTTTCTAACCTCTTCCCTAATTTATTCATATTTGTTTTGGGGAATGTAATGTCACTTATCTTAAACTGTTGTTACTTTTTTCATTGGTGTTTATCCCTTTTGTGTATATATAGACATCAATTACGTGCCTCCCTTCTCCCCCATGCATCTTCATTTTGCTAGATTAAACAAGTGAAACTCTTTTAGACTCCTTGTATATGACAGGCTTAGATTGGTCACAAAACAGCCCTTCTCTATACCTGTTCCAGTTTGATTTCATCATTCTTGCATATAGGTTACCAAATAGCAAGCAGTATTCTAGAGAAGGGCTAACCAGAGACATTTTACAAGGCACTGATACAGCCCTAAATCTATTAGAAATACTGGATAACCTAGATTTGTATTGCCTCTTTCAATGCTGTATTACATCAGCAGCTCATACACTGTGAACACATAACACAAGATTTTGTTGTTTACTGCCTGATGGATTTACAGATAGTAATCAAAATTCCTCTCAGCTTGAATTTTTTAATTTTTATGGAGAAAAAAAAAGAATGAGATGATATTGTTAGGAAAATTGTATCCTTTTTTAGGCCAGTTGCAATTCAAAAACTCTGTCCAACTCCAGAAGTACCCAGTCACTATAGTATATTTTGTTGTTTTGACTGTTTTAAATGTTTTAATTAATGAAACATAATTTGCTAAAACAGCTAATTCCAGAATATATTATTAGAAATATTGATAATGAAGCATGTGTATGATATTCCATTGTGTTACATCTTATGTGATGTTGCATAATATAATTATTAATAACCAAACCATTTTTTCCATCTATGGTTACTTTAATTTTCAAAAGAATTCTCAGAATAAAAGAAAAAAAAAGATTATTCAATTTATTACTCATTTTACATATTTTTACTTTACAACTACTTTGACATATCTCAATTATTGGATCAAGTAATTGGAATTAAAATGATCTAAACTCATTCAGTGCTATTGAGCTGTTGTCACTTTAACTTTTTGCAATATTAACACCTCTTCTGATTTAGTCACAGATTTTGAAAGGCAGCTACTATTTATGTAATCAGAGCTTCTGGAAAGAAATGATATTTTCCCAACCAGGAAACAACCTGGACCACCTGAAACCTGAGATACTGTTCCTGCCTTTGTCTAAGGTAATGTGCATCATCACAACCTCACAGGAGAGCTGAGACTCCTTACCAGCTAAGAAATGCCCAGAGGGTTTTTTCCAACTATTGACTCTTCTGTGAAATCCTATGAAATATGAACTTTCATTTTTACCCAGGAGAACTTTTTCCATCTTTTTTCTGGTTCCTAATGAAGGGTGTTTGTGCCTCAAGGCTTGCAATTAAACTTTGAGATGTTTTTGCAAAAATTGTGTTGGTCTAATGAAAGATATCACCTTTGTCCTCAAGCTCCGATTACTGTTTCCTCTAGAGCCATATAGCTACAACCTGGATAAATGAGCTATTTTTTATACTGCATTTCTCAACACAGAAAGGCAACAGACAAACAAGAAAGATGAAACAGCAGTCATTTTGAAAGTGGCGGACAGATAAGGAAGGAACAGCTTCAATGGCAACTGAAGAGGACTGCCCCAATGTTGTCAATATTTTTGGACCTAATATTTTACAGAATTCTTTCATCTTACTGATATACTGCAGCTGGAAGCCTTGAATACTTTATATGGAGAAAAAAATATTCCTGTCCTCTATTTTCAACTGTTTACTGGATATAAAGAGACCAGAAAAATTACCACACACATTTACATTATGTTGGGTTTTTTTCACCACAACTCAGTTTAAAAAAAAATGGAAGAATCTGTGGGAGAGGAGAGTAGCAGCTCAAGTCTATGCTGTATTGCTTTTTTAGTTCAATGTTAGACAACAATTGAAAGCTATATTTTATGTATGGATTTTTTTCTAAAATGTTCATATTTATTATGCAAAAGATGCAAAAGAAAAAAGAATCAAAATAGGAAAAAGAAAAGCAGGAAGAGAGAGAGCAATTCAAACTGTAGCTAAAATAGTTCTTTAAGAAATCTGTATCAATAGTAAGACCCCCCCCCACAAGACTAGGAAGAAGTTGCTGACTTACCTTCTTTTAAATGTCTTGGTTATAGCAATACTAAAGAATATATCAATCCCCATCACGAATCATCCACAGCTTGATGGAATAAAAATGACTTCTCTTCTTTACCTATATATATTCTCCCTGGTGGTGGCCTTCTCACTGCGGGGGCTGAGACCCTGGCCTTCACCGTGTGCACTCTTTCCATTGCCAGGTCATGATCCAGCTGGAGGCTCAGGGGTGCCCGATAATACCTTATCATGGGGCCCTAGTGAAGATTTTTCTATACACTGGGGGACCTGCAGTGCTTCTGGTGCCCTGTCCTGGGGCACTTGCATCATGAGACAGGGCCATGGGCCCCCCCATGGGCCAGGTGGGTAGGGTATCTGTGGGTACCACTGGAAAGAGGGGTGCCCCTACCACCAGTGCCACAGCCCCTCAGACCCCCCTGGTACCCCAGCCACAGCCACAAGCCTATCTGTGAGCTCAAGGGACCCCACCCCCCAACCAAGTTTAGAAGAGTCCCAGGGAGGGCAGCAGCAACAGGGGGAGAGAGGGAGCAGGGGCCCCCTGCCCCTAGTCATACCCCCGGCATGGCTGCCTCACCCTCCCAACCTTCACTTTCTCTTGCTGAAGCCCGTCCATCTGACGACCACCCCATGGCTGTGTGAGTGCAGGTCCCCTCCAGGCATAAAGGCAAGAGGAAGACACAGGCACATCTGGAGCCCTCTGCAGTGGAGGACTCCTTTCCCCCTCCCAAGACCACCACACAGCGTGAAGGAGTGGCCAGCCTCCAGGGGTCTCCCAAGCTGTGCCTGACACCCCACCCCTGGGAAAGAACAAATAGGTGATCCCCATGGAGGAGGTTTTGGGGCTGCGGGATAGTCCAGAACAGGAGTCCATGGGGGAAGCCCCTCATTCTGTTGACCAAGGCCTACATTTGATACCACATGTGCCGAGGCCTCCAGCCTGCCCTATAGTCCTTACGTCCAGCTAGCCCCAGAGTCCTGCACCAGAGGGGGTCAGGTAGGGTCCCCTAATCAATGGGCCAATCTCATCAGGAACTCTGTACAGACCCCCTAGGGTTCCAGCTCTACTCCACTGTTTTGTGAAAGAGCCCCACCCCTGCCCCAGAGGACTGGGGAGCTTTTCAAATTCCAACCGTAGTCTGGGGTCCTAGCAGACAGTGGGGTTCAGATGGTGCCTATGGACACCCCTGAGCCCCAGGACCAGCAGAAGGATGCCTAAAAACCAGCAGGCTCCATGGAGCCTTCAGAACTCTCAGTGCCAGTGGTTACCAGGGATGAGCTACTTGCATTTCTTGACCGTGACTGCACCCACTGGTCTGCCAGCATGGTATAGCTATCCTTGGACTACTGGGGAGATTTTTGCAGTCCTTGTCACTGCGAAGGCAGCAGTGGGGGAAGGCAAGGGGCCCAAAATCTGCAATGCCAGGATCTATAGGTGGGTCCACAGTTTCATAGATGTCCTCTATACATATGGGAGGGCGCTACATGGACTGACAAGCATCACACTAGGAGTTGAGGTCCATGAGGTCCCTGCTGAACTGTCTACCCCATGCCCCTCCAGCCATGAGGTCATTTAAGATGGTAACCCTCAATGTTCACAGCTGCAGAAAGGGTCTCCAGAGGTGCTGAGTGCTCTCCTTTCTTGAGGAGGGAGAATACCCATGGTATTCTTTCAGGAGACCCTGATGAATCCAACCAATGAACCAAATTGGCGGCTGTAGTGGGGAGGCAGAGTCCTTTTTAGTCATCTCTCAGCCATCTCTCAGCCTTTCACCTCAGCCATGTGAGGTGGCCACCCTATTCTCCCCAGGCCTGCAGCCAGAGGTTCTCCAGGACATTGAGGTGCTGCCAGGCTGCCTGCTGCACCTCTTGATCTACGTCCTGAACCCTCTAAATGTGTATGCTCCCATGAGGGACCTGGAGTTGGTAGACTTCTTCCACCAGGTGACCACATACATCAGCACCCTCAATCCTTGCAAGTGCCTGGTCCTTGGGGGGAACTTTAATATCACCCTAGATGAGTGAGACCAGTCAGGCAAGAAGCAGAACCAGGCTGCTGTGGGCATCCTTTGGGAGATCCTGATGAACTATTCCCTGGTGGACATCTGACATGCCTGTCACCCCACTGAATCCCCTGCCTTCACCTATGTGAGGGTGAAGGCGGAGCAGGCAAGCCACTCCTGGTTAGACTGGGTTTATATCTCTTTGCTGCACTTTGCCCAGGCCCACTTCTCTGGCATCTAAGTGACCCCTTTCAGTGATCACCACCTTGTCTGGGCCCAGGCCACATTGGGGCCTGGGTATCTGGGGTGGGCCTACTGGCATTTCAGTGCCAGCCTTTTGGAAAATGTGGCCTTCAGGGAGGCTTTCTGGGAGTTCTCGCTGGCCTGATGGGAGCAACAGGCATTTTCCCCTCAGCTCAGAGATGGTGGGATGCGGGGAAGGTGTGCATCTGTTTTTTTTTGACATGGCTACACTCAGGGGCATACCTGGCAGAGGGAGGCGGTTCAGAAGTAGCACTTCCCACTGGAGCTGGAGATGGATAGGTGCCTGGCCACTGACCCAAACAACCCATTCCTCTGCAGTGTTGGGAAAGGCAGGAACTACTTCGTGTTCTGGACGACCACTGCACCCACAGAACATTTGTCTGCTCATGCATCTAGGTCCTTTGGGAGACGGACTATGGATCCTGCTTCTTCTATACCCTGGAGAGGAGGCGGGGGCCAAGTAGTACATCACCTGCCTTCTGGCAGGTGATGACACCCTCCTTACGGATCCAGGCAAGATGCGCCAGCACTGCGGGACTTCTATGAAGAGCTCTTGTCCCTGGATCTGACCAATAACAAGGCCTGTCAGACCCTGTAGGAGGGACTCCTTCAGGTCAGCATGGGTGATCTAGACCGGCCGGAAGCTCCTTTCACTCTGGATGAGTTTTCAGCCACCCTCCACCTGATACCTGGCAATAAGGCACCAGACATCAATGGGCTGATCTCAGAGCTGTACCAGGCTTTCTGGGATATCCTCAGCCTGGACCTTGTTGCAGTCACGGCCAAATCCAAGGGAAGTGGGCAGCTCCTTCTCTCATAGCAGAAGGCCATGCTGACCCTATTGCCAAAGAAGGGAGATGCCCATGACCTAAGGAATTTTCATCCCAAGTCTCTCCTCTGCACAGACTACAGGGTGGTAATGAAGGCCATCTCGCTGCACTTGCAGTCAGTGTTGACAGACATGATCCATCCAGACCAAATGGACATGCTGACCAGATGTTCCATCTCTGTGCAAGCTCTGACCTCCTGGAGCTTGCACACTGGGAGGGCCAGCCTTTCACCCTCCTATCTCTGGACTGGGTGAAGGCATTTGACAGTGGATCACAGGTACCTGACAGGCATGCTGCGGGCCTTTATCTTAGGACTTCATGCAGGCTCTCCAGGTGCTGTACGCCTCTGCAGAATGTTTGGTCAAGCTCAACTGGACCCTGACAGAGCCCATCCCATTCAGGAGAGGGGTGCTTCAAGGCTTATTGCTATCAGGCCAGCCTTGGCCCTGGAGCCCTTCCTCATTCTCCTGTGGAAGGGGGTGGCAGTGTTGATGTTCTGGAAGCCAGCGGTGTAGCTGGTTCTGTCAACGTATGTTGATGACATACTCCTCATGGCCTAGGACTCAGGTGACTTGGCACAGGTGGAGGCCTGCCAGTCTTGTACTCAGTGGCCTCCTCTGCCCAGGTCAGCTGGGTCAAGAGCTTTGGACTGGTGGTGGGTGACAGGTGGCAAGTGGGCTCACTTCCACCCATTCTCCATGGGATCCACTGGAGTGTGGGCTCACTGCTCTATTTGGGGTTCTACCCATCCCTAACAGAACTCTCCTCACTGGAGAACTGGCACCAGGTGGAGGAAAGGGTGGTGGAGTGACTTTAGGCTTGGGCAGGGCTCCTGTGATGTCTCTCCCTGTGTGGGAGAATGTTGGTACTGAACCAGCTGGTCCTGTCCATGCTCTGCCACTACTTACATACCTTGCCTGTGCCCCACGAGGTCCTTCTGGGATTCCAGAGATGGGAGCTGGAGTTTTTTGGGTCAGGAAAGCACTGGGTCACTGCAGAGGTCCTGACACTTCCCTTGTAGGAGGGTGGCCAGGGCCTGGTTTGCTTGCACAGCCAAGTCTTGCAATTCTGCCTTCAGTCCTTGCAGCAACACTTATATGGTGTTGGCAGCCATGTAGTATGGGGTTACCTAGGGCGCACTTTCCTCCACCACCCCTGGGGACTCCAATACAACTGGCAGTTCTTCAGCCTGTGGGACTTCTCCCTGAAGAACTTGCAACGGCTGTCAGATTTCTACCAGGACCTCCTCCAAGCCTGGAGGCTAATCTCTGCCTCTAGGTCCCCCACAACAGTTGCCAAGGGCACGAACCTGCTCATCTAGCCCCTCCCCTCTGGGAACCCCAGCTGGAGATGCCAATGGCAGACTCACTCTGGTTGCAACAAAGGTTGATCCTCTCTGGTGTCACCTATATTGCAGACCTCCTGGACTTTGATAGGCATGAGTGGGTGGACCCTGCTGCTCTGACCCAGCACATGGGTCTACCGAAGACACGTACAATCTGTTGTCTGGTTCAGGAGGTGAAATCTGCCCTACCTTCTGATACCCTTGCCTTTGTTGACCAGGCCTGTGTGTTGGTGATGGTGGTCCCACCCCCCCTGTGTCCTCCAGCCCACTGGAATTTGTCATGGGGCCGGTCATTCACTTGGCTTCACAGCACTCTCTGCTCCACCACCTGAGCTGGCTGGAGAACACCAGACTGGTCCGCTTTTCCAACATCCATCACTACCACCTCTACGCACTCATGCACCACACTGTCCATCATGCCGCCCTCACATCCTGCCTAGACACCAAGTGGTGGACCTGCTGAATGAGGGCATTGCTGGGCCACCCTAGTGGCTGAGTCTGTACTCCATTGTCATCCCATGAGCCACTGGGGACCTCAGCTGGTGGCTCCTCCATGGAGCTATTGCCACAGGCTTGTATGTGGTGAGCTTCATGGATACCCTGGTCTCCTGCCCATTCTGTGGGCAGACGGAGACCCTGGCATGTATGATGCTAAAGTGCACTAGGCTGCAGCTCCTCCAACTCTACCTCCAGAGCCTCCTATTGAGGTTCTGGTTTAATGTCACCCCCCACCTTTTTGTTTTTGGTGACCCCATCCACAGCCCCACCAAGTCCTGGGACCTTCTGCTCAACCTCCTCCTGGCCCTGACCAAGTGGGCCCTGTATTTGACCAGGAAGAAGGCCCTGGCCAAGAAGGTGCCCAGAGACATCAGGGCCACTTTCCTTTTACTTGTCCATGCACATCTCTGGGCAGAGCACCTGTAGGCACTGTCCACTGTCTCCTTGGATGCCTCTGAGGACCGGTGGGTGTAGCCTAGGGGGATCTGCTCGGTGTCCCCCTCAGGCACACTTATTTTCATTTTTTGACCCTTTGATCCACATGACACTCCTACCCTCGTTTTTAATTAGTTGCCCCAAGTACTGTGTTGCATCATCCATCCATTGGCCCCATACATTAGGAGCTATTAGTCAGATACGTGGGCTTCAAAGCCCACAATATTGGGTGATACAAACAGCCAGGAGTTTCTGGGGCTTATCCAATTGGTACCTGGGGACACTACCCCTTGTGCCATCTGAACTGCTGAAGCAGCCCTGACAGAACCCTGCACCCTTTACCCACTGCAGAAGTCTGGCAGTAGGGACTGCTGCCTGGATGTGATCAGTTGCACACCTCCCAGACCTGGATGGGGACTGCACATCCAGTAGAGGCATCTGCACCTCTAAGCCATCTGCCAGTAGGCTGTAGCTGCAGGGTTGGGCTTTGTGCAGCACTATTGTCATGTGTGCCTCTGCCTGGCTATCGAGACAGCTATTGCCTGGAAGATTTTCCCAGTGTGGGGGCCTGCTTTGAACTGATAAAACATGTTCTCCTGGCCCAAACTGTCAAGGAGGTCAGCCACCTTCAGCTAGGTCCAAGATGCCTGCTCTGAGCAAGCAGGGTCCTGCCACTGGCCTCCCTAGCAGGAATTCTGGTGTTCCTTATTGGAAAACTGAAAAATCCCTCAAAAAATATCCAAAAGTCACTGTGTAAAATACCCCCAAATCCGTGTTCCTCTATGATTGAAACAGATGACCATGAGAGAGAGAGAGAAAGAAAGATCATTTGGACAATGTTTTATTGATATATCTACAGTGTTAAAGCAGTTTGGATGCCTAGCAGTGTCTCCATCATCATAATAAAATGAATTATAAATACCTATATGTTTTTTCTGCCCCCCACAAAGGTTACAGCCCCCTGCCAGGAGTTACAGCCCCCAGGGCTGTACCAGGGGCCAAATGGTCCCTGCAGGGGCTGCCACCCTCCTACAGGGCCCACCCCAGTCCCCTGATGGCTGCCACAGCCCCCTGCTCCCCCAGAACCTCCAATGGCTGTCCTGCTTGGCCTCACCCCCTGCTTGCACCCCCAGCCCCCCATGGCTACCCCCCAGCCCCAGGCTCTGACAAATAAAAAACATAAAAGCCTCTACTCACCATAGAAGCAGGGGCTCAAGGGGGGGGGGGCTCCATGGCCTACTGGCAGAGCTGCCTTGGGCAGCACAGGGCAGCAGAGCCTGGGCTGGGCCCATTTCCAGGCCCTGCTATGTGGGCAGGGCCCCAGTGACCCAGACAGGCAGCTAGAACTGCCAGTAAATGCTGAGCATGGGGTTTTTTTGATTTTTTTTTAGTTGTAGGGAGGCTGGGGTGGGAGGACAGTGACTGGAGGGACTTGGGGGTTGTGGCCAGGCAAAGCAGGAATTAGGGGGGCTTGGGAGGCAGGTGGGAAAGGGATTGGGGGGCTCAAGGGGCCTGTGGTGATCCCCACATTGTCCCTACCTGCCTCCTCCCTTACTTACCAGCACAGGAGTTCTGCTGCTGGCACATGCCTGCCCTGGTTGGGCAGGCAGAATGCTTCAGCACCAGGGTGAGGGCCAACCACAGAGATATTTTGGCAGCCAAAAAGTCTCTGTGGAGGACCTAGCCTCCAGTTGCCTCACCTGCCCTGCTTTTATTTTTCTGATCATTTTTTTTGACCCCTGAATATCCAAGGTTCTAATTTTGCCCCCATGCTGCAAACTTGAAGCAGAGAGAACCTTCTCCCATTCCCACAGGTCTCTTGTAGCAAGTTAAAACTTTTAAAGGATTCACCCATAGGCTATAATGGGGAAGATGCCTTGAAAAGATAAGGCTGGGAGGGGACTTGGTAGCAGCTTACTGCTACAATCAGAAGCATACCTCTAGGGCTCAGTGAACTAGGGCACCCTTGGAGAAAACTAGAAGTAATGGTTACAGTCTGGACACCCTAGCTATGAAGTAGTTTTTCCTAATGTTGAGCCGGAAATGATCTTCCAGGAGTTTGTGACCATTACTCCTAGTTTTCCCCAAGGATGCCCTGGTGAACAGTTGCTCACCAAACCCTAAATGTATGTGTGATGGGGCACCAAGTCTGCACCATCACAGAACTTTGGGGGAGTGAAGGAAAGCAGAAAACTTACCTTAGCAACCAGTCCCAGGAGAAAAGGGGTGGGGTTACTCAGATGGGGGAGAGAGAGACCCAGATGAAAACATAAACAAAGAGAGCAGCATGTGCCAAGAGAGAGGGGAGAGAGTACTGGCTGTGAGAGAGACACCAGATGGCTGGGAGGATTTAAAAGAGAAGTAACACAAATTTAGATGGAAAAAGAGAAGAAAGCAGCCAGAAGAAACAGGGAGACAGTACAAGAAAGAGAAAAGGAACAGTAAGAAGTGTCCTGGAGAGACTTACCTGGGAATATGAAGTGAGTTAACAAAGGAGGATTTTGAGTCGGTGAATCTGATACCTGAAGACATTTGAATAACATTCCAGAGACTTAAAATTAGGAGAAAGGAACGAGAGTGGATGGAAACGAACAAAGAAAAGAGAACCCCACAACGTTGAGATCAGTAGTAAATATAAGGTGACTTAGGATTGCTATTTGCTTGAGACCCTTGTGGAGAAGAATGGGACAAGCAGCCAAAAAATGGAGATTTCTCAAAGAGAGAAGGAACTAAGTATATATAAGATATTATTTATTTAAGAGGGAGATAATAGTTGTGCAGAAGTGTTATTTTTTGTTGAACTGCAGACACAGTATCTTCCTCATCTCCCAGGACTGTGTTTATTTCTGTATCTAATTCCAACAAAGTTGTGGCAGGTGAGAAATAAAGGAAATTAATCAGTTCATATTAAAACAACAGATGACAATTTATTTTGCAGGCATAGCTTAACTCTCATAGTATGCTTCTGACATAGCGGTAAGCTGCTACCAACTCCCCTCTCAGCCTTCTCTTTTTCAAGCTGAAGAGTCCCAGGTCCCTCAATCTGCAGCCAGCGGTGCAGAGCCTCAAAACTCAGAACCCCTGTACCAATCTCATTGACAGCTGGCAGGCTCTGCAGCCTCAGAAGGGGCTAGCAGGCCTTAAGCTTTCACACTGCTGCACCTTAACACACATTGTCACCCATGTCACAAGTTTTGCTTGTCCACAGCTTGAGATGCAGTTTCCCCAAACCCCCGCACCTATCTCCTTGAAACTTGGCAGGATTTGTGGTTTCAGCAGGGGCTATCAAGCCTGACATTTTGACCTTGATGTGGCTTAATGTGATATACACATGACATCAGTTTTGCTTTCAGGATTTTGGGGTGCAGTTTCTCCAAACTCCCTGCACCCATCTCCTTGAAACTTGGCACTTTGGTGCCTCAGGAGGGGCTACCATTTCTGTAAGCTTCATCCAAATCTAACCAGAAATGACAAAATTATAGCCTGCTTTGAACTTCCCCATTATATCCTATGGGTGAAACATAGAAAGGGGGTCGAAACGCTAAAACATGCTGATGGAACAAAATGGAACAGCCATTTCAACTCAAAACAAAAGTTGAAATAAAACAGTTTTGTTGAAATGTTGGTCAAAGTGGAATGTTTCCATTTCACAGAGACCTACAAGAAACCCTCTCTCTTTCAAGAAGAGATTGCAAATATTTCTGAAAATATTATGGGCAATAAAATAACAAAACATACTGTATATAAATATAAAGCAGAGCAGTCTTGAGTTATTTGCAGTTTGTTTTTTGATGGTTTATTTGTTGGGTTTTTTTGGAGGGGTTGCATTCATATATTAAAATACCATCACTGAATTTAGATCAGGGATCAGTTTCATGCAGAGGCTCACCTCAGTAAAGCATTTAATATGTTCTTACCTTTCCATTGATGTGCAGTTTCTGTGGACCACAACGATAAATTGGGGCCTTAAAGCTTAGGTGAAAAACATACACATTTGAATTACAGGTCTCTGTGTGTATTATTCCATAACATTTTTTAAAACCTTGCCAAATATATTTAGGTAATCAACAAGCATAACTTTATGTATATATATGGGGGGTTGCACACACATGCATGCATGACAAATGTGAATATGAGGGAACTGCACGTAATCATATAAGGGAACTGAAGTATCTAATGTCTAAAGGGACTCCTTCATTAGCACCAGGATTATCTACCATGAGATTACACAATTAATCAAGAAACAAGTTATAAAGAATGAACTGCTAATATAACAAAATTCCATTTTGGCTACTTTTATTTTGCAGACAAATTTATCTGTGGTGGTTCTGTGCTATCAAGTATGCCTGGTAATATCACAGAATGCTACATTTGCTTACAGTAGTTGATTGAACGAATATCATCTCATCTCATCTGGTAGCATGGTCACACAACAAATACATGTCAATGAAGCCAGTTTAAAAACTACCAACCAACAAATGCAGTGCATGTTGGTGGGAGGGGGACCAGGAGACAGAGAGGGACAGTTCAGGTCCTACTTAGGAATATATGTATTTAGTATATTAATGAAATGTTCTACAATTTATAAGAGTGCTCTAGGCCCACCTGAGAAACTCTTAGAAGTACAATTTATGTCAACACCAAACAGACAAAACTATTACAGACTGGACATGTCTACATGCTATGCTTTACTGTACAGTGGAGCAAATTACTGTGTAGTAAACATTACCATCTACATGTGCAGACACCTACTTCAGTAATTTGCTTTAGTTGGCAGTTAATTTGCTACTGGCAAATGTGACTACCAAATTAACTGTGGACTAATTACAGTACAGTATGGTAGGTGTAGACAGCTGACCAGGAGCAAATTTAGGATCTCCTGTACCAGCATCAGGGAGCTCTCAAACTCTTCTCTGTGACCATAGAATGGGGGCTGGGAGATTGCTCCCCAGTCCTACTTCATGATCATGATTGCAGAGCTGGGTCAGGAAGCTCCCTGCAAGGGGAGAGCTCCTCACCCAGCCTGGAGCTGACTGGTACCTGTCCCTGACTGGGACCATTCCTGGACATCTCTTGGATTCTGTTTAAAGAAACTGTTAAAAATATCAGCTTTCTTGTCTGGCGTGGTCACCAGATTACCATTTGTGTCCTTCAGGGGCCCTACTTTCCTGGTGCTTTCTTCTTGCTCCCAATGTATTTGAAAAAGACTTTTTGTTGTCCTTAATCCTGGATGCTAGCCCGCATTCCATCTCTACCTTGGCCTTCCTAATAGCCCTCCTACACTCCCGGGTCAAGGAGGAGTACTCCTCCTTGGTGATAGCTCCTCCCTTTCATTGGTTGTACACCTCCCTTTTAGTCCTCAGACATTCTTGTATGCCCTTGCTAAGCAAAAGGGGTTTCTGAGCACTCTTGCCCCCCTTGCTTCTCTCAGGGACTGTTATCCTTTGGGCCCGGAGGATCGCCCCCTTAAGGTACAACCATCCCTCATGGACTCCCATCTCCTCCTCCTTCTGGGCCCTTAGTGCCTCCCCTACTAGTCTTCTAAGCTCATTGAAGTTGGCCCTTCTGAAGTCAAGGGCGTTGGCCTTGGTGTAAGCCCTAGACATCCTTTGTTGGATAATGAAATCCAGCAGGTGATGGTCACTATTACCCAGGTGGTCAAGGACCTGCAGTCCCCTCACCAGGTCATCCCTCATGGCCAGGACCAGGTCCAGCAAGGCATTACCCCTAGTAGAGCTGTGCAGTTCCTGAATAAGGTAAAGGTTCTGTAATACAGCCAGGAACCTATACAAGCGCTCAGACCTGGTTATCTGCTCCTCCCATCAAATGTCTAGGTAGTTTAGGCCACCCATGACAATAACATCCCTTGGCCCAACCACCTCCATAAGCTGACTGGAGAAGTCCTGGTCTAGCTCTTCCCACTGGTTGGGTGGTCTGTAGTAAACACCCACCGTAAGGTCCCTTTCACCAGACACCCTTCTAGTTTGACCCATAGTGTCTCTGTCTGACCCTCCTTTACCCCAAAGCTAATCCTTGATGATGTGAGGTTCTCTTTGACATAGAGCACAACCCCTGCAACTTTCCTATCTGTCCTGTCTCTTCTATATAGGGTGTACTTCTGAATGTCCACCACCCCATCATGGGTAGGGTCCCACCAGGTTTCTTTGAGCCCTACTAAGTCTGGGTTCTTACTTGCAATCAGGAGGCACAGTTCCTCCTCCTTACACCCCATACTACAAGCATTAGTGTAGAGGCACCTGAGGCCTCCTGAGGGTGCATGTGCCTTCCTCCCACTCCCAGGAGAGTTGTGGCCCCCTGCTCCCTGGATGTTGATGTTTACCTGAGCTTCCCTTCCTCTTGTTACCCTGCATGTTGGTGAAGCATTCTCTCCACTTGAAGCGGTACCTTCCCCCAGCAAAGCTAGTTTAAAGCTCACCATATGAGACCAGCCAACCTAGAGGAAAAGATAGGAGAGGTGTAGCTCATCCCACCCCAGCATGCCCTCCTTACAAAAACATGGGTCATTGTCAAAAATCCAAAGTCTGCCTCATGGCACCAGCACCAAAGCTGCTGGCTAACCACATCAATGCAGGTCTCATGACGCCTGTCCACTTACAGGGAGAATGGAGGAAAATACCACCTAGGCTCCTGTTTTCTTCAGTCGATGTCCCAAGGACTTATAGTCCTCCATGGTGTTATCCGGCTTGCCCTTGGATGCATCCTTTGTACCCACATGGACCACAACCAGTGGTGAGTAGTCAGAGGGATTGATGATTTTAGGGATGGTGTCTGTGACATTGCGAATCCTCACTCTGGGCATGCAGCAGACCTCCCGTGACCAAGGGTCTGGGAGACAGATTAGACCATCAGATCCCCTCAGGATGGAGACCCCAATGACCAGAACTTTGTGTCTCCTTTTTCTCGGGATATGCCTCTTCTTAGCAGGTGATGTAGGTCTAGTGGCTTCGATTCCTTTAGGGACGTGTTCTTCTGCCTCCTCCTCCAGGGGGGCCAGGGCTACATACCTGTTCCCAACGGGTGTCTGGGGAGCAGGCACAGCAGTTGTATGAACTGCCCTGGCCTTGACAGGAACCTGCTGCCACTGATTAGTTGGACACTATGAACACAGGTTCTCTCCAGTGGATTCATGTCCCTGCAGAGAATGGAAATACAGGTCAATTTCATTCTCTGCCACCTGGATCCCCTACAGCATGCTCACCTTGTCCTGGAGCTCTGCCACCTGCCCTTCTAGAGCCTGAAGACACTCACAAGAGGGGCAGGTGGGGGAGTCACCAGACCTTTGTCCCACTCCTGGGGATCCCACCCAGCAACCCCCACAGCTCAGGGGGCAGGTGGTCGCCAGGACCCCCAAGGGCTCCATTTGGGTGGCAGCCTTAGAGGAGCCCCAGAAGTGTGGCACCATGGAGAGAGGGCCCCTGGCAGCTCAGTGAGTCCTCACCATGGCTCACAAGTAGTCCTTACCTCTCTCCTTGTTAGTGGAGTTTCCTCCCTCCTGAGAAGTCTCTCTTGCTGCCCTGCCTGCTTCCACCTGCATGAATGCTGGCTTCCCCTCTGGATCCTATACAGCTGCACAGGCTCCTGCCTCACTTACCTTTGGGGAGTCAGCTGCTGCTGCCCCCGCTGTTGCTTCTCAGCCTCTACTGCCTCAGGTATGTTGCAGGGGGCACACGTGTGCAGAGAGCCCACACATGTGCCCAGTCAGCCTCCTCTCCCTCCTACTGCACCCAAATGCTGGGCGCTGAGTCAACCAGAGCTTTTTAAAGCACACAGTTTGAGTTTTCCTGTGGTGGCCAAGCAGTCAATCAGGTGGCTGAGCAGCCAATCAGGTACTCCAGATAACTCGGAAGTGCCTGCTGGCTGCCTCTCCTCCTCCCCCACACCTGCTCTTCCCTCCCGCTGGGGGGTGTCAGATCCTGGTTCTCTGGGGAAAGCCATATTATGCATCTTAGATAAAGTCTTCTAATTTCTCAGCATCCTTTTTTAAAGTATGTTTTTGTGTTTTATTTCATCCCTCTGAACATGAACAATTTCTTTTCCTCTTATGCTAAGTACAGACAGTTAAAAGCCTGAGGCTGAATTGATTCAGTCTTTGTAGGTTACCTTAAAACTGCAAAGATAAAATTGAAACAGAAGAGAATAGACATTTACCTCTGATTCAGGAAATGCAGCTATATACCTGCAATGGCTCAGGCCAGATGCCAAGGTATGCTTAAGTATGGCTCTCTGGCTGTGTGTTCAACTCCTCTTTCTGCTGCTCTTGAAGTCACTGGGATTTTCAGTCCAGAACTGAAACAGCTGAACTCCACAAGATTGCTTATTACTTCCTCTTCCTTCTTCCAGGTGCCCCTGGGATTAGTAGTCCACAGTCTCAGCCAGCAGTAAGTTTCAGTGAGGGAAGGTGGGTTGTTAATGCCCCCTTCCTAGCCCCAGCCCCCAACTGGGGTTTTCCTGGAGAGATAGTCCCCTCTGTAGACAAGGATGTATTTCCAGCCAGACTTGCTCCCCTCCCGGCATCCTCTTGTCAGCCAGCCCTCACTGCTCCACCTAGGGATCAGGGGGGCAGGGCCAGCCCTGCTGTCTGGAGCAGACAGCACAGCTCAGCCCAGGGCTACAAAGCATGCTGGGGGACTCTGATTTAACTTGAAGCAGGAATGGGTCTGGGACAGAAGTTTCATAAACCAGTTTGACTCGAATCAGTTAAGTCTGATACTACATTGAACCAGGTTCATCTTCAACTAGTTTCAGCCATTTTGAAACTGGTTTATATGCACTGAGCTTCTGTTCTCTTACACATTTAAACCAGCTTCTGAACACTTAAATTAGTTATGTGTAACTTCTGTCCCTAGTCTTAGAGGTTACAAGAAGCTTTATAAAGAAGTTATATGGATTTAAAATAGTACATTTGAATGATGTTTACTTTTGGGATACTTGGGGATAGTCTAAGTCCTAACCTAAAGTTGCTTTTCATATATTCATAGATTGTTAGGGGCTGGAAGGGACCGTTGGATCCAGCCCTCCCCAGGCAGGAAGACAACTGGGGTTAGTTGATCTCAGTGAGGTAACTGTCCAGTCTCCTCTTGAAAACCTCTAGGGTAAGTGACTGCAGCACCTCTGGAGGGAATTTATTCCACAGTCTGGACACCCTGACTGTGGAGGAGTTTTTCCTGGTATTAAGCCTGAAGCAGCCTTCCAGGAGTTTATATCTAGTGGTCCTGGTCTTCCCCAAGGGTCCTCTAGTGAATAATTGTTCACTGAGCTCCTGATGCAGTCCTCTGATATAATGCTAAGCTGCTATCCAGTGCCCTCTCAACCTTCTCTTCTTGAGGTTAAAGAGGCCCAGGTCCTTCAGCCTGTCCTCATACAGCTTGCCTTGCAAGTCCCTGATCATATGGGTGGCTCTTTTCCGGACTGTCTCAAGTTTTTCCACATCCTTATTGAAATGCAGCACCCAGAACTGGATGCAGTACACCAACTGCAGTTTCACCAGTGCTGAGTACACTGGGAGTATCACTGCCTTAGTTTTACATAAGATGCATTGGTTAATGCATATCAGTGTGTTATTTGCCCTGCTGGCCACCATATCGCACTGATGGCTCATATTCATATGATGGTCAATCATTATACTTAGGTCCCTTTCAGCCATGGTGAATGTCAAGCTGTCGCCACTGAGCCTGTATATAAGCTGAGGGTTGTTTGTCCCAAGATGAAGCACCTTCCACTTGGAAATGTTAAACTTCATCTGGTTCCAGTCTGCCCAACTCTTAAGCCTGTCCAGGTCTGCCTGTATCTGCAACCCATCATCTGGCATGACCATTCTGCTCCATAACTTGCTGTCATCACAAATTTGGCCAGCGAGCTTTTCACTTCCCCATCCAAATCATTGATAAAGATGTTGAAAAGCACTGGTTCAAGCACATACCTCTGAGGGACACCACTGGCCACTTTGCATCAGGATGACACAGATACATTCATAAGAACTCTCTGGGTCTTACCCTGTAGCCAGTTTCCCAACCGATGAACTATTGAGCAGTTGAGACTGCAATCTTCCAGTGTTCCCACAAGGATATTGTGGGATACTACATCAAATTCCATTTGGAAGTCTAGGCATATAAAAACAGCCATGTCTCCTGTGTCCAGGTGGTGAGAGACCTGATCATAGAAGGAGATGAGATTGGTAAGACAAGACCTACCCATGACAAAGCCATGCTGGCTGTCACTCAGAATCTTACCTTCTCCAAACATATCACACATAGATTCTTTAATAAGTTTTTCCAGGATTTTCCCTGGCATTGTGGTGAGGCTGACTGGTCTATATCTTCCTGGGTCCTCCCTCTTGCCCTTCTTGAATATAAGCACAACATTGGACCTCTTCCAGTGATCAGGGATTTCCCTGGTGTACCACAAATTCTGAAAAAAAGCTTTGCCAGGGGTTCTATGATGACCTAAGTCAGCTCTTTCAGCACTCTAGGGTGAAGTCCATCCAGTCCTCCTGACTTATAAAATGTCTAGCTTTTGTAGATCATATTTCACCCACTCAGAATCCACAGTGAGGAGAATGTCAGTCCGAGCATGTCCCCTATGAACCTTATCTTGCTTAACATTCCCCATGGTCTGGGGACATACCTAAGCAAAGTAGGCATTCAGTTCATTTTTTTTCCTGAATGTCAGTAACCAGCTGTCCTGAGGTGTTAAGCAGGGGTCCCACACTTCCATTTGTTTTCCTTCTACTGCCTACATACCTGAAGGACTTCTTATTTCCTTGACTCCCATAGCTGACCTAAACGCCATCACCACATTGGCATTCCTGATCATATCCCTGCAAGTGCTGGCCACTGTTTTATAGAACTCCTTGAGGACAATCCCTAGCTTCCACTGTGCATACACCTCTTTTTTTTTTAATTTAAGAGGACCACAATGTCCCTATTAAGCCAGGAGGATTTCCGGGCATTCTGCTGCCTTTCGTCTTTGAAGAAACAAGGTTTTTTTGTGCTTTGAATATTGTATCCTTGAACAATGGCCATTCTTCATGCACTCCGTTCACCTGCCCTTGCTGGTCCTGTATTGCCTCCCTTACTAATGGTCTGAGCCTGTCAAAGTCAGCATTTTTGAAGTCCAGGACTTCAATCCTACTGGTTGATTTGTCAACTTTGTGGTGGACAGTGACACTGATAATTTCATGGTTGCTATCATGCAGGTTACCCTCAATGATCAAGCCACACACCAGATCATCTACTGTGGCTAAAACTAAATCTGGAAGAGTGTTAACTTTTTGCCTTGTGGGGTCAGGCCAACCGTCAGGATCTCAATATTGTGTTGTTAGACAGGAGGGTGTGGTGTACAATTGCACATGCACACACTCAAAAATAAATTGGGTGCGCACACACACACACTACCAATTCAGGCACATATACATCCAAACTAGCCTAGGCACCTGCACACTTATCATCAATTCAAAGACATACACTATACACCCCAAAAGTTAGACAAAAATCAATTGTCCATACCTGCACACTCAGTACACATACACAGATCACTAATTCACATATCATACACACAATGACATATATTATACACACACACACATCCCACCTACACATAGTTAAGTTCCTAACTTGGATGGCATGGTATATGTGTGCTTCGTGTATCTGGGATACTTGAGGGAGGGTTCAGGTGAGAGAGAGAGTTAAAGTGTAGGGAGTGAAAATTGTCAGAACTGGGATTAGAACTGGTGGACTACAGAGAATCTGGCTGAAGAACTAAGGCTTAGGGTTACTTAAGGTAGACTGGGAATGGAAACTGAGGCAGACAGCTAAGATATTGGCTGGAGGGGGGCAGATAAGTGGTGGCAAGGAGGAGAGAACCAGGAAAAAAGATGGAGGCAGAAACCTTGGAGCTTGGGGCTGGAAACAGGCTGACATCTTAGAGATGGGGGGAACAGATAAGTGGTGGCAAGGAGGAAACAGACAAAATCCCAAAAATCCAATTCAAAATAACAGGTTTAATAAACAGACAACACACTACACAGCCCCATGAAGTTATTGGTTCCCACACAGACAAGCACTCACAATGGCAGCAGGAGAAAGACTCAGTGGAAGGGTTGGAGTCCAGGTGGGGAAGAGAAGCAGAGTCCAAGTCCTTGGTTGAAGAGAGGGTGAGGGGTGATAGCTGTAAAGGGGTCCTTGCCCCATAGGTGATGTCCAGAGGAGAGTCATCGGCAGGGCCTCTGGGTGGATAGGTGGTGTGCATGGCGCTTGTCCAGATGGAGAGGGTGACCCAAAGAGTCAGTCTTTACTACCTCTTTTTATGGGAAAGATTACCTCTGATCTTCTATGGGGAGGACCTGTCCAGACAATGTAAGTCCTGTCCCAGAGGGCTCCAGGTGTTCTTACTGAACATGTGAAGCCTGGCACAATGGTGAGTTGCCTCATCTTTTGTTTCTTGAATGCTGAGGGTGGTTACAAGGGCTGGGTCATTGGTCCAGGTATTAGTGTTGATGGTTCAGTCATTCAGAGGGAGCTGTTTTCAGATCTACTGCCATTGTATCTCAAGCACCCTCATTCATCCCCATTTGTTCTGGAATCAATTACATAGGAAGATAGGTGTGAGTCATGGGTTACAGAACCAGGCCTGGGGACAGGATAGAGAATTGGCAAACAAAATGGAAACTTGACATGACTTATGCGAACTTATATATGTAGGCCTAAATCATATAGTACCAGTAATATAGTAATATAGAGCAGTACAAATCAATATAAACATCATAATAATACAATATAAAGAAGGAGAAAAAACAAAACAAATACAACTTGATAACAAAATAAAATGCTGAAATTTATCTTATGTCTTATCTCACTTATACTTATCTATAGGGAATATAGAGGGAAAGAACAAGTCAGAAATGGTTGGGGAAGGGGAGGGAATGCATTTTAAAAAGAAAAAACTGGGTGTTTTGCTACAACCTTTGGTTGATTTTTGCACTTGCTGAGTCAGGAAGAGCTCCTTGATTGCAGTCAGGAAACTGCATGAATGATCTGACCTAGCCAAGTGTTCCTCCCTATATGTGTCTGGGTAATTGAAGTCACCCATGACAACAAACTCCCTTGAACATGAGGCCTCTGTCAGTTCTCAAGAGAACTCCAGATCCAGCTCCTCCCCTTGGTTTGGTGGTCTGTATTAAATTCCTACAGTTAGGTTTCTCTTGTCTTCCCCTCTCCACCCTCCCCAACACTATAGCTTAACCCAGAGGGTTTCAAGCTGCTTATCTTTGGAGTCAATGCCACCCTCCAGAGAGGTGTATTGCTCTCATGTAGAGAGTTACCCATCTACCTTTTTTCCCTACCCTGTCCCTTCTATGCAGGGTATAGTCCTGTACAGCTACACTCCAATCATGTGAGGAGTCCCACCAGGTCTTCATGATCCCTATCAGGTCATATTGCCAGCTAGACAGCAGGAGGCCTAGCTCCTCCTTCTTGTTCCCCATGCTCCTAGCATTGGTTTATAGGCACCTGAGGGCTCCAGATAACACTCTAAATTTCCTGTGATGCCATGGGAGAACTGATTGGTTAACATTTTTAGAAGCAGTTGTGCTAGTGTCTGCCACAAGGGAGCTTTCCTGTGTGCTTGTCCCCTGGCATGCTTCATTTGGAGTTTCCCATTTGGGGTACTCCAGAAAAGTCAGTTTAAATCCCAGTCTAGTAGATCAACCACCCTGGATGAGAACAAGGACTTACCTATCCATGTAAGGTAAATTCTATCTCATCCTAGGACTCCTCTCTCTCTGAAGTGTGTCCTGTGGTCGAAGAATCTGAACCCCTCATGGTAACACCCAGAGGCACCTGTTAACCTTTTCCATGCAGCCTTTCCTCCTGGGTCCATGACCTGCAACAAGGAGCACAGAAGAGAAAACTACTTGAGCAAGTCCCTAGTCCCTTCTGCCCAACCCCCAGAGCCCTGTAGTCACTCATGACCTGGTCAGGGTTACCCTGATCATGTTGTTCATGCCCACATGGATGAGGAGTTTGGAGTAATAGTTAGAGGGATGGATGAGCCTAGGAATCATCTCCACAATGTCTCAGATGTGGGCCCCAGGAAGACAGGGGCCCCAGGGAGTCAGGCTAAGAGGTCTGGACAGCAGGGAGGTCCCTCCATACCCAAGAGAGTCCCCTACCACCACCACTTGGCATCTCCTTCTAGAGTTGGGAATATTCGCCTCCTGAATACTTACTTCCTCCTCTGAAGTCTCTGTTGGAGTCTCCTCATGCATAGTGATACCTTTTATACAGTACCAGGGGAGGAGTAGCCCTAGCCCTACATGCTCTGGACCTGGAGATGACTGTTTCCAGGTGGTTCCAGATGGGTCTTTGTGGCCCATCTTCTTTGTGGCCACCTCTTCCCCCTTCTCCTCCACATTCTTCCTTTCTCCTCCATTTCCCTGGAGTAGGGCCGGGTAGTAGTCCTTGATATAGTCTTTGTGGACCCTGATGAAGCATTGCTGGTGTACTTCCTCCTCAAGCTCCTGCACTTGGCCCTCCAGGGATTCCACTAGGGACCACATACCACAAGTGGGGGTGCACCTGTGTTCAGGTGTCAGAGCCACTGCTGCACCAGTTAACGCCCGAAGTCCAAGGCCAGGGCTCTGTCTGGGTGGAGGTCTCAGTGCAGAGAAGCTGAAGCTGATGGGCATGGTGGGTAACTTCCATGGTTGTGAGGTCCTTCTTGTACTTACCTGGTGTCAGCAGAACCTGCTCTTAAAGACTCTGGGCTCAGGCCACTTGCTTGGACCAGCCCTCTGGGCACCTTCTGCATGTCCCTTCATATGAACTCACACACAAACTGCTGTGCCTTACTCAGGCTGCATTTGTATCTGTGCTCTGTTCAAGGGGTTCCCTGGGGGGATCAGCTAAGTAGGAATGGGTGGAGGGGGTTCCCCTCCTGGGCTTCACTCAGCCAGCGCATCCCACCTGGCATGGCTGCACTTGCACGCACAGTTTCTCAGCCCCCTACAAGCACCCCTGCACTTCCCAAATTTTAGATTACATTTTAATGTTTACCATCTTTTTATTGTAGTATAATTACAAACCTTTATACATTACCTGATTTGCCACTCTGGTTTTCAAGGACAGAAATACATCTTGTGAAAAGAGAAATGAGAAAACTCTCTCTCATGACCTGATGTATTCTGATTACTTCAAAATGATAAAAGGATTCTGCTTCCTTTTCCCTGTTTGAAAGCACAAATACTGGGGAGTTATGTTATATAAGTAGAGATCTTATTTTAAATAGCTGTTATTTTGTTTTTGTTTTTTCATTGAAAGAAACCCTGAGCCCTTTTGGGGAGGGGCAGTATATATAACATGTAATAACACTGTATAAATTTAGGGATTTGGGGGGAAATTTGTTTCTTTCCTGGTATTATATCTTTATATGTATTGTTATTTAAAATTTATCACACCACAGAGCTGTTTGAGAGGCCTTCAGCTTAGTTTTCTGTTAGTTTTATAACAGTTTTAAACACCCAGACAAGAAAGCTGATATTTTTAACAGTTTCTTTGCCTCTGTTTTCTTGAACAGGGACTGGGATATACCACCTACCAGAGGTAGGGACAATCCTGGGGATAACTCTGTCATGCCTTCAGTCAGTGCTGATGTAGTTAGGGATCTTCTGAAAGGGCTAGAAAATTTTAAATCCACAGGTCCAGATGCCCTCCACCCAAAGGTGTTGAGGGACCTGTCAGGGATCATCGCAGAGCCCTTGGCCTGGTTGTATGAGCATTCATAGTCATTTGGCTAGGTGCCGGAGGATTTTAAAGTGGCTAACGTGGTCTCAGTTTTCAAGAAAGGGAAGAAGGAGGACCCAAGTAACTATAGACCTGTAAGCCTCACCTTGGTGCTCAGGAAGATCTTGGAGAGAATCATCAAGGAACACATCTGTGGGGGACCTGTAGGGGAGATCATGCTCAGGGGCAATCAGCATGGGTTCACCAAAGGCAGGTCCTGTCAGACCAACCTGATTGCCTTTTATGACCAAGTAATTAAATCCTCAGATGATGGTGTCATTGTGGTTATAGCCTTTCTAGACTTTAAGAAGGATTTGACACTGTCTCTCACCCTATCCTCAAATTAGGCGACTGTGGCATTGATGCCTGCACAGTTGGATGGGTAAAACATTGGTTGATGGGGCGCACCCAGAGAGTAGTGGTGGATGGGTTGTACTCAACCTGGCGAGATGTGAGCAGTGGGGTACCCCAGGGCACGGTCCTTGGGCCTGACTGTTTAACATCTTCATCAGTGACTTGGATGAGAAGGTGGAAAGCACACTGTCCAAGTTTGCTGATGACACTACAATGTGGGGTGAGGTGGACACGCTTCAAGGGAGAAAGAGGCTGGAACTAGATTTAGACAGGCTACAAAAGTGGGCAGGTGAGAATAGGATGGGGTTCAGTGTAAACAGATGCAGGGTGCTGCACCTGGGAGAAGAAGTACACAGCATACATGCAGGCTGGGGAGTCCCCCTCTTGAAAGCACAGAGGTGGAAAGGGATCTTGAAGTCATTATTGACTCCCAGATGAACATGAGCAGCCAATGCCAGACCACAGCCAGCAAGGCCAGCCATACCTTGTCGTGCATCCAAAGGTGCATCTCAAGCTGGTCCAGAGAGGTGATACTCCCCCCTCTATGTGACTTTAGTCAGGCCACAGTTGGAGTACCGCATACAGTACTGGGCACCACACTTCAAAAGGGATGTGGCCAGCCTGGAGAGGGTTCAAAGGAGAGCCACGCACTTGGTGAGAGGGCAGCAGTACAGGACCTATGAGAGACTGAAGCACCTGAACCTATTCATCCTCAGCAAGAGGAGGCTGAGGGGAGACCTGGTGGCTGCCTACAAATACATCAGGGGAGATCAACAGCAAATAGGTAGAACCCTTTTCTTCCCACCACCACCTGGGGTGACAAGGAACAATGATAATGCCATTTGCATTTCTGGCCAGGAGCAGCATGCAGAGCATGACATCTCTCAAGCTGCAGCCTCTACTTCACTGCACCATGGATGCTCCAGCCCCGCCAGCAGTGATGCCCAGTCCCCTGGGTCTATGCTGGCTGCTACATTGGCCCTTCTGGTCTGTTGTACTGGCTGATAGCAGGCCCACAGCTGTCTGGGCCTTACTGGCTCCCCCTGCTGCCCATGCCCCTTCCCTGCACAG
Source organism: Caiman crocodilus (assembly GCA_030014935.1). Taxonomy (NCBI): domain Eukaryota; kingdom Metazoa; phylum Chordata; order Crocodylia; family Alligatoridae; genus Caiman; species Caiman crocodilus. Next base: position 14,876,633 of record JAGPOW010002673.1, read on the forward strand.
GAGGCATCTCTGAAGAGACACCCCAGGACAAATCCCCACCCAGGCTGGTACTGTGCCCTGAGCATCCCCCTGCTGTGCACATCCCAGGTGCTGCATAAGGAGCTGTTTGCACAGATTGATGGGTGTCCAGCTCACTACACCCTGCTGATGATGATCACCATGGTCCCCCAGGCAAACCTATGCACTCAGCATGGGACCCTGAGCTTTTACTATGCAGAGGACAAGCCCAAGTTTCTCCACAACCTCCACCACCACCTGAGGGCTACCTGTGACTGTGCTACACATCCCTGCCCCCACCCCACCACAGCTGAGGTGGATATGTCCTCTGGCATCAACACATTCTTCAGCATGCAAGAGGCCCATGCCTGCCTGGGCCTGAGCTTCTAAATAAAGTTTTGCACTGTCCCCCAATTCCCTACATGCTGGGGGAGGGGGCAGGGGTCAAAGGGAACATGGCCTGGCTGGCCAGGGAGTGGGGGGCTAGGGTTGGGGCCTAGGGTAGGGGTTGGGGCAGGGAGGACCCTCCCCCCCATCATAGGGCTTACCATGGTGACTCCAGTCCATCCTGGCTAGTGGCAATGACATTGTGGCTGCCAGTGGATTCATGAAGTGTTGGAGTGTGGCGTGCAGGTGCTAAGGCAGGGCTCCTGCTGGGGAGGAGCTGGCATTGCTAGCAGCTGGCAGTTATATGGCCAGTTGTGCCTTGTGCATGGGGCTGAGGCTATGAAGTCATTGACGCTGGTGCTGGCCCAGGTTCCCCAAGTTGCTGGTGTAACCTGGGGGTGGAGAGCTTGGTGGAATGGACTGCTGGTGCCCTGAAGGGCCCTCCCCTGGTGACAAGTCACCACGGGTTCCAGGCTGAAGCAGGGGCTCAGACAGGCCACTTGTGCCTCTGTACACAGTACAGCTGTGACCTGGGTCACGAGGTTCAAGGATGGCATTCAGTTGCCACACAAGGGACTTGCGGACTTGCGGGCACGATCCAACCAAATACTGTGGTGGGTGAGCATGACCTACTATGATTGCAAGGCCTTGTCCCTCATGTGGCACTGCCATGCTGACCAGTTGTGCCCATTCACCCACATCTGGCCTGATAGTCTCTCATACACATGGGCATTAGAGGGCCTATACCATGTGAACTCCGGCTGCACCTCCACCTCACCCCACAGTCTCCTCCTATGACCAGCTGGGGCCCTGGGTGGTGGCATATGGCACTGGTGCTCCTACACTGGCAAGCTGGACTGCCACATGGCTGTCCCTATGCTGCTGGGCCAGGGCAACTGCCTCCAGCACCAGCAGAGGGGCATGGCACGGGATAAGAGCTACATGGTGAGGCAATGCCCAACAGCACCTGCAGGACCCTGGTAGGCTGTTAGGGGTTGGCTGTGGGAGCTGGTGCTGGCACTGGTGGCCAGGAGCTATAGCTGAGCCCAGGTGCTGGCAGTAGTCTGCAGCAGCCTGCAGAATTGGGTGGCATAGGTCTGGCAGCTGTGCTGCACTGAGGTGGCAGGCAAGTACCAGGGTGCAGGCAAGCTGGTACAGATAGCCTGGAGCCTGTGAAGGGGCAGCAGAATCCAAGAGTCCCCCCAAACTCTCTGCTATTATTCTCTAGGGCTCAAAATACTTGAAGGCTTTTATAGAGAATTATGGTTGGGGCTGCCATAGAGGTGAGCCAGTACTGGGGCAGGAGCGGCTCCCAGCCCTGGGGCTGAACTCAGGCTGCCCCCCTAGTGGAAGGGTTGACTGAGACAAAATCTGCCTCTAATTGGTGTCTACTCATGTGTTACAGCACAGTAAGTGCATGTGAGTAAATCTGCTACTTGAATATGGAAATAGCAAATGCATTCATTTGTAGTTAAGTTTACTGCATAGTAAGCATGCGCAGACATACACACTTACTCTGTAATAAATTATGTTACTGCACAGTAAAGCATCTTGTGTAGTCACATCCATTACATAGTAAATTTACTACCTGTATCTACAGCTAGTAGCCACCCACACCAATTTACTGCTATGTGAATGCTGCTCACATGTAGATGGTGATGCTTTATTGCACAATAGACAATTCTACTGTGTAGTAAAACATCTTGTGTAGATGCATCTAGTTTCAGGATAAATTATACTAGTACAGGGAAGAACAGATGGTTCTGAAGTTTCCTCCCAATTTTGAAATCTTTTATGCAGAACAATAATTGGACTTAGTCATAGTATTTAGTTCTGACTGTAGGACACTAAGGTGCTTGCTACTGAGAGAGCCCAGAAGACTCCTCAGGTGTTGGTTGCCAAGGTAACAGGAGACAGCAAACGACCCACACTTGCCAGTGATCAGCTGGCTATAAGGGGCAAGGCCTGGCTCTTATGGGGGCGGAGTTGAGACTAGGGGCAGTTCCTGACTAGCATCTAAGATAGAAGGAGCTCCTTGCTAGCAGCCAGAGAGACAGAAGCTCCTGGAGCAATGATGCAAGGAGAAGCCTGACTGTAGGTACAGCTTGCAGAGTAAAGGGTAGCAGCTCCAAGATGGCTGAGCAATGTTGGTACATCCAGGTGGCTTAGGTTTAAGTTGTGGCCAAGAGACTTGAGTTTATGTTGCAGTTTGTTTAACACTGGTGGTTTGGGTGAGGCTATAAGGGGATGAAGGAGGCCTCATGGGGAACTCACGGTAAAGTGAGGACCCCAGCCCCAGTGTGGGCATGGAGTTCAGGGGTACAGACCCCAGCTCCAGAGCAGAGCCCGGTGAGAGGGCAGCCTTGCAGAGGGAAGAAACCAGTGAGAGGGGCAGCACTACGGAGAAGCCCCAGTGTGGGCATGGAGAGCCCCTGGAGAGGGGCAGCATTATGGAGAAGCCCCAGTGAGAAGGGCAGCAGTACAGAGAATGCCCTATTGAGAAGCGTGGCATACAGAGAAGACCCGCAAGGCTTAGATACACAGAACACCCATAGCAGGAGAGCTGTGGTCAAGTGGAGGAGAGGTAGCCTCCCTAAAAAAACATATATCATCAAAGTTGTGGTAGGCGAGAATAGGAGGGTGCAAGTCCAAAGCTTGGCACAGGAGAGGAGGCAGCAAAGGCTAGCATGGTGACCCTGGCAGCCCTCTGGTTACACTGACATAGCAGCCACGTCTTCATGAGTAGCAAACTGTGCCGTTGTTACTGAACAGTCATTTAGTACTCATATGCACTTATACAAGTACTAAATGACTACCCAGTAACTGGTGTTTCTGTGTGGTAGTGTCCCCGCTCTTTTTTTTTTTTCCAGATGCTACTGCACAGTAACTCATTATCACTGTGCAGAAGCATTGTGTCATGGTTAATGCCCACCAACACCATCACACAGTAGCAACGAGCTACTGTGCAGTAGTGGCCTATGTAGATGCTCCCATTGTAATTAAATAATTGCTTTGGTGCCTGATTTTAATTTCCTCATTTAATAAGGAGAATACTGTAACATTAAAGAGACATTGTTTGCATTTTGTATATTAAGACTCAATGGAACATCATCTAGTTTGCCATGTAGCTTCCTTCATTAAAAGTTCTAACATTATAGAAATCATAATTTTTCCTGTATATAAACACATGAATCATGAAACTATTTCTTTAGATATCTATGCATGTCTTCATTGTTGTTGATTACTGCCATCTCCATCACATGGGGCTTCCCCTGGTGGTGTGCAAGAGCAGGAGCTGCATGTGCACCACAGGGATCTCTGCATGACAGAGATGAGCTGGCCTGACTGTACTCCTTTCCCCCATGTGCAGCAGTATCCAGAGCCATGTGCTGCCAGCAGCAATGCCTGTTCTGGGCACAAGCGCCCTGAGTGGTGAGGGATGGAGTGGGGTTGGGCAGGGGCAGATCCTGCCCAGCTGGGATGAAGGGGCATAGAACGGAGCCTCATGGCTCTTCCTAGGGACATAGGGAGAGGGGGAAGATCCTGTCACTATGTGCATCCCGGGATATCCATAGGGGACTTTGCCCCCCAGATCCTTGTGCAGGGCAAAGGCGGGCTGCCACTTCAGATTGAGGCTGGGGACAGCAAAGGGCTCTTCCTGGCAGGGGGGAAGGGCTTGACCGGGGCTATGCTTGGGGCGGGTGGCAGTGATGGTGGGAGTGTGATTGTGACAGAGGGCATGCTTGGGGCCTGGTCCCATGACAGCCCACCCACTAGTCTGTATTGGGCAGCCCTCCCAGTCTTGCCTGTCACAACTCCATTTTTTCCCATAATGAGTAGTCTCTCACATTTATCACCCATTTACATGCCCTGATGCCAGGGGGCACTATCTGCAGCTCTGAACCTCCCCTACACCACAGACCATGCCTCACAGATGGCAGCAGGTCATTGTGCTCAACTACAGATCTTACTTTTGTCCCACACCCAGCCACCTTGCAGCAGAGGACTTACCAGGGTTAGCACTTGCCCTAACTCTAATCCCCCTACTCAATTTCTGGCCCAAACTATGACCTCAGGCATCCACAACTATGCCTTTGCCTCTTTCCCACACATGAGGTTCCTCCTACACCACCTCCAGTGTCTCTACACCACAAACCACCCAGGGGTCTTCTCATCTTCATGATTGACTATTCGCAGTGCTGGCTGTTATGCTACTCTTCAGGTTTCCTCCCAGTTCGGCCCTACTCAGTATGCCCTTGGGAATTCCCTTCAGGGCTACTCACTGTTCTTCCCTAGTCAGCCCCCCTTATGCACAGTCCTTTAGGCATACTCCTGTTCAGCTCTACTCTGTATGAGGCCACAAACTAAGCTCTTCCCACTACCCTCTCTGGGGTCTCCAGGATCTCACATCCCCGCTGGGCTCAGGTGGCACTCTGCTTGCCATACCTGGCCCCACTACTCCCACTCCACATGGTCTTACACCTTCTTCATGGGCTCAGGTGTCTACAACCATGCCTGGCCCCCCTACTGCCTCCAAAGACCACCCGAAGATTGTGGCAGGGGTTAAGACATGCCTCCTCACCTTTTTCCAGGAAGGTAACTGGCCTGGCATTTTCTAGGTACTCCTGTGCAACCAAGAGCCCCACCAAGCCACCCTTCCCCAGCAGGGTGAGTTTTAGGTCATATCCAGGACCAAGAGTTTGTAGCTTTTACCTGCGAGATGTTCCACTCATATCAACTAGGCAGTGTTTCTGCCTGGGCTGGCAGCAGCAAACTGCTATGCTTATTTAGGCATCCAGTGTTCTAAAATGGCTGCAACAATCAAACACATGCTGGCTGCCTGAGTCAGCCCTTAAAGTGGCAGGCACTGCAAGTGCAGTGCCACAGGAGGCTGTGCCATTCTGGCTGTAACCCACCCCATAGCCCCCTTTCCCTAGCACCACCACCACCCATCCCAAGCACAGCCCTGGCCCAACCCCTCCCATGCCAGGAAGAGGCCAGCTCCACACCCAGCCCCAGGTCACAGCAACAGCCCACCCTTGCCCCACACACCAATCCAGGGGCACATGCCTCCCATAGTTCTCCCAGGGGTATGTGTAGTGGTGGGATCTACCCTCTCTGTGCCCCACCCTGGCTGGGCAATACCTGCCCCCACCCCACCCCAGCTTCACTCCATCCCTCACCATTGGTGCCTCAACCTACCTCCCCTGTGCCCTTTCCCTCCCCCATGCTCCTTCCCCCTAAACAGACTTACCAGTCAGATGCTGCTATCCAAGCTGCTAGGCTACATATTGGGAATCAGATTGGTATTGGCTGAGAGATCTTGTTAATATTCAGCCATCAGTATCAGCCCAAAAAATCCTTATCAGTGCACCCCTATTAATTACTGTCATATTTTTGAGTACACAATAAGGAAAAAGAGTTTTAATGAGGGATCTGAAAGATAAAAAAGCAGGACTCAGGATATTTATAGGGAGCTCTTCCCAAGTATAAGGGTCACATCACAAAGGTTTTTGAAAGTGTGATTAATAAATATAAGCAATTGATAAAAATAAATGATTGATAGAGGCTGGCATTTTACATGTAGACTCTAATCTTCAGGCCTTTCATGTCACATGATACCTAGGACCTCTATTTACATTTTCCAGATGGCTTCTTTGCAGATGTCAGATACACACACTTCTTAATAAGGTTATTAAGAACCAGGTGTGTAACAGATGGCAACTAAGACCTGATGGAGAAGATTTTTCTTTTACCAGTAGGTAATCCATACAGCAGCAGAACACTATATTGTTTCTGCTCAGTTGTATTGCTACTTCCATGAGCAGTTTTGATGAATACCATTACATTGGCCAAATGTCTGAAGAGTTAGGTTTGTAGTGGTAACAGTTTTGGACAACAACAAATCACAGGTACTTCTAAGAAGATATACTGATGATCACTTGTAACCACATATAAATAATCATCTTGGAAGTCAAGTAATGTGAGCAGATCTTCTGAACCCAAGCAAAAGATTACTTAGGCAAAGGTACCCATTCTGGCACATGAATGAGTTGATCTTTCTGAGGTACAAATTAAATGCCTATCCTTTTTTCTTCATGATCGAAAATTAATTGCTATTGAACAAATACAAGAAGAATCTCTTCTATTACTCCAAGGCAAAGGATCTTTTTTGTAAAAGTTTCATGAGTTTCAGGTGCTAAGAATTCATAGTTCTCATTGCTTCTTAAGCAGGCAGTATTCATTTAGATGATTAAAAATGGATTTAGTATCCTAATTTTTCATCCAGGTTTGAAAATGTTAATCCTGAAAATAACTGGAAAATGCAATTATAAGTATAATACTGCTTATATTCTGCATGTTTGGCTATGGTTATGTTCTATAATGGCAACTGTGTGTATTTTTTATCTGCATACTTTTATTAACATGCATATTTGGAACTGTGGGGGCTAATCACCCATTTTCACTGATTGTAGGCTTGTTTTTACTGTTTGGGGTTAAAGGGTTCAGTTGTGAAGGGCAGGTAGATCAGATTCAAGGTTGACAGCCCAGGAAAAAAAAAATACTGATTACCTACAAAAACTTTTTCCTGATAATGAAAACATTTTTATGGACTTAGGTCTACCATCATTTAAATAAACAAGACTCCTTTATTCTTTTTAAATATGTCAGAGCCAAATGGTTAAAAAGTGCCTTGGCACAGCTGTGTTCCAGCACAATGCAAGTACCCGGTGCAGGGATTTCCCCTGCGGCGGGAAAGAGCCCTTGGTGCAAGAATCAGTTCCTGCCAAATCTTGCAGCTGCTCTGTTGTGTGCATGCTTTTGATTGGCTTAACGTAAATTATGCATACGTGGCAGCTAGCAATTGGCTTGCTAGCCATATAAAAGGCTTGGGAGGTTTCTGCCCAAGTTGGAGGAGAGAGCTTGGATGCATGGAGGAGGACTCTGTGTGCTTGTTGGGAGAGATCCTTACATGCATCTCAGAATCACATTGGAGGCCTGATCAACCACCAATGACTCCCCGTCGATGAATTCCCAATGTACCCCGTACCCTGTATGCTCGAACAGCATTGCTGTGTCACCAGGTTTTACCCTGCATGCTTGAACAGCATCGCTGTGCCACTCGGTTTTTCTACTTTCTGTTTCTCCAACTCTATGGAGCACGCCTACACTGTATACATCGACGCAAGTCCCTGTATTGCAGCTTTGTAAGTAGAGTTTTCTTTTCAATTCTACCATCAAGCGTGTTGTGCCTAATTCCACTCCATTGGCGGCCCCATTCCAGCCAATTTCTCAGCCCCCACAAAATAGACTGTCCATAAGTTTACAGACAGGTAGAAACCCTGATCAAATTCTGTGTCCAATGGCCCTCCCTTCTGAATCTTTGAAGTTGGTAGGCACATGTAGGATCCAAATGCCAAATTAAACAAAACTCACTAAAAGGTCAGCATTCACTGTGAACTGTGCAGAGACCTTCAGTGAAGTAGCTCTCAGTTTTTGTGCAGAGACTGTACGTGTTGAAGAGCAGGGAGATTGTGCACATTAATGACGTTCAGCCTGACCCTGTGAGTATTAGTCCCTATAATGGTTTCTGGAAGAAATCTGACACTTGCTATGGGTAAAAGACATGAAAATCCTTGAGCCTGCTTTCAGAGTAGTTCACAGTCTGAAAGATCTGGGAATTGGATAGGAAATCTGAAGAGGACCAGTGTAAGAGCAGCAATGACTCCTGGTTGTGCATCAGTGACCCCTAGTGGTGGAATCCAGAGCAGTGATTCCCAGCAGCAATCCCTAGCAGTTAGGGGTGTGCAAATTAGGCCATATTCAATTTGGATTTGGCCCAATCTGGGGGACATTGATTCGATTTGTTGATTTGGATCACTGTCCCAATTCAATTTGGCTAATCCCGAATCTGAAGATCGGATGATGAATTGGAGAATTAGTGATTCAGCCATAGACATAACTTTAAGTGTTTTTTCTACATACCTCAAGGTACCAGGTGTGGCTTGTAAATGCTGAGGTGATGAGGTGGATGGAGCATCCCACAGGAGTGTGGTGGTGGGGGGTTCTCAATGGCAGATCCAGAAGTGGATTGGAAGCACTTCTGGGCCCCCAACCGAGTAGGCATGGGACCTCCCCCCCCCGCACTCCCTGGCTCAGCAATTAGCCATGGGGGGACCCCATTTCCCCCCCGCAACCCAGGAGGCACCAGTTGCCAAGCTGGGAGGAAGGGGGAGGGTGCCCCACATGCTTCATGGCGGACCCCCCCCACACGCCCATGGGCCGCTCCATCTGCCCCACCATCTCAGCATCCATGAGCCGCCTGGTACCTAGAGATATGTAGAAAAAATATTTAAAGCTTTATCTATGTCTGAATCGTTACATCTCTCCAAATTTATTCAGAGGGTTCTAATTCAATTTGGAGAGATTAAAGGGTCTCCTCATTCAATTTGGATTTGGAGATTTGGCCACTGAATCAGGTTGAATCTCCACTGAATTGAATCAGTGACCGAAGCTTCACACAGCTCTACTAGCAGTGATTCTCAACGGTCAGAACAGCTGTCCCCAGCAACTCACCCTAGCAGCATTCCCTAGTATAAGAGTGGCAACAGCTTCACAGTGGGCCTCTCTTCCAGGCACTTGCTGCTTTGACTGGTGTAGATAGTAGAGCCCTGAGACAGAAGGCCTTGGTCAATCTCCCTTTCCAACCACTGGGCTGAGTGACAGCTCCCCAGGTTGGTTTGCTGGGGACTGGGACTGCTAACAGTTTTGGATTTCAGTTAATGTTTAGTAGTTAAGGCAGTCTTTAAGATTATGTTTTCTCTTTTTTTCCCCCTGTAATCATCCCTATTTCAGATTAATATTGCATGTTAGTGGGGAAGGTTGTTAACTGGGTATTCTGATGTAAAATATTATTTTCCCAGGTTTCTGAGTAGGGGCATAAGCCAGATTTAGAAAGTTTCTATTAAACCCCAAACTCTGAACCTGGCCCTTGTTTCTGCTTATGTAATTTATCTGGTAGGCAATGAACAGCAGTGTCTTCTTTAAACCATGGGCATTTAATAGCTACCTATAAAAAAAGTACATGAAACAAAGAAGCAGTTATCAAAATGCATAAGTGTAGTAGTTTATTGGAAATCTGACAAACACACTAGGTCAAACTCCCAGCTAGATAAGGGTTTTTTGTGCACTTTCCCAGTGTACAGTTCTTGTACACATTCCTTATTCAGTCCTGTAAGATCTTAACACATGAGGGGCTATCAATTGATACTGAGGCGCCAAAGTGGCTGTTAAAGCATTGTTAAAGGCAGTGCATGGGGCAAGACTGAAACAGCATACATATACATAAGCAAGTCCAACATTTAAAAATAGTTTCTTGGAGCCATATGCAGCTATGCCAATTTGAACAGTCTTCAGGTTGCATTAATTTGTACCAAGGTCTTGGCCAACACAAAGAAACCAAGGATCTGGGATTGGACTGCAAACATATCTTAAGCTCATATTTGGTTTTCTTCTCACCATCTCAGCTACAGCACCTGAACTATGTAGATATTTTTTAAGCTCAGCATTATCCTACAAGAAGTCAAACATTGCAAAGGTACCTCAATCAAGCCAAAGACTCTAAATTACTTGTCCATTATCTCTGATAAAAGCAGTGCTAATCTGTGGGGGAGTTGAGCCCCCACTTCATTTGATAACAAAAGATGACAGTTCTATCCAGAGAAAGAAAAAGTGAATTTTTAATCCTGAACCTGTATTGGCAGCTTCAATAAGTACAGAAAAACACACCATAAACTCATCTTGCTTGGCTTTACTTTTTTTCCTCCTGATATATAGCAATGAAGCTCATCTAGAGACATACAGATGTTCATATTCTAAAAAAGAAACTTGCTTCCCTCTACTATGTGGATTGCACAACAAAATTGATTTTTGCAAGGGTGTCATAACACCTGTAATCAGGAGTACTCCTTGGGGAAGCAGATGAGACTTTGCTCAGGGAAAACAAATCTAATATTTCTAAAGCTCCTCCAACTATTAAAACTCAGTTTATTTTCATAAGAGCATACACAGCTGTTTCAGGCTGCCACTTTCTTAAACCTGAATTGCAATCCAGAAATCAGTGATACTTGCCTGAGGCACACAGGGAAAGCAGAAAAGAATTAAATCAAATTGATTTTTTAAAGTAGATTAATATATTTTACATGCTTCAGGCATATGAATCTGAATTTTCCTTCTTCTGATCATTTTAAACAATGTAAGGAAAATGGTACAGGGGAGTTGGGGAGAAAAAAGAAAAAAAAAACAAATCACCTATGTGATTGCGTTTAAGCTACTGTTTTTCCTTAGTCCACATTCCATCTTTTGACATCAACCATTAATAGCCAAGATGGCTTATAGGAAATACACTGATGGGAGAACAGGTTTTGTCTCTCACTTCATTACAATAGTCCAGTAGTACACAAATAATATTATCAGTGTGACATTCAGGAATCATTGGGAGCCTAGGTGGTTTACACAGAACTGTTTCATTTAGGTCCACCTGTTTGGGGATAATACAGCATGACCCACTTAAAGCTAGATCTATCCACATCTCTCATGGGTAACCAACCTATGGCATGGATGCCACAAGTGGCATGGGCAGCCTCTTTGTGTGGCACATGGCATACTGGGGAGGGGACAGGCAACACAGGGGCAGATAGGGCAGGTAACAGAAAGCATACAAGCAGATCAGACAGGGACCACAGAGCAGGAACCAGGAAGCAGAGAAGCAGAGTGGTCTGGGAGCAGAAAGCATAGCAGCAGATGGAGCAGGGAAAAGGGATTAGAATGGCACTCGTGAAGCTGGAGGGGCTAATTTGTGTCTCTACTGCCAAAACATCTGGCTCCTCGCTAACATAGGCAAAAGCCTAGAACACAAGTACACTGCTATTTTGGGGGCAAGGATAGGACAGGATAGAGAAGTAGTTGGCTAATATATCCTCATAAGAAAGGATCCCGGGTTTCTCTGCTAAAAAAAGTTGCAATTTCTCTGATAAAAATCCCAAAATCAGATTACTGGTGTTTCATTTTAATCTCTGATTTTGGAGTTTTTATCAGAGAAATTGCAACTTTTTTTAGCAGAGAAACTTTATATATACATACACGCACACACACACACCCCCCCTATATCTATACAGATATAGATATATCTATATCAATTGAACAGAATGCTTTATTGATCTATTTACAACTTTAAAGCAATTTGGAAGCATACAAGTGCCTCAATCACTATTCTAATATTACAAAAGCCTTAAACTATCAGTCTGTCTGTCCACAATACTTTATTCACACTCTGATTGCCTGACTGAAACAACCAGACTGTGAAAACAGATTTGGGACGGGAAGTAGAGGTGCAACAGAGCACCACCATGATAGTGGGCACACAGGTGATGGAGGGGGAGTGAGGACAGCACAACTGGCCTCACACCTGCTTTCATGCTCCCTAGAGGTGGCAGCAATGGAGTGGATGGAATGGGGGGTGAAGCCAGCAGCCCTGGCTTCACCTCACCTGCCCTGCTCCCTGCAGATGGCAATAATAGGGTGGAGGAGGGGGACAAGGCCACTGGAGCTGCGCTCACCCTCCCTTGCTCCTTGGAGCTGGCAGTGCCACTGCAGGTGGGGGAGCAGGATCAGGATACTGGTGCTAGCTTCGGCCCGCTCTTCCCCTCTTCTGCTGTTACTGCTTGCAGGGCTGATGAGGGACCATACAGTGGTGGTGAAGGGAGAAGTTGGCCTGATGTGGGGGGGGTGGAGAAGAATGGGCATGTCACAGTGGCGGGGGGGTAGAGTGGGCCCAGGCCCAATGCAGGCGGGGCGGGGAGGAGAGGAGCTGGCCTACTGTGGGAGTGGGGGGCGGAGAGCAGCAGGCCTGGGCCGCCTCCTCCGCTTGGTCCTAGGGAGGTCAGGTTTTCCCCTGTCCCCCTGGGAGTGCATGCAGAGGTGGGGAGCTGTCCCCCACTCCTGCACTCTGGACAAGATGCCTATGTCCTCATCTCACTCCCTGCTGCTGCCCTATTGCTACACATTCCAGCCCCGGGCCCCAAGTCCCATGCACTGCCCAGCTCAGCACCAGCCTCAGCCCTAGCCCTGCCCATCTCCCTCCCTCCCTCCTTATGGGGGCCTCAATCCCCCTCTCCTCCTACTAGACTTATCTGCAGGAACTGCTCTCCAGGCTGCCTAGTGACCATGCGCATATACATGCATATGATGTCCCCTGCCTGATCGCCCTCCTCCCACTCCCCCAAGCTCCTTTCATTTGTATTTACCATTATTTTTTAAATGGCTCAGAACTGTATTTAAGTCTTCTAAAGTCAAATAAAGAATACTAATCCTCTGGTATACCTGGGTGTATTTGGAAATGGTTCTACTCAGTTTTTTTCTACTTTCAAATCCAATATTTTCCAGTGAAAACATGAATCCTTTTTGTAAAACATCATCTGTTCAACATCAAGATTGTAAAATAAGACTATATAGTTAATAAAGACTCAATATGTTCTAGCAAGGGAGTTTTGCAATGAAAGATTATTAATGTATCAAAAATAAGCCATAAGGCAGAAAGAAAGACCTTCAGAACAGATTTTCTACAAGTTAAGTGTTGGAAATGAATAATGAACATAATACTGGTGACCAGGTCATTCATAATACATTATCCCAAATTAGATATGAATATTAAATGAAACTTTCTTGTTTTTACTTGATAAAGCAGTATTTAGCCGGCAACTTTACAAATGAGAAAGAAAGGTCTAAGTCAGGCATCCAAATCCCTGTCAGTTTTCAAAGAATGCTGAAATGTAAATATTAAGTAAATTAGTGATAAACCTTTCATTTAATAAATACATAAATAATTTAATTCCAGAGTTTAACCAGCTGAGCTAAATAGAGACAGTTAAAAATCCTGAGGCAGAATCAATTCAATCTTTGCAGGTTTGCAAAGCTGTGTAGGTTGAACTGATAATGAACAGAACAGATGTTTACTTTTGAGTCAGGAAAGGGAGGCAGAGCCCTGCACTATCCAAGGCCAAAAGATGGGAGGCAGTAAAGCATGCCTCCCAGATTGCCAGCCATTTCCAAAGCATCTCTGGATGGATGGCTGGCAAATGCTCCAAATACCCTGCTGTTCCCCCACATGGGAGAAACAGTCTCTGACTGCCCCTGAGTTAGGCATCTGTGCACAGAGAGAGATACCCAGGTGTACAGAAGGTTTCCCCCATCCAGCTGGGGATCAGCATTCTCTCTAAATTGTGTGGCATGTGTGGCCATACAGGCATGCCTGGCAGCACAGCATGAGTGTGCCTGTGTTGTTGTGCATGCCACACAGCTTAGAGGGAATGCTCCGTGGGATCTCCCGAGCTCCGGTCTTCCCATTTGTGGGAGGGAGCAAGGGTAATTTCCACCAGCTTCACCCAACAGCTGAGCCAGCCCAATGTAATTCACTGGGGAGAGAAGGAAAGAAATCCCCTCTCCTGGGTTCTGCCCCCTGCCCGAGGCCTGGTTCTCTTAGCTGCAGAAGTGGGCAATTCCTGGTCCCTGTGGTTGGGTGGTAGGTTACTGATACTCAGGAGGGAAGAGACAACAAAGTCATCGCCCTCTGAGCCAGAGTCTTCCCAGCTGGGGAGGGGGGGTAGACCCTGGGGGCAGGGAGGAGGGTGGTTTTTCCTGTTCCCACCTGACCAGGCTGGCTCCATAGAAGGATTGGGCCCCAATACCCAACAAAAGCCCCAGGGGCTGACCACTACTTCTAGTGCCAAGTTCCAGAGAACCACGATGAGTATCCCAGGGGTGGGGGGGGCTTGCACTGGGTGGGGGGGGCAGGAGGACTCCATAAAGATCAAGATTGGGTCTTGCCACCTGGCACAAACCTCTGGGCCACCCAGTGTGCTTTTCAACAACCCAATACTAGCAGTAGCTGGCAAGATGTGCTGGGTGTCCCAGAGGGCTTACAGCAGCAGCAAAGACAGGAGTGCTCCATACAGGAAAAGGTCAGGCTTCTCTGACTGGTGCAAGCTTCCCATGCCACCTGGTGTGTCTTGCCAACTGCTGCTGGTGCTGGATTCCAGCAGGTTGCACTGGGCAGCTCAAGAGACTTGTGCTGGGCAGCAAGGCAGGAATACTTCATAGAAGGGTGGGGTGGAAGCCCCCCACCCTGCAACCTCCCATGGTGTCTCAGAGCTGGGACTGTGTGGAAGGGAGATCCATTGCCCCTTCCCTGTGGGTCAAAAATCCTTATAGGGGGCAGGACTGTGTAGCTGGCCCAGCCTGGAGGGGAGGACCCTTGTGGTGCAGCTCCCACAAGTGGGCACAACCTTGCTGGAAGGAGGGTATGGTGGGGCTGGGGGTGGAGGGCTCCTTTCCCCTGCACTCCCCTGCCTTGATCTTGATAGCCCAGTGTAGGGTCAACCCTGCTGGCCAGAGTACAGGAGCACTGGTGGAGGCTATCTCTTCTCCTTGCAAAGGCACCTGGGATAGTAGGGCATTGTCACCTAACTTTGCTTTGGAGGGAATCTGGCAAAGAAGTTCCATAGTTGAGTCACATACTACCTTCATTCAGGTTTATCTTGAACCAGGTTTGGCCAAATTGGTATATCTGTTCTGAACTTCTGTTCTGCATTATTGTGAAGTTAGTGTTTTATGTCTGTAACCATAATCTAATTTTAGTACAATGTATTTGTTCATAACAAAGAGTTGAGAGAAAGAAGGAAAGCACCTGACATCCAGTTACTGTCCCACACAGAGGATGGTAATGTTTTACAGCTTTTTTCCAGACAGCATTCATTTCCAGAACTCCTCACTACATGGGTAAATGCATCCTCTGTCCTGCTTCACTTTGCAGATAGAGAGATGCATTGCCTAGTATCAGGGTCTGTTAGGGAGGATTTTTACCCAGAAGATACTAAGAGTAAGAGTTGCCATAACCAAGGAAAAGTCTGTTCAAGCACCACATGAGGTGGGAAGAGCAACTTAATGCTATCCAATGATTTGAGCTATAATCCAGTACCTTCTATTTAAATTTTATTTCTCATTACTGAAAGTAAGTATATCAGTGTGTAGCTGGATTGCCAGAGATCCCAGTATTAAACAAAAAACAACATTTCCACATCATTCTTGTTTCATGCCTAAGCATGATTTGAATATGGAGTTAACAAACAAAAATAAAAGGGCTTAATGAGGACAACCTCTAACATGACAAAGTCCTCAAAGAGCAGATTGATACAAAACCTCTGGCCTCTCAAGGGAACTGATTAGAAGTTAAATGCCTAGATGTGAATTTTAAGAATTAGGATTGAAAAAGCATCATCTGGCTCCCTCTTGCACTAGATTCATATAAAGTTGTTTGGTATCAAAGTGTTGCTGAAAGGGTCTAGGGTCAATTTTGTACAGAAGGGACAGGATTATGTGTTTCTTCAAGATACAGGTTTTTCCCCCTCTTTACTGGCTCTTTATTCTCAGCCCCCATTTAGCTGCATGCAGATTGAGCTGAAGAACAGTATCCTATATTAAATTCCCATGACCTCCTCTTAGCATAGCAAGGTTATGTTTTGTATAAAAGAGGTGGCTTCAAAAGCCCATTCCTGTCTTTAAGTATTTATGAACCACCCTTAGGCACTATTGACAGCCTGATACATAGGTCACTTGCACATCAATTTTTCTTGGTGAATTATTATGCTATTAATTCTATAGCTTTCACAGCTTTACAAAGTGCACTTTCACTGTATGTGTGAAGGATGAGTAGTTTCAATAAGCTGCCTTATACTAAAGAGCAATGAGAATAGCATATCACTGACTTTAGGATAATGAAAGCAACACTGGGTTTCTGGTTATTTTGATACAATTAGCATGGCATAATCATTTTTCTAGAGGACTGATTTCCACGGCACTTATTTACAGGAAGCAAACAGAAGAGCTGAATTTCATGATACTGTATTGCACTTTATTATTATTTGTAATACAGGAATGTCCACCTGTCCCCACTACTAAAAGGTCCCATTGTTCTAGGTTTCTTATATAGACACAGGTTACATCTACACAAGATGCTTACTGAGCAGTAGCTCATTAGTACTTTGCAGTAGCATGATGGGGCACAAGTGATGGCATGATACTACTGCACAGTAGTAATGAGTTACTGCAGTCAGTATCACCCTAAAGGTATGTGGGGACATTATTGCACAGTAACTCTGGTTACTGATCAGTCAGTAAATATTTGGTTATGCAAGTACTAGACGACTGCACAGTAACTAGTAGACGCAGGTATGACAATAGCCATTGTCCAGGAAAATACCCAGGGCTTGAGAGACAGAGAGAAATATAATATAAAAATTATTAAAGCTAAAACTGTAAAAGTGTGTAGCCCTCTCTGGGGCTGAGGAGGAAACATTTGTCAACATGAAAAGCAAAATATCACCAGACTGAATCCTCTTCCTCCATAATCATTGTCATGTGGTTACAGTTTTAAGACTAGCTGCCCATCTTCCACCTTATACAGTGCCCCCTCGATGGCCCAGTGTGACGCTAATTTGTTCACATTTTGTTGCAAGGTGAAGTATCCAAATTCAAATGAGACAGATGGACCCCAAAATGAAAGAGCTACAGGCTGGTGTCAGACCCACAGGCTGCAAGAAGTCCAAGTCCAGCATGCCAAAAAGGTACTCATGCAGCAAAGAGCAGTTACAGCTGGGGAAAAGTCCAGGAAGGACAGGTCTCTGGTGCTGCCAGCTCTCAGTGTCAGACAAAGGTGCTTCTAGCCAGGGTCCTATTCAGTAGGGATGTGTGAAATTTTGGCAGCTGTTTTGTTTTGGAGGTGTTTGCTGATGATGTAGTGACACCCCACTAGGGATATGTTTCTAGGGTCCCTGTAATTCTATCAATGTGATGTTTGGGTTACTTGTGTTTCCATATGAATTTCTGTAAGTCCTCACCCCTAATGGAGCTATTTTGCAGAACTCAGTTTCAATGGGCCTGGGCTTCTCCAGCCACCAAATCAGTCAAATACACACACACACACACACGCACGGATTAATTTGACATGCCTGACCCAGCTGGGTTGATCAGCTTGTACAGGCTGACACCATCATATGCCAGCAAGCAGTTCATCAGGGCAACAATAAAATGAAATCAGACACAAGCATGCAGGTCAACAGAATACCTCTGAATCAGGCTGACTGTCCAGCTGACACCCTTATGGGCCAGTATTCAGTTCATTAAGGCACATCTGAGCCAAACTGGGTCAATCAGCCTATACAAGCTGATTCCCTTATGTCTCTCAAACTCAGCACGTCCCAATCTTTTGCCCTATCTATCCTAGTAGTGGTAGCCCCTTGATGAGCTGACCCCACAGTATTGTTGGGCTTTGCAGAAATCTTTGGCTTTCACAGAGATGTATCCCTCTTGAAGCACACTATTTGCTGCTTACAGCTTTCTTATACCCTTAGTCCAGCCTCTTCAAAACACTCTTTTAATTGTGTAAATCAAGAGCATCCCAAGCCATAATTGACAGGGAAAATCCTGATATTTAGATAATTTCAAATTAAATGAATTAAACCCTTGTCATTGAAAAAGGTATTTTGTTTGAAACTTCAAGAAACTGATTAACAACCAGGAAAAACATAAGGTTTTAAGGAGTAACCAAACACTTAGGAGCTGGCTTGAAATTATTAGGAATATAGAGCATAAACTGGAAGGGAGACCACTTTATTACTTCTCAGATGGCCTAACTATGCCTGCACTGTGAAGTCAGCATCAGTGTTTTGTATTTTTCCTGTTGCGAATAAGCCTTAGATTAGCATGACTTTCAGATTTTACTGTAGTCTTTTAATGGTGCCTTGATTTGGTCTATTTTCTAAAACAGGAAATCCCAAGGGCACATGGAACATACTTAAGGGGATTACTTGGAGTGTTCATAAACTTTGTGGGGAGGACTTCCACCAGTCATCCCAGAAAAAGTATGACAGCATTTGTAGTCAGAACTGCAACAGGCTTGACATTGTGATGAACCCTTAACCATTGTTCAAGTGTTGCCCATACCCCCTCTGACTCAGTGTCTTGCTTCAGGATTCCCTAACCCAGCAACCGAGTTTTAGTCAATCAAGTTTAAATAGGCCTCCCAAACTGACACTGGAAAATGTATGGCCTGAGATGCCTACTAAACTTCCCTTCTGCTTAGTTCTGGTTAGATTAGGTGTGTGTGTGAGGATGGTGGGGGGGAAGAGGAGGGATGTGGGGCAGGCAGGGAGAAAAAGTTATTTGCAAGTCCAGCAACCTGAGTGCCAGGGTTCCCTCAGGAACACAGAGCTGACAGGTAACATCCTGCCTGGGAAACATTTGAATTGTTTTTTCATCAAGGCATGGCAGATGAAAGTTGCAGGCTGTTGGCCCATAAACAGGTGGGTAGGCCAAGATCCTACCAGCACTGGGAAGGCCTCTTGCTCTTCCTGGATGGAATGAATAGTGAGGAAACCAGAGGCTGGCATGCAAAGCAAGCAAGAAAGTCAGTCTTTGAAAATGGAAAGTGATGTGTCAGGGGGTGAGGGGCAGGGTGGGAGGGGGATGTAGCAGGTAAATGTGGAGAGTTACCTGGGCAGTCAGATGTAGGACAGGTAATAGTGTGTCATAAATCCAAGTGCCCATGTGTTATTTTGAGCTCATGGGTGTCTGTATCCAGGAGGTGGATGAAGTGAACTTCATAGGCTCATCTGTGAAAAGTGGCTTGTAAATTCCCTTTGAGTGTCAGGCCTGAGATTGGAAACAAAGTGGCTTTCTTGTGGGAAATGTGGCCCCACAGATAGTTGGGTATTCTTGTCTGTAATAGATTGGATTAGATTATTGGCAGGTTTTGCATTTCTTGTCATGGCATGGATCCATTCAATGCATTTTGGGCTGTAACAAGTTGGCTTTTGGTGATGAGGTTAGCCAGATCTGGTGCTTGTTTGAATTTACAAATAACTTTTTCACAGACAAGCCTATGAACCACACTTCATCCACCTCCTGGATAGAAAAAATCATGGACACAAGATAGACAATAGATTTTATGACACATTATAACCTGCCTGACATCCAACTCCCCAGGTACCTCTCCACTTTTACCTGCTGCATCCCCCTTTCCCCACCACCCAGGCTGTCCCTCACCCCTGACACCTTGATTTACATTTTCACTGACTGGCTTTCTTGCCTGTATTGCATGCCAGCCTCTGGCTTTTTCACTATTCATTCCATCCAGGAAGAGCACACACACAAACACATGCCAACTAGATGCTTCCTCAGCCTGATGAAGGGTTTTTAAACCCAAAAGCCTGATCAGATATATTTCTCCAACTATTCAGTTGGTCTAGTAAAGCACAACAGGGGTACCCTTGACTGGTCCATAGTGGGGCCAGTACCCAAAGTGGGGGACATCAAAAGGCCAGGGGCCCATCATGAAGAATGCCCAGAGCAAGAGACTTGGGATTCCAAATGGCTTGAAGGTGGGTCCAGGGCCTAAGGGAGTGCCTAAGGTTCCAGAGACAGGACCACAGATGGAGGGGGTGAAGAATGCAATGTGCAAGGCATGGGCCAGTGTTAGGGGAAGTACCAAGCTGCAGAATGGATGTTACCCCAAAATACCTAAAATGGGCAGTCATCTGCCTTGGAAACATTTGAATTAGTTTTTCTTTTAACCTAGATGTAGCAAGAAAGAAAGAAAGAAAGAAAGAAAGAAAGAAAGAAAGAAAGAAAGAAAGAAAGAAGTAAAAACCACCCTAGCGAGCCAACAGACTATTTACATATTTACATATTTAGAGTTCAGCCAGAGGGGACCCCCACAGGGGGTTCTCAGTGGTCGACTCGCGTGAAGCACAGTCTGAGGCCTTGGCCCGCTGGACGCATTGCCGAAGCTGGAGCAGCCGGGGGTGTTACAGGTGAGGAGCAGGCGCCCCACCTTGACTCGACAGAGCGCCCCCTCGAGGGCCCAGCATTTCTCGAAGGCGGGCACCGTCCACCACAGGACCGCTTGCTCAAACTCAAGGGAGAGGCAGGCCCGCAACAGGAGGCGGAACAGCTGCAGGGCGTTGACTGCCCCGGTCCTGGCGAGCCGGTTTCACCAGCTCTTCAAGGTGGCCATCTTGGCCTGGCCCAGCAGAAAGTTGGCCAAGCTGACCACAGCCTGCTCTGATGCCCAGTAGGGATAGGAGTGGATGTAGACATCGTCGAAGAAGTCCCGGCCCAGCGCCCAAAGCAGCGTGCCCAGGGTGGCAAAGAGCAGCTGCAGCCGGGGACAATCGAGGAACGCGTGGAATATGTCCTCGTCCAGCACCCCCGGGCAGAAGGGGCAGGCCGCCGAGGCTGCCGGGTTCAGGTGGTGAACAAAAGTGCCGGTGGCCAGGATGCCGTGCACAAGTCGCCACTGCAGGTCGCTGGTCTTCTTGGCAGTGGGTGCCTTGTATAGTGTGCACCATGCTGGAGTCCTGGGCCGTGCCAGGTGATGCCACCACGCAGTGTCGGGGCAGCTGGCCAGCACCCAGGCATGCCGGGCTTGTACCACCCACAGGTAGAGGCCCTTGCGGGGCAGGGTACCAAAAGGGCAGCCCGTCTCGCTGCTGGGGGTCACTGGGAGCCTAAACAGCGTGTCGGGCCGCTTGGCCAGCTCACCAGGGATCGTGGGGACAATGGGCAGTGGCGGGAAGGCGTTGAGTGTGGCGTCTGTGGAGGGCAGGGTCCGGCGAGCCTGGAGATGGGCTTCTAAGGTGGTCACCGCTTCCACCGGGAGGGCGCCCCGATGTTCCGCAGAAGCTGGCCTGCGGTGCGGACAGAGCGCAGTGTCAGCCGGGCGGCCAGGGCCTTGCAGGACAGCCATGCCGACAGAGCAGAGTCCAGGAGGTGCTCCAGGCAGATGGTGCGCGCCTTGATGAGGGCCGCCACGAGGCTGGTGGAGGCCAGGCTCGGCGCAACACACTGCAGGGCTGGGTTGTAGAGCAGCGGCTCCCGAAGCAGGTGCGGGAACTGTAGGTGCCTGGCCTGGGGGAAGAGCTGGAAGGTCGCTCGCCAGGCCCGCACCACACTGCGGTAGAACGGGGGGAGGACCTCCCCATTCAGGAAAGCGAGGTCCAGCAGGAACAGCTCCTGGTCCAATCCGAGACCCCCTACCCATCACAGGAACTGGCATGCCAGCTGTCGCCACAGGTGACCTTCAGTGTACAGGAGCCACTGGAGGGCCTGCAGCTGGTAGGCAGCCACCCGGCTGGCCAGGTTGACCAGGCCTTGGCCTCCTTCCCCAGGGGGCAGGTAGAGGGGAGCTCGGAGGAGCCAGTGGTGTCCGTCCTAAAGGAAGTTGACCAGGAGCCGCTGCACTCTCTCCAGGAGCTCCGATGGAGGGTCCAGCACCGCGCAGTGGTGCCACAGGGTGGCTGCCGCCAGGTTGTTGACCATGAGGACCCAGCTGTGGTAAGAGAGGGTGGGCAGGCGCCAGAGCTACAGGCGGGCCTCCACTCCCTCCATCAGGCCCTCCCAGTTGCAGGCCACAAAGGCCGGCGGCCCCAGGAACATGTCCAGGGCTTTGAGGCCATCCCGGCGCCAGGCAAGGTCTTCTGGCAGGTCCGGAGATGGCGTACCGGTCCATGTCCCCAGTAGGAAGGCATCACTCCTGCCCCAGTTGATGCAGGCCGAGACGGTGAGCTCGTAGGCGCACTGGCAGTCCACCAGGGCTCTCACGTCCTCCTGGCTGCCCAGGAAGATGGTCACATCATCCACGTACACCATCAGCCGGAGCAGGGGACCGGTGGCTGGGCCCAGCACTGGTGGCAGGGCGAGGCTGGTCAGGCAACATCGCAGTGAGTACAGCAGCAGCTTGACGGCCAGGGCGTACAGCAAGCCCAACAGGGGGCAGCCCTGGAGGATGCCGTGCCACACGGGGAACGGGGAGCACAGCGTGCCGTTTACCTTGAGGAGGGCAGAGGGAACAGGGTCCGGAGCGATGTGGTGAAAAGCAGCCTGAAGCCAATGGCCTTGAGGGTGCCGAGCAGGTTCTGGTGGTCGATGCGGTCGAAGGCCTTCTCCTGGTCCAGGGAGAGGATGCTGACGTCCAGGCCAAAAAGCTCCATGGCCGCGAGCAGGTCCTGCAGCAGGAACAAATTGTCCTGCATGGTCCTGCCCGGCAGGCAGTAGCTCTGCTCGGGCCTGACAACGGAGGCCATGACGATGAGGACCCGGTTCGCCAGTGCCTTGGCCAGAATCCTGTAGTCAGTGCGCAGGAGGGAAACAGGCCACCAGGTCTTCAGGCAGCCGAGGTCCCCTTATTGGGCAACAGGGTGAGCACGGCCTGGCGGCAGCTGGTCAGCAGGGTCCCAGCAGCAAGGCTCTCATGGAAGACGTGGAGGATGCTGGGCCCAAGGAGGGGCCAGAAGGCTCTGTAGAATTCCACGGGCAGGCTGTCCAGGCCCGGGGCCCTGCCTGAGGCAAGCCCCCCCACCGCGGCCTCCAGATCCACCAGGGAGAGCTCGTGCTCCAGGGCCTCGGCCCACGAAATGCCCTGGCGTGGCAGATCCCGATGCAGCTCCCTGGTGACCCACGGACAGACAGGCTCTGCCACAAACAAGTCCCAGTAGAAGGCGACGGTGTGCTCCTGCACCTCGCCCAGGTACATGAGCAGCCGACCCTCTGGGGTCCGGAGGCAGTCTGTGGCCCGCCACCTCTCCAGGCCTAAGAAGAAGCCGGTCGGGGTGTCGGCCTTCCACCAGCTCCTGGTAGCGGGCCCGGACATGCGCGCCGTGGACTGCCCCCTCCGCCAGCTCTCGCAGGCGTTTCTTGCGGGAGCGGAGGCTCTCGAGGAGCACCGCGTCATTGCTGGCACAGAGCAGGGCCGCTTTGAGCTCTGCCACGTCCTCCTCCAGCTTCTGGGTGCGGCGGTGGAGCTTGCTTACCACCAGTTGTCTGTAATGCTAGCAGAACGCCCGGATCTGCACCTTCCCCACGTCCCACCACAGGTGCCAGGAGGGGTAGTCTGCTCGCTTCGCCTCCCAGCTCCTCCAGAGGTGGGCGAAACAGTCCCTGAAGCCGGCATCCTGCAGCAGGCTGAAGTTGAGGCACCAGTAAGAGGCCAGTGTGCGCGCTCCGCCGGGCAGGCTCAACTCACAGTAGACTAAGGGGTGGTCTGAGAGGCCTGATGGGATGATGCGGCTGCTGCACAGCAATGGCAGGTGGTGCTAGCTGAGGTAGAGGTGCTCGAGGCAGGCCATAGCGAGCCCGCTGGCGCTCATCTTTGCCCAGATGTACTGGCACGCATCTTGCATGGAGAAGCGGCCAGGCGTCGATGAGGTCCGCCACCTCCAGCACAGTCCGCAGCTTGGGGGCCGAAGGCATGTGCGGCTTCAGCCCCGTCCAGTCAAGCGCTGTGTCGACGGTGCAGTTGAAGTCCCTGCCCACAAGGAGCAGGTCTAGGAAGGTGACCCTCTCTCTCCCATCGGTGGGCATGTAGACATTGACCAGGAGTGGGCTCTGGTGAGCCAGGGTGACGTGGATGGTCAGCAGCCAGCTGGGGATGACCTCGCGTGCCAACGCTGAGTCGTACTGCAGCTGCAGTGAGAGAAGGGTCGTCACTCTGGCGCTGAGGTTGGTGCCATGGCTCAGGAACACGCGGCCTCTCCAGGCAGCGTGCCAGTCGGCCTGAACGTAGACATCGCTGTGCGTCTCCTGGAGGAAGGCGATTGCCAGGTGCTTCTGCTGCAGGCCCTCCAGGACAGCCATCCACTTCATCGGGTCTCTGCAGCCGTTGGTGTTCAGCGAGGCAATTGTTGTAACCACCACGAACAGGAAAAGAGGGAGGAAGGGTAGGCAGGGTACGGGTGGGAGAAAGGGTGACAGGTACCGGGCAGAAAAACCGCGGAGACAGGGGAAGGCCTAGCTTTGCCCTACCCTATTTTATGGGCCCGTCTCGGCTCCACACCTCCCTCACCCGGTCACCAGCTTCTCAAGCCAGAAGGCATGCTGACACATGCCTGAGTCCCAGCGTATGAGCCTTGCTGCAGCACTCATGATGTGGACAAACTGCGCGGGGTCCAGGCATCACTGCTGGATGCTCTCAGCCACGTTTCTCTGGACCATGGTCTGGTCTAGGAGATTGAGGAGGCCCCCGTAGCTGGGGGCCACCCAGGGGGGTTTCTCCAGGAGGAGGTGGATATTGCTGACTGAGAACCAGTGGGGCTGTACCCTGGGAGGGGACTTTCCGGTGAGGCTGGCGAAGGTGCCCTCAATGGCCAAGGTCCCTAGCAGGCCCCGCTTTCTATCCGGGTCGAGCACCATCTCAGGGAGATCGATCCCCATCCATTTTGGGGGGAAGATGTCATCCCGCTCCCAGGGCCGCTTGCGGTGCTCCAAGGGCAGGCACTCCATCTCCTCTTCCCTGTTGGCCTCGGCAGGCAGGGGAGCAGGTGGCGGGGCGGCAGGACTCTCCTCCATCTCCCTCACCTGCCGCCGCCTGGGAGGCAGGCACTCCTCCCCCGCCTTGTCGCTCACTGGCCCCACTGGCTGGGATGGGGGCGAGGGGTTGCTGGGCATCTCTGGGACACCCTCAGTCATGGCCGGAGGCAGCAGGGTTTCCAGGGTGATGGGCCGAGCTGGCTCAGGTTCCCTGGCTGCCTTTTCCCCGGTGCTACCTGAGACAGGCCCCAGAGGGGCAGGATCTCCTTTAACCGCTCCTTTTTTCTTCTTCTTGTCTTTTGCTTTTTTGGGGGTAGCTGGCACCTCCCCTGTAGGGGGCGGGCCAGGCTGCTTGGGGGTCACCACCTCCAGGTCCACCGCCTCGGTTGAGGCAGGGGTTGAGGGAGGTGGAGGGGGGGTCTTGGGTGCCCCACCCAAAAGGGCCCCGGGAACTGAGACGCTAGCTGCCCCGGGGAGAACAGGGGAGGAAGGGCCCAGGAGAACTCCCTAGCCCCTCCACTGGGCGGGGCGTCCGCCAGGACGGGAGCAGGAGAAACCTGGGAGGATGTCCCAGGCCCCCGCCTTGGGCGGCATGCCAATGCCAGAGGGGTCAACCCCCTCGGATGGAGAGGGGGCGGAGGGGGGCTTGGCAGGTTCCCCAGCCCCACACTTTGATGAGGATCCTACTTCCTAGGTGGATGCACCAACCTCCTGGGCAGGTGCAGTGGCCGGTACCCCGGCCGACTGTCCCAATGTGCACTGGGAAGCCAGGTGGGAACTGCTGCTGCAGCGGCAGCATAAATTCCCACCCTGGGAGAAACACACCACATACGACCTCCCATCGGACATAAAGGTCAAGAAGGCAGGCAGTCTCTGGGTGTCCCCCCTGAGAAGCATAAATGCCTGCTTCCGGAAGGACAGGATGTGCCTCAGCTTGGGGTCCCTGCTCCCCATGCTTAGCCTGTGCCAGGGGCTGCTGAGGACACCGTAGCGCTAGAGCGCGTTGGTGAGGGTCCAGTCGGACAGGTGCGGGGGCACATTGAAGGCCACCACCCACACTACCAGGGTCTGCAGGGGTGTGACCAAGTGATGGACCCCCGAGACATCCAGCCCTGCCGCGCACACCTCCCTCACCAGGTTGGGAGAGCTCAAGTAGATAATGGGCACCGAGTTAACCCGGGAAGTGTACCTAACGCTGCAGTGTCCCAGCAGGTCCACCAGAGCGCCGGCACAGTCCTCCACTGTGATGTGCAGAGGGGCGTGCACCCGCATGCCATGGCTGAGGGGAAGGTCCGCTGAGACATCCCCCTGCCAAGCGCTTTGGCTGCTGGCAGGCATCCCAGCAGGAGAGGGTTAACTCTCTCCCAGGAGGGAGCGGGGGGAAAAAAAGCCTTAGGCTGACACCTGGGACTGGGAGGGGGCTCCAAATGCCCCAAACTCAGCCTGAGGGGGGGCAGAGTGACCCTGCAGGGGCTCAGGGCAAGCCCTAAGGCATGGAGAGATGGCAGGGAGCAAGGTAAGGGGCTCTGGGGGAAGGATGCAGCAGGAGTCACCGGGAGAACTCAGGCAGGGTGGCGGAGGGGCAGAGGCAAACGAAGCTGCCATAGCCCAGGGGAAAAAATGCCCAGAAAGCAGGGGGAAGGGGCGGGGAGGGGTCCCCCAGGACAGGGTGGGGAGAGGCAAGGGTTTTTGGGGGGTGGGGACAGGAAAAGCAGGGCACGGAGTGTAGGGAATGCAGAAAAGGCACCCAAGCTGCAGTAGCTCAGAAGGGCTTCACCTGGCGGTGGCCATCTTGGAAGAAAGAAGGAAAAAAGAGGTTCAGGCTGTTAGCCCCAAAACAGGTGGACAGGCAAAGATCTAGCTGGCACTGGGAAGGTGCCCTGTAACAGGGTACCATCCGTGCTGGTTTCATCTCACTGTGCCTTAAAGTCACACAACTGTCACAAGATTTGCTTTGACCAGTTTGAGGTGCAGTTTCACAAAAATCCCTGCACCATCTCCTTGCAACATGGCAGGCTTCATGCACTCAGAAACAGCTACCATCCTTACAATTTTAATCAGAATCTGGCAAGAAATTACAAAATTATAAGCATTTTAGTGATTCTCCATTATAGCCTGAGGCCAAATCACCAAAACAATGTTGAAACTCTAAAACAGGTTCGGCCAAATCAAAACAGAATAGCAACCTCCACTTGGTCCAGGAGGTGCATGGCCCCACCAGGGGGGATGTGCTGCTGGATCTGGTCCTGGTCTCGGCGGACGATCTGGTTGCAGGGCTCCAGGTACGCGACTCCCTGGGAGACAGCGACCATCGCCTGATAGAATTTGCTGTCCGGCACAGTGTAGATAGGGCCCACACTAGGACTAGGGTC
>JAGPOW010002673.1:14909463-14923868 GCA_030014935.1 Caiman crocodilus
GGACGGACATGGGTGTTTTGCTAGAAATTGCTCGCTAAGCCATAGTGAGAGGTCACAGCAACACCTGCCACCCCCGGAACCTTCCCCCTCCCTTCGGTGCCTAACTGTCTGCTGTAATGCAATCTCAATAAAAACAACCACTATCAGCAACAATTCGTAAGTACCTTCATTCAAGAGATCTCATGAAATCTAATTAATCTAGCAGGCAGATAAGGCGAAACCGGAAGCTAGCACGGGATAAGCTAGCATCCAACCCGATTCGCATTCGGGGCCTGCCGGAACAAGGTTCCTGGCGCGGCAGTCGGAAGTAATTATAATAACTAATAAATCCTTCAAATCATCTACGTTAGGACACTTTTGGTTGCAGGTCTTCCAGAAGTGTTTTAATCCTTTCTTTAGATGTATGTAGGCCTTATGCACCAACATCACACCCATAAAATAAAACACCAACATTACCAAAATATTTGGGAAAAAAAATGTATAATTTGCTCAGAACCTGTATGGTTCTAGACTTTTTATTACCCTCTTTAGTTTTTCCCATACTTCTTTATTGTTTTCATTGGTCACAATAATGTTATCCAAATAGCACCACATTCTTGGAATACTTTGCAGTACTCAATCCATTGCTCATTGCCTCAAAGCAGGAGTCGGACAGTACCAAAAATTAGCATGGTGTATTAGTATAACCCCTTTTGCATATTTATGGTAAGATACAACTTCAAATCTATTTTTCTTTTTTTTTATTTGCATCTGTAGATGAGCTGTAGCAAAACTGTGTCTTCAGTTCAAGTCAAGGAGAATTCATCCATGCTCAGTAGAGAATTAATAGTTACCTTAAACACACTTTTACTGTGCTACAATTTTAAACAATGCCACCTATAAACACCATTGTATTTAATTTTTTTTGTTCATTTTACTGTATTGTTTTGGCAAAATCTGTAAATAATCTACTATACAAATATAACTCTAGCTTTAATGTGTTTTAAAATTCCTGGCTGCCTATACATGTGCTCAGAAGTGTGTGTGTTGGTGGGGGCAGAGAAGAGGATTAATTAGAGGTGTTTCCAGGCAGCCACTCTAAATAAAATTCATTTAAAAATGACTGCAGAATGCTTTATCTAAAGCATATTCCACAAGGTTTAGTTAAAGCGCCCTGCACATACACGTGATGCTATGGTGACACAGCAGAATTCTAATTAGAACACAGAGCAGATTGGATTAATCAAGTCTGCTCCATTGCATTTTAATTAGAACACATCAGACCACATGTATAGGCAGCCCCTATGGCTTCCCTTACCACTTCAAGGGCCTGGTCTGATGTACCTTCTAGCTGTTTTTCAGCTGTTTTAGGGCCTTTGAAAGGGACTACAGAGTCTTTATAGAGCATCAACCCTATAAGAGATTTTTTTAACTATTCACAATCACACAAAATAGACCCACCTTTTTTCAGTGACATGTAAGTGCAAAAAAAATTGATTACTGTAATATTCCACCTATACTCACATAACTGCCTTTCGCATTATCTTTTATATGTTGTTAGTAACATTAACATCATTCTTAGTTTCATATTTTTAAATGTGTACTTGTATTCTGAACATGAGATAACAGATACCCTAAAGCCTGTATCTAATGCCACATTGAGATATTTTTCCAGCAATCCAGGCAGTCAGCCAATTGCTTAATTTTTCACTCTTATTCACAATATACGTACAGGCTAGCTACTTCTCTCTTGCAATCTATACCACTACAGCCCCTATCAACTGTATATATATATTATTCTTCTTCCTTTTACTATACCTTTTTTTGGTCTTTTCCTTAGCACACCAACTTCCCTGGATGCAACCATTTTTACTGCAACTTTGCAACAAATTTCTTTAAGCCAGTAATTAGCTGAGATTTGGAACCCTTTTCCACATCAGTAGTGCTCATGTGGTTGCTGCATGGGCTGGCTTTTCCTATGAGTACTTAATAACCATGCATTCCTAATTCCCTGTTAGCTGTTGCATGCAATTATATTGCACCTTTGGTGCAGTTTCTATACCTATTTGAATTCTGACAGCCAATTTAAAAGTGAGAGACTCTTAATAGTCAAACCGATAATGTATAATTTTATTAAGTAGTCCAAATACATATCTGTCTGTGAGGGCTTGAGTCCATACTTAAAATCAGAATGTTGTGACAATTTCCTTAATCCTGTTGCAAAAAAGGAAATAGATTTGCTTTGAATTGGTCCTGGAGCCACCCACTCCACTGCACCTGACCACCTTCCAGGCTCTGAGTGCCTCTCTGGGAGCACCTCATGCTTGGCCGACCCCCTTCCTGGAGCACACTCATAAGCCTGGGGGTAGCATTGCCATCACCCAGGGGTTTGAACTGTTTCCAGGCCCTGTGCCCCTTTGGCTACACAGGCCTTGTAGTCCTTGAGGGCACTAAACCCGTTGCAAAAACTTGGAGTGCTTCCCTTAGTCTGAAGTCCAAATAGCGATCTCCCTTAGTCAGCTGGACCAAGGGGACCTCAAGGTATAATCTAGAGCCTCTCCCAATCAGTCTCCCATGCTAGGTACAGAGGAGAACATTATTGATTACAAGAATTAGGTTTGGAGTAGGGTACAGGGTAGAGCAAAATCAGGGAAATACCTTAGAGCAAACAGGGTGACTAGGTAGCCTTTGATAATGCATCTGTATTACTGCAAGCTATGTTTCTAGTTAGATCTCAAGTAGCTTTCTCACAAGTTTCATCCAG
Organism: Caiman crocodilus; assembly: GCA_030014935.1. Lineage (NCBI taxonomy): Eukaryota > Metazoa > Chordata > Crocodylia > Alligatoridae > Caiman > Caiman crocodilus. The sequence goes on from JAGPOW010002673.1 coordinate 14,912,207, forward strand.
AGGCTGATAGAGCTTTCCTCTGGAGGCAGGCAGTTTGTAGTGTGTCCATGTGTTTCAAGAGAGAGAGAAAGAGAGCTACTGAGATTCAGCTATCGTCAGTGTCTTCATCATAGCCGTTTCCTTCCTCCTGGAAAGTCTTGGCTTATATTGACCTTCTGACATCATCTACCTGATCCAATAAAGGCCAGAAAATTTTGACTGCCAGACAACCAATTTGAAATGCATCACTGGTTACCAGGCAGAGGGACAGTGGCTCTGCCTCCCCTCCCAGTCAGGAGGTCATTCCTAATAGGGAGCTAAATCCCCCATCCTTTTACCTGTCTTCTGTCATGCAGCCCAGTTTGACTGACAGATGGAAAAGCAAGAAAGGGAAAAAAAACTGCTTAAGAGTTTTGGGTGGGGGGTGGAACATGGACTTTTCTGCTATTATCAAAAGCCTGGGTAACAAATGTTCTTAGATATGATAATTATCTCTTTAAAAAAATGCTTGCTTGTTTCTTGGGGGTGATCAAACTGCTTAGTAAACAACATGATTCTCCTTCTCCAAACTCAGCAAAGCAGCTACAAGTTTCTGTGAGAAAATCTCATACATTTCAAAAGCCTACTTCATTCCTTCTATTTCCATAGTCCAGTCTCGCAGGGCACAAACTTCAGTTGCCCAGTATAAGCAGCCTTATGTCTCCATTCTGGCATTGAAATCAGCTTCCTCACTTAAAACTTATGCCAAATTTTCAATGACTAATTTCTATATAATATTATTTCTAACTGAGAGAATAGCCATGTTTCTTCATGTCACACCATTCTAAATACAGGACCAACTTACATACCATTCTTATTACTGACGTTCATTTTTATATAAACAATTGCTATGAGTCCCAACTAAGTTCTGTGCCCTGTGCATTTGTCAAGACATTTCTAAGAAAGAAACTATATTATCAAGGTAGAGACTAAGCAAAGAAGAAAGATGAGGGAAGGGAAGTATTTTTATCCCAGTTGTAAAGACGGAGAACTGAAGCAGAGAGATTCAATGACTTTGAAGAAGTCTATAGCAAAACTAAGAAGAGGACCCAGATCTTTCCAGCCTAAGAGTTTTATCCAAAGGTTTTCCTGTTTGCACCTTTTTAGGCTCCATTTAGTTTTACCTGTATTATTTGGTAACTTTCTACTACCAAGGTATCTGGCCCACCTCAATTTCATGTTGATATTGCTGGAGAGAAGAAGAAAGTGTTAAAGTACAGAGTTTTCCTTAAGCCTCAATCCATGAGATGAGAACCAAAATCACATCAGGGTTTTCTTGTTTCCTCTACACTACACTTTTTTACCCCCAAACTTTCTTGATCTCAACTGGTTTAACCTCAGTAGCAGACTTATATTTTGAGCTTTGGATGAGTCCTGGGTTTGAGATTCTGCAGTTCCAATTAGTGGAGCCCAAAGAGCTCCAGAGATGACTGTCCTTGCAACCCTGCCTGGGCTTTGACAGTGTGTGAAAATATATATGTATGTATGTATGGTGGCAGGCCCCTCTCACAGCACTCTTGCCTGGCCACCCTATACCTTCTGCTGATGGACAAAACACACCCCTGGGTATACCTGGGCTATGCCTCAAACAGTGCCTTCTAGATCCTACAGCTGAAAACTTCTACCTGCCCCTAGTCACTTTTGGATTTCTGTTTCTTAATGTAGTTGCCACAAGTTTCTGTATTCCTTATCAGATCCTTTAAACTGTGTTCTAAACCATGTAATTTGTTTCCAACTAGTGTTTTGTTTAAATAACAGCCAAAGACTACAGTACTATTATTAAAAGCCACTACATCTGCCTAAAGGCCAATTGTTGGGCCTTTTTGCTGGTGGACTTCAGAGTAAATGGGGAAGTGAAATCTGCTCACTGCCAGACCAGATCTAAGGCCTGTTAACCACCAAGCCTCCTAAGCTACTGTCTGAATTGGTAGAATAAAGTAAAGAACTATAAAAACATAACCTGAGCCCTGTTATATATCTGCAACTTTGCACTTTCATTCAGACTTCATATAACCTCTTTGCAGCAGGCAAGGAATACATACTAGTAAACCTGAGGGACATTTCTCAAAGCTGACCATTGTGCAGCACCTGTGAAGGCTTAAATGACACCTAGAGCTTTTTTGCAGACCCTAATCACAGTTAATATGTTCACCAGAAATAATTAAATCATAATAATAATAATATAATTTCCCTGTTCCCTATATCTTTATTTCACTGCACATACGAGCTATATAGTTATCACAGTGAGCCTTTTTCCCCCTTTAATTACCTTGAAAAATATTAGCTTGGAAAATGTATTTACCATCCATGCTTACCCCCAATATACATTTTCCTCCTACTCTTGCAATTTTCTCATTGTTGTGAAAGCAATATCAGATGATCCAGCCAGTTATATTTCTTCTTGACCTTCAGTTTGCCTCATCTTTTGGGACACAGTTTAATTTAACTATATGAAAGAAATTCATAGGAATTTGTAGAAAAAAAGACAGAGTTGTTAGTAAAACTGTGTCAGAGTGGAACGGTTAAGAGATGCCTCAGCACAGCTGTGTTCAGGCACATTGCAAGTCCCCAGTTCAGGGATTTCCCCTGTAAAGTGGGAAAAGTCCTTGGTGCAGAATCAGAGCCTGCCAAAAACTTGCAGCTGCACCATCAAGTGCATGCTCATGATTGGCTCAGTGTAAATTATGCACACGTGGTGGTCAGCAATTGGCTCGCTGACCGTACAAAAGGCTTGAGTGGTACCCACCCAAATTGAAGGAGAGCTTGGATATGTGTAGGGAGAGATTGTCATATGTACTTTGGAGCCACGGAGGGGCCTGATCAACCACCACCAACTTCCTGTTGTGATTGCCATGATGTACCCCATACCACTCGTGAGGGTGTGAGCATTGGTGTGCCTGTCTACAGTTTTCATTTGTGTCTGTCTATGGATTGTGCCTATACTGCATACCTTGTGTATACAGCTTTTAAGTAAAGGTTTTTTGTTCCAACCACTACTGCCTCTCGTACAACTAATTCCACTCTATCAGTGGCTCCATTCTGCTGGCATTTCTCGGCCCCCATAAACTGGTCACTTAATTTTTGTCTAAATGAATATTCATAACTGTACCCCAGGCAAAGTTTTAAGTGTCTTCCTTTAACTTTACAAGTGAAAAAACTGTTTTCCAAATCCTTGTTTAGAAAAAATGGATAGTAATGTTTTTAGTTTAAATTTCACTGCCTTAGGAATCTAGTGCTATGTAAATCAAAAGCTACATTTGCAAATAAAATATTATTCATGAAGAGGAATGCAGTGACTTGTATACTTTTCTTTATGCAACTGTCTGTCAGCTGAAGCTTTTATTTTTTGCTGAAGTGTCATGTTACATTCATCAGTAGGCATACACAGCTAAGCCAGAAGTAGTTCTATAGATATCCTAGGTCTTTAATGAGGATAAGCAATAAGGATTTTTTTGTTAGGTTTTACCTAATCCTCTTTATTTTGCATCTAATTTTATTACAGAATAGCCTTTTTGTGAACATTATGTTGCATCTTTAGTCCCTATAATTTTGTTTTCACTGCCATTTTAGCTAACACAGACAAAGGAATTAGTTTAGTCTTTTCCCAGAAAAACTGCTGTTACACAAACTAAATAGCAACATCAAGTCATTTGTAGCATGTTTCATATTGGCTGCAACAATTTTGTTGCCTTCTGTGCAAGGGAAAAAAAAAGTTTTCTGTTTAAATAGAACACTGTGACTACACAATGATTTCATCATTATGCCTTACCTTTGTCTGACACTTTTTTATTCAGCCTAAAGTCATATTACACAGTAAAAAATCTAAACCTACCCAAGTCTGATAAAACTAGTTACTAGGCAAAATAACTTTACCCTTAGTCAGTCCCATTAACAATGGCATTGCACAGAGCTTATAGGAGAAAGCTTGACCAAAGCCCATTACCTTTGAAGAGCAGTATACCCAGGCTTATCTCAGCAACACTTTGGATTTTGTCAGAAATATTTTAATAGAGGCATCCTTTACAAATTAGATATGTGAAAAAGTTAACATTTCAGCTATGAATATACTAATGCTAATTATAAAAGATAATCAAAAGATTGAATGATTGTTCAAAAAAAGCCTGTTTACTTTGACTACTTGAGCTACTTACATGATTTGGATTTTTCTACAGCTCTCAGATGGAAAATACATCCATTGCTTAGAATAAAAGACAGTTTGGGATGATGCAAAAGAGAGAAACTATTACTCTTTCCCCCTGTCACTCTCCTTCCCTAATAGTTGTAGGCAGTTTAGGCCTATTACCCCATTCATATCTGCCTTTGTTTGCCAGACCTTTTTCTTCATTTTCTCCTTAGTTTGCCCTTCATCCTCCTTCAGTTTTACCTCTTGATTTCTCTTCCACCACAGTAAAGCTTAACAGACAAGGAGTTAGACTTTTTCTAGGTGTTGCTGAATACTATAACCAGGATGTGGGATGAAGCAACAGATTCACTTTACAGTGCAGTTGCTAGATTTTCTTAGGGCAACTTTGAAAGGAAATCACTGCTTCCCTATACAGCTTCTGCCATGGCAATCAGAAACACCTGGAAACATTATGGCTGCTTCTCAATTAATCTTTACTGTGATGAGAAAAAACTCCAATAATTAGAACTTTGGGAGATTTGCAATTTATTTTCCAGATTGTTTAACTTTAGCATATTCCAAGTTAAATAACATTGCCTGAAAAGAAAAATGTGAGGCCATATAAATATATCCAAACGTTAGCTAGGCATCACAGCTGCTTTTTAACGTTAACATGGCCTGATATTGAAGAAAATAGAACATTGTCTCCTATTTGTGTAGATTTCTATTGTTTACTTCTGGAAGAGACAGTCCCAGAGGTGTGGCGTTGACACTGTTGATGCCAAGCCAGCAAGCTAACGGACAATGGTTTGGACTGCCTATTCACGTTTCAGTGACAAAGTATGTGCATTTCCCATCTACTTCTTGGAAACAGATGCCTTATTTTGAGCAGAAAATTGTCAAATAACACAAATGGTAAAGAAGAATTTTGTGCTTGGGAGGGAATAGCACAATTTGATACCAGGCTTTGAGAGCCAATACCCCTTAGTAGGGCTGCAGATTTAGAGCAACTACTTCTGCAACTTTCTGGCTCCTAATTAGTGTTGTGGGATGGTGCTGAGAAAATATCACTATGCTTTGGTAATGGAAGATGTTCAGACTTTATTTTTTCTGTTCCTTGTTGAGATTAAGCTACTTTCTGGCATGGCACTAATGCTAAGTATTCGTGGAATACCTCTGAGGATTGATAGCAGAGACATAATTGAAGTACATGCTGTGAAACTATTACAAAAGAAATCATCAGCAGCAATTCTTTTATCCCTACTTGCCTTTCTGTATCTTTCACTGTAAGTTGTGCTTTACTGCATTTCAGCTGTAGATGTCTCTTCAAAGCCACAGCAGGTCACTATTGATTGTCATATTCACATCAAACAGATCTAATTGAAGCAATAGGTCTCAAGTTGTTCACTTTTTACTCTTGACTTGTGTATATTTTTCAACATGCATGGCAACACTTCCAGTGCTCCAAAGAGAGTAACCCAAACACAGGATGGTCCATATCTTGAAAAGTATGGGTTTTTTTCGACAACTGTTTTATGCAGGGTTTGGTGTCTGTTATGTTAAAGTATATGCTTTTGGCATGGACAAATGCAATACTTAGACATAAATACACATTAAATGCAAGAAGTCTAGAGGTATGGGTCACTTTAGAGCAATTTAAATTTCTTGGAACATTTTGAAAGCAGATTCCATTTTAGTCCTCTTTACAGGAGTGAAAACACACATTGATACACACATAAGGTTGAATCTAATAGCACTCGTGCATTTGTGTACAGTAGCAAGAAGCTGTTCATTGTCAATTTCATTACAAAGCAAGCAAAAAAGCCTACCAGCAGCAAACCCTGAAAGAGAAGATAGAACACAGTTTTGTTGGGAAGAGGTTTCTGAGACTATGTCCAATGTATTTATGTATAGCTCAAGTGCCCATAGTCCCCACACCTATAACATAACCCTTGGTTTTGAGAGAGGGTCTTTACCCTAAGCCTGGTCAGAGCATTGAGGTCAGTCGGGGTTACACACCAAGACGGGCCCTGCTGACAGCAGCTGCTATTACTGGGGACAAGGACTCTCCTTCAGTCCCTGTAGGTTCCCCTCTACTTGGGGAACTACTTCCAAGACCTAGCTAACCAGTCCCCTTCAAGGCGAAACATCCTCCAGGGCCCACGTAACTTCTCTTAAGTGGAGGATTTCTTCCTCCCCCCAATACCTCTTTCATAAGCTGGCTAAAGCCAGGCGGGTTATTTTTATGTCCAGCCAAGTTAAGGTCCCTGATGGGTATAAACTGTATTGATCCCCAATCTACACCTGTAGAAGCCTCATCTGGTTGCCATCTATCATACTGAGGGCTCCTTGTGCCACTACTTGCTGCAGGATCTGTTCAAGTTGAAGGAGGTATGAGGAAGCAATCTCACCCTTTGTGCTGAAAAGTACAGAACAACTCATTATATGCTCCTCCACTCCGGGAAGGTCATCCAAACACATCTTGCATGGTCTGTAGGCACTGTGATGTGGTAATGCTAGGGTTCTGCAGATTGGGAAGTCCTGATGACCCCAAATGCCAGTCTTCTAAGGACATCCAGGAAACATCAATGCTTTTCTTCATCTGTCTCAGTCTCTTGTATGCAGCTTGGTTATTTGAGGAGCTTGCCATCTTCTTAATAACCAGCTGTAAACCCTTAATCCACTCTGAGGTAACACTGGGGGAGGCTGTTACCCCTCTTTGCCCAGAGTATCCTTGCCCATCCACCCTCCTCGGGTGCTGAGGACTAACAGGATCTGACATGATTCCTTTTCTGGATCTCTATAGATACACACACAGCACCTTACAATATCAATTACCTGTTAACAAATCCCAGTCAAGCCCCCAAAATGTAGCCTAGGTGTACTCGGGTATATACTCCCCTTCTCCAATTGGAGGTAATTGTTAGCTGGCAGGTGTGCTGTGGGGGAATTGCAACTGCTCATTTTCTCTCCATCCCTGTAGAACTGGGACAGGACAGTCAGGGGACTTAATTATATACACATTTATTTACATTAACTTATCACAAGGAAAAGAAGCATAGACATAAACATATTTACTATCTATCTATCTATCTATCTATCTATCTATCTATCTATACCTGTTACTTACCTGTATCTGGAGCACTGGTATAAGTTTTATAGCATTTACCCACAGGGTATTGTTTATGTTATTTGCTTGGATATTATCTATCTATCTATTTATCTATAGGCTTGGGAGTGCTACGCTCACTAGCACCATGACTGAAAGAGACTCGGGGGGTCTTGATTGACCACAAAATGAACATGAACAACCAATGCAATGCTGTGGCCAGTAAAGCTAACCAAACTCTGGCAATCATCCATTGACACATCTCTAGCAAAATCAGGGATGTCATCCTCTGACTTTACTCGACCCTGGTGAGGCCACAACTGGAGTACTGTGTCCAGTTTTGGGCCTCCCCAGTTCAGGAAGGGCATGGATAATCTTCAGATAGTCCAGAGGAGAACCACCCATATGATCAAAGGCCAAGAGAGCAAACCTTATGAGGAGAGGCTGAGGAACATGGAACTCTTTAGCCTGAGAAAGCTTAGGGAAGATTTAGTGGCAGCCTATAAGTACATAAGGGGAGTGCATGAGGATCTGGGAGAACAGTTTTTCACCACAGCTTCCCAAGGAATAACAAGGTACAACAGTTACAAACTCCTAGAAGTCCAATTAAGATTGAACATAAGGAAAACAATTCTTCATAATCTGAGTGTCCGGAGTTTGGAACAGATTCCCCATGGAAGTGGTGAAGCACCTACTCTGGACTCATTCAAAAAGTGTTTGGATGTTTATCTGGCTGGGATCATTTGATTCCCACAGACTTTATGCCCATGGCATGGGGGCTGGAGTTGATGATCTTGCGAAGTCCCTTCCAGCCTGTAATGTCTATGAAATTTATGAAATCCCTCTCTCTTATCTTCCCTCTCAACTCAGGCAAGAGCTGCTATTGTGCTGGGTGTGCTGCAGCATAAGCTTCTGGAAGCAGTGGCACACTTGGCACTTATGCTGATGCCTGCGTGGCATGGCAACAGTTCCTGCCTGGATCCATGGCTGATGCTGCTAGCAGGTTCTGGGTCAGGGAAGTGGATCAGCTATTGATGCCACTGAAAATTTCTGAGTCTGAGCTTCTGAATATTCCAATCCACAGCTGCCAACACCATCTGCCTGCTGTGGAAGAGCCCTATCTGGGTCCACAGATGATGCTTGATATTGCTGGGCAGAAGCAGTTCTGCCCATCTTCCTGGTACCAGGTGATGACTGGAGCCACCTGCCACTCACAGGCCAGATATAGTGAGTTGGCAGCCATCCACCCACAGGCTGGATTGAATCAGTTTGTGGGTGTGGCAGCAAGAAGCCCCGACACATTCCAGGCATACCGGGGGCAACCGCTGGCATTCCTGGAGTGAGAGAGAGAGAGCACTTGTACTCCAGGAAACTCACCATGTGGATGGGTGAGGTTGGAGCAGGAGCCTTGTGAGCTGGCATTTCACCAGCTCTTCAAGCGGCTGCTTCCCAGGTGAGGTGGCAGATGGCTGATTTTAGCACCTGATGCTGCCACTGTGGGAAATTTAAAAAACCCACTGGAAGCTGGCAGGAGGGGAGAGGAGCCCAGCTGGGAGCATGCTGGCTGGGTAAAGGCTCTGGGTGCTGGCTGTGGCTGCATTGCTAGCACTGCCCTGCAGCAGAGAATGGGGAGCAGTGCCTGGCACCAGCCTGGGGACAGACAATCCCCAGCCCCTCAACATTAAAATATCCAAGGGTTGTCCCTCCTTTTGTAGGATGTCAGATGCCTGTGGCTCAGCCCCTTTAGAACAGGGACTGAGGCCACAGGTTTACCAACATCTTGGCAGTGGGACACATTATTGAAGTCAATGCTGGACCCCACAGTCAAGGTGCCAACATGCATCATCAGGACCAAGACCAGAATAACTGAGTGGTTGGTAAGTGGACCGGATGTAGGGGAGGTGGAGCCCTGAGGAACACCGTGGCACACCTGTGAGTACCTTGTCCTTGGGTCTACATGGGAAGAGAACACCACTGAACCCCTCCTTCTTTTCATTTACCAACAAGTCATAGCAGGTGAGTTGGGGGGCCTCAACCTTGGGGGAGGAGTGGTACTTGCAGCAGCTACTCAAGGCATGACAGTGGTGCATTGGCCAGGAATCAAACATGGCTCCTGCTGTAGTGGATCAGTGATCCCAGCCTGAGTAAAGTTAACAACTCAGCCACTGGCTGTAGCACACACCAAACTCCTGACACAAGCAATCCAGGTGATCAGCCAAGTGCTGGAAATCCAGCAGTTAAAGGGTGCTCACCAGCAAGAATGGATGCAGCAGAACGCAGCCTTTTTCAAGATGATATGGATGACGCAGGATGACAACCCCAAAACCTACATTAAAGCGTTTGAGTGGACAGCATAACAGACCAGTTGGACCATACTCAGGGCACCCATCAGTTGAGTGCCCTAGTGGTGGACAAGTCCCAGGTTGTGTATTCAGTTTTGTCAAGGGAAGAGGCCCATAATTATTACACAGTAAAGGCAGCAATCCTATACAGGCTCGAGATTTCAGCCAAGAGCCATAGATAGGCCTTCTGAGCATGGAGGGCAAAAGATGTCAAGAGTCTTTACAGCTTACTCCAGTACCTGTGAGATGCTTTGAATAAGTGGCTCCTGTGAACCAGTTCAATCAAGATGGGGTCATAGACCAAGTTCTGCTAGAAAAATTTCTTTGGGACCTGGAAGAAGGCACTTATATATGGGTGAGATGACACCAACCACGGAACAGAGAAAAGGCCCTCCACCTCAATGAGGCTTTCTCCATCTCAGAGAATGAGTGTAGTTCCAGATGAAGCTTCTGTGCCCCCAACCTGGGGCATGACGCAAGAGGGGAAAAAGAAGACAGGGCCCCAGAAGGGGACAGTGAAGTGTGTCATCTGTTATAGTTGTGGCCATACTGGTCACAACATGCGGGAGCGTGGGCTGGGCTTGAGTGAGCTAAGTTATGGCTTAGCACCACTTCCCATGCCCAGAGATAAATCAAGGGAAGCCAAATGGGGTGAGCCCATGGATTGTCATTTTGGCACAACCACAGGATGTAGGCTGGTAATGATGGCCTGGATTGTGACTGGGTGCTATGAGCTACCCTGGATATGGGATGTTCACAGTCCTTACTTCACACAGACTTGGCTCCAAAAGCAAGTGTTAGAGAGTCCAGACCTCTGGTGATGACCTGCATCTTGTGGGGTGGAATGCATTTCTGGAGTTGCTACCTCCCATTAAAAGTAATGGAGTTTCAAGGTGAGCTAAGGGTTGGCCTAGCCCCAGTGCTGGCCTTTGAAATGATCTTAGGCTGAGAGTGGGGACCAATCTATATTGTGCTAGTGAGTAACAGCAACTGAAGAAGAAAGGAAGTGATTACAGAGCAGCAAGGGCTGGGCAGGGGAAACATCCTCCCAGCAGAATGTTGGGTGACATAGATATGGAGCAGGTGACCAATGCTGCTTAATTTCATCAAGCACAGTGGGAAAGTCCAGAGCTGCAATGCTTGGGAACTGAGGACCCAGGGGATGGGACATCCAGGACTGACTCCTATTATGAGGTAATAGGAGGTCTGCTGTATTGGGTCCAAAGGGGTCAGAAGGGTATTGCATACAGACATCAGCTGATAGTCCAAGCCCCATTTTGCCAGGAAATTTGGAGGCTGGCACATGACTCCCCTGTAGGGGGCCATCCAGGGCACAACAAGACCAGACCGATACTGGTCCATGATTTCTTTTGGCCTTGGCTATAAGAAGATGTGGATAGGTGGGGTATGGCATGTCCAGAGTGCCAGAGAGCCCACAAGTGGAGACCTCAGAAGGCCCTGTGGTGACCCATGCTGGTGTTTCAGACACCTGGCAATTAGTCAAGAGTAGAAGTTTTGAAGTGATGGGAGCCCAAGAAGGTTGGCTGTGCCTTAAGGAAATGATATTTTGGGCACAAAGGGTGATGATCCCGATGTGAGGAAAAAGAGGGAAGGGGGCCAGGAGGCTTCCTTGGCTAACCAGAGAAATCCAGGGCAGGCTACGGGCCAAAAGGAGAGCACATAAAAAGTGGAAACAGGGAGAGATCACCAAAGATGAGTATACCTCCTCTGCTCACGCTTGTAGGGGGGCAGTTAGATGGGCCAAAGCTACCATGGAGCCGAGGATGGCATCCCAAGTAAAGGACAACAAGAAAATGTTTTTTAGATATATAGGGAGTAAAAGAAAGACCCAGGGAGGAATAGGATCCCTACTAAATGAGCAGAAGCAATTGGTGATGGACAGGGGGGACAAGGCTGAACTCCTCAACGAATTCTTTGCCTCTGTGTTCCTAAGTGAGGGGCAGGACAAGGCTCTCACTGGGGTTGTAGAGAGGCAGCAGCAAGGTGCCAGACTACCATGCATAGACCCTGAGATGGTGCAGAGTCACTTGGAAGAACTGGATGCCTTTA